>WAAE01002211.1:0-80299 GCA_013400495.1 Nicator chloris | reverse complement strand
TTTTTTTTTTTTTTTTTTTTTTTGCTGTGAAGGATTTCATGCTGTGCAACAAAGCCAATGGTCTTGGTAAGTGAGTTGAATGATATTTTGCCACGTGGAATTGTTAAGCCTGGAAAAGACCTTTCAGGCTACCAAGTGGAACCACCAGCCCCCCACCACCACATTCCCACTCATCCATGTCCTCAAGTGCCACATCCACAAGTTTTGTGATCGCTTTCAGGGCTGGTGACTCCCCTGCTGCCTGGGCAGCCTCTTCATCCTGATCTCACTGATACGACTTCTTTTCTCCTGAGTTTTCATGCCACTGTTGGGAGCCCACTAATTTTTACTATTAGAGCTCCTATTAAAATGTACAGGTTTATTTTAAATGACTTAACTATAGTTACCTGAAGTGCATAGATTTCATAAGAATTAACTTAAAATCCAATCAGGCAATTAACTGTATCTCCCCAGCCTCTGGCAGAGGATCCAGTGTTTTACTGGCATTTGTCAGGGCAACAGTTTTTAATTTTGTGGTTTGTATTCCTACAGTAGAACATTAAAATAAAAATGAAAAGATATGACAATTTTTGAAATAAATAAGGAAATAATTGAACTAAGTAACGACAATAAGATACATATATGTAATAATTCAAATTAAATGCAGAAAAATGCAAGTATGCAAGTATATAAAATACAAAATCTGTTTCTTTATCTCAAATGAAGAGTAATATTTTTCCTCTTTTTTTCACATTACTGTGCAGCCTTTGAGAGACACAATGCTATTTATACATGTCATTAACCTGTAATAAAAATTCCAGTAGCCATTGGCTACCTCTCTTTGGGTTCATTTGACCTTCTACAGAAAGAAAAATACTTCTATGTTCCCTTTCTCTTTTTCTTGGAGTTTCTTTTTTTTTTTTTTTAGGAAAATTACCATTTACTGTCAATAAGACCTTTATCATTGTAATAGTCATATCAGAATTTAATCACTCTCTATATCACTGTTAAAGATCCCATTGACTAATTAGTAGATTTTTGTTATGTCAGAGGAAAGAAATATAGATTTTATTTTTTAACAAATTAAATCTATATTTTTCTTCTATGAAGCCTACCTTACATGAGAAACTAATGTGAACAAGTCATGTACTGCCATGGCATGGAGCAATTTTAGCCCCTTACCAGCAATAATTTCTTGTAAATCTCAAGGAAAGCAAGAACAGTTGTTCACAATCTCATTTTGTACACATGAGCATGGCTTTAATACAATAACTAAAGGATTGAATAACTTGAATGGAGGAGAATCACATTGTGGAAGACACCTCTCTTTTTTTGATCACCATTTTAATTCTATTTAATTTTATTTTATTTTTTTTTAATACAGAATCCTCTCACACCTCAAGAATTCCAAAGAGGACTTGCTGAAGTAAATACTTGAAGGTGGTGTTTCAGAAATAAAACGTGATCCTTGTGTCTAAACAACAGGGAAACTGGACTTTGTATTAGTTCTGTGAATCCTTCTGGCTCTGCAGCACTAGAAATATTCACGATAAAGACCAATTTTTGTACAAGAAACATTGGTCTGGGATGCTCCAATGCCAGGCAGCTCCCAAGCTTTGAGGTCTGCTCTCCCTGGAGTCACAAACCACCAGCCAAGGCTGTGGCTGCCTTGCAGTACTTTGAATCTGTGGTTTTTTTCACATTCCCTGTTCCAACTCAGCAGCAGAAAAAACTCTGAGTGCCCTCTTCAGCTGCCTCTGGCTCAGGTGTAGTGACATATACAGACTCTCCAGAATTCCTGGAAAACTCTGTTATCTGTGCAGATCATTGAGAATTGGGGATTGAAGCCTCTGGTTATTTGCATAGAAGGAAAAATGCACCTCTGTGAGACCTGGTCCATGAAATAAATCAAGAGAGAAATAGCATAATTCCTATGGCCTCAAGATTGTTTTCCTATTTTCAACAAAACAGTCTTGCTGAGGAGGAAGGAAAAAACTGAAAGGGATTGAGCAAACTGGTCTAGTGGAGGGTGCTCCTGCCCATGGCAGGGTGTTGGAATGAGATGGTCCTCAAGTTCATTCCCATCCCAAGCCACTAACGATTTCACGATTCCATGAAATTCGGAAATCTTTTTCTCTGTCCCTGCTTGGTTCCATGACCTGGTGTTTCCACAGCTGCTGTGTGTTTATCCCAGGCAGGCTGTGCTGCCAAGGCACTCCAGCCACTCAGCAGAGTTCAATATTCCTAAAACTGAGAACACTCTTTGCTTCCCAGAGCTGAGAGTCTGTGGCCTAAGGACGCAGTAACCGTGTCACTGTGGGATGTCCACAGTCCATCAGCGTGGATTTCACTCCTGCTGTCATTCACATTTGCAGTGATGCCATGATGATAATATTTTATTGTGATGTCCTTTTTGTTTTCTTCCTTTTGGCAACACACAGTGCCAGCTTGATCTGAATTACCAGATTAATAAATAAGACCTGATAAAGTAAAGCAGTCAATCACTTACTGGTCTAGAGGGAGCTTAAAAACAGAGGATTGGTGGCAGTTCTCAGGTCAGGTGCTTCTCACTCATGGACCTCTCTCCTGTTTTGGAGTAAAGCACAGGAACACATCCCAAGCAGGAAAATTCATACCAAACTTAACAAGATTCTTAGGTCATTGCCACTGTGTTCATTAAGTTCAGCGGAGATTAAAAGTCGCTTTATAGCCAGTTGCTGCAAGATGCTACGTATGTTCTGTTGTCAGATTGCAAGGGATTCTGCTACCTGGTGGAATAATGAATCATGGAGTCACAGAATATCCTGAGTGCGAAGGGACCCCCAGGATCATCCTGCCCAGACACCCCAACAATCCCACCCTGTGCATCCCTGGCAGCGTTGTCCAAAGGCTCCTGGAGCTCTGGCAGCCTTGGGGCCGTGCCCATTCCCTGGGGAGCCTGGGCAGTGCCCAGCACCCTTTCAGCCTTTCCCTGATCTCCAGCCTAAATCTCCCTGGCACAGCTGCAGCCATTCCCTGGGTGCTGTCCCTGGCCTCAGGGGGCAGAGAAAGGAGCTGCCCCTGTGCTGCCCCTCAGGAGAAGATGCAGTGTCACAGCTAAATCCCCTTGCTCCATAGAAGTCAAAACTTGTTTATGAAAATTCATACCATTTTTCATTGTTTCATCTCTCTGTATAACACGAGGCCTTTTGGAAACAACCTATCTGATTTCAGCTTGCCTCTTTCTTATTTTCCTTCTCTAAAACCCAGATAAAGCCGCATAGTTGAACATTAAATTAATATGTTGGTGTAGTGATGCATAAATAAATGAGTAACTCGAGAGGGTGCATAGCATACATTTTGATCTACCTTCCCTCCAGTTTGCTATTGCACTGGTCAAGTAATTGAAGCACATAACCTGCCCTGCTCTTAAAAATATGAACCCTGGGAACTTTCAAATAATTCAGAAGAAAAGAAGAAGAAAAATACAACAAAAATTTCCAGCCTCAAAAACTCTCAGCCCTAAGATGAATTGGAAGACCTTACTCTTCCTTTTATTATAAAGTTTCTGGTAGTGACCTCAATACTGGTCAATAACTTCATGTCCCAAAATTGCCAGGAAGAACCTGGGTTTCTCTATCAAGTTGTTTTCTGTCCTGGAAATAAACTAAAAGGTTTTGTGGAAAATATAAAACTAGGGTGGAGCACACTGAGTGCAAAGTAATCCAGAGTTTGTGCCACTGTTAAAGCTAAAAATAGGATTAAGGAAACATCAAAACTGTCACTCACACCTGCACTTGGCAAATTCTGATCGACCAGGACCAAAACCGGCAATAACCAGAAGCTGTATATATATATTTGAATAATGATTTCCACCTGACAGGATTTTCACAACCATCTGTTCCTCCAGGTGAAAGTAATTTCTTAATGCTGTGCAATTCCTGACACCTTTTCCATAGATATTCGTGGGCATTTTAAATGTAAATACCGATTTCAGCATGCTACACAATATTTGTAATTTACCGGGCTTGAAAACGGTGTCTTAACCACACTGCCTGTGTTTTAAACTCACTTTACATCCAGTGGTGATGTAATATGAGACATCCATGGTTTGCCATCAGCGTGGGGAGAAGCATTCCTGTCCTGGACTCATTCCCCAGGGAACTCTCTTGACCTTGCTTGTTAACAGAGGGTTTGTGGCGAGATGCAAACGAATGTAAATTGTTAACGTGGTGCTCCTCAGCACCAGGCAGTGCAGTGGCCTCGTGCACATTGCAACACTCCCAAAAAAAGCCTCACCCAGGCTATCGTTTGCAGTCTTTAATCCCAGGTTCTGAATTTATCGCCTTCCGCCCGCCTTCCACAGCTCCTGTGCCCGGGAGAAACACGCCGGGAAGGGAGTAATTAATGACACGCTGCTCAATAAAATAATGGAACTCGGGCCCCAAAGATCTGCTACACTTAAAGAACTGCAGGAATGCTTTTCATTCACAAGTTAGGCTTGGCAGGAAGAGGAAAACTGGCGGTGATTTACTGAGGAAGCTGAAGCTGTGTCCTGCTGTAAGCGATCCCGCGGGACGTGCCGCACGGGCTTCGTGTGCCTTCCCAGTCGTGACAGCTGGTGGGTCTCTGCTGTAATTGGGCAGCAGGGCTGCCCTTGCCTGAAATTTGGGCCTGATTTAAAATACCCGAGTGGAAGATCTCAGTGGAGCTCTAGGAATGGGGCTGAAGTAGCCTGTGCAGGAGTGGCTAAAATAAGTCTCAGTTAGAAGGAGCCGTGGCTGCTGGCTTGGATCCATCCCTGCTACGTGCCCACAGAACAGCTTTCCATAAGGATCTGAGTTGTCTAGCACATTAAATGATTATTTCCTCACTGAATGCATTGGCAAAGGGTGGGGAGGCTGACTTGTTAATCAGGTTCAGGGCCCAGGGGAACTTTAAGGCGTGTTGCAAGAAAATAAAATCAGATGTGTTGTGGAATTAGAGAATCACGGGAGGTTTGGGTTGGAAGGGACCTTAAAGTCCATCCAGTGCCACCCCCTGCCATGGGCAGGGACACCTCCCACTAGCCCAGGTTGCTCCAAGCCCCATCCAACGTGGCCTTGGGCACTGCCAGGGATCCAGGGGCAGCCACAGCTTCTCTGGGCACCCTGTGCCAGGGCCTGCCCACCCTCACATGGAACAATTCCCTCTCAGTATCCCATCTAACCCTGCCCTCTGGCAGTGAGAAGCCATTCCCTGTGTCCTGTCCCTCCAGACCTTTGTCCCAAGTCCCTCTCCAGCTCTCCTGGAGCCCCTCAGGCACTGGAAAGGGCTCTGAGATCTCCCCACAGCCTTCTCTTCTCCAGGTGAACACCCCCAGCCTGGCTCCAGAGCAGAGGGGCTCCAGCCCTCAGAGCATCAATGTGGCTGTCACATCAACTTTCCCAGCAGATCAAAATCTTTCTCGTGTGTGGGGCCCCAGATGTGGACACAGTATTCCAGGTGGGGCCTCACAAGAGCAGACGAGAGGGGAAGAATCACCTCCCTCGAAATGATTCTTGTAGGAATCCTACCTGTCCTATAGGGCAGGTTTTCAATCCATTTTATAAAGCTGTGTCACAATTGCACAGAATTGTGTTGATTTTACAGCTCATATACTTAAGGATTATTACAGATTTTTATCTTTTTTCCTAGTATGAAGAATCAAAATGCAAATAATTCATAAAGCTATTGAGGGATCTTCAGATAAAAGCACCAAAGCCAGAATTATTCAACAAGCTCAGCATCCACAATCAGGTGAAGGGATGCAATCACTCTGTGGCATTGATTTGTTTGTAGTGAGTGGCAAAATCCCCACTGATTTCAAGGGGCTGTGGTCTCTTCCTGCATGTTCCAATGAGTTCATGTTTAGGTTACAGAGCTTTTTGAACATCTGCCTAATGGGATTGCAGTGGCTGCTGCTGAGAGCTGAGCACCTGCTGCAAGGCTGGGCCCTCCCCAGGTGCCTGAAGGAGAACCTGATTTCTCTGGAAAACCTGGGGAGGACTCATCCTGTGGAAGTCCGGGCTCATCTAAAGTATTGATTTTGTGTGAACATCACAGGGACAGTATTGGGCTGTCCCTCTCCACAAAGCATCAGTGAAGGTGGTGTTTTTGATATATGTGGAGGGTGTAGATGATGAAATGTGATGTGGCCTTTTGCTGATCTTCACACACATCCTGGGGGGCACTGGGCCCAGCATTGCCAGCTGTTCCAGGGGGGGGTTGTCCTGCTCTGCCTCACCTGGAATATTGTGTGTAATTCTGGGTGCCACCATACCAAAACAACCTACAGGTGTTAGAGAGTGTCTAAAGGAGGGACACGAGGTTGGGGAAGGGTCCTGGAGGTGCCATGTGAGGAGCAGCTGAGGGGTAAAATGGGTGTTTATGGTCCATGCTTTAGCAAATGGGTAAAACTGAACCACAGCTCTGAAACAGAACAAGATTTAGGAACTAAACTTCCTGATATCTACAGCTCTGCTTCTTTCTATGAGCTAAACTCAATTTAGGAACACTTTTCTTTGGCATCCTGTACCTGATTTCTGTAACACGAAGTCCAATCATTACCTGCTTGTTTCCATCACATAATTTCACCCCTTTGTGCAATGGAAATTTTCTGAGAAAAAAAATTCATGATTTCTTCTGAAGCCCCAAAGGTATTCTGAAAGCAGAATATGATGCTGCTCTGTGCAGTTACTCTTCACGAGCTTGTTCCCCTGAGATGCACAAGGACAATTTGATTTTTCAGTTGCTGGGCCAGGTTTGGTCGAGCTGTAATAAGCCTTGCAACGAGTTCCCTCGTGATTTATCATGATTTGGATTCATCTGGGCTCTCAATGTGTTGCCAAAGTTTTACAGACCTCCCCATGAGGCTGATTACTGCCATAGAGGAAAACTGTAGGAAGCCTGGCCAGATCTGTGTAGTTGAAATCTTTGTCAAGGTTTCATTCTGTTTGAAAAGCTGTTTTACCTTTCCTCACATCAGCATGCAGAAAATCCTGGCTAATTTCGTTTGGCCTTTCAAAAATCAATTTCCCTAAGAAAGTATTGCCAATTAATACTTTGCCTCTGTGTGAATGTATGTGCAAAAGAAAGGAAAAATAATACCTGTAAAACCAATATAAGTTAAAATCACTGAAGCATAGAGTCATAAAGGTTGGAAAGACCTGAGGGATCATCAAGTCCAACCTTTGACCAAATCCCACTGTGCCCACATATCACAAAGTGACACAACTACTCATTTGAAATGAAATATCAAACAAAACATTATTTTCAAAAGTGAGTCCTCTTCCTGAATTCTGCTTTGGAAAGCTGCAGCATGAAGTCAGAATCAAAATGTTGATTAATCAGAGTGCTGCCAATTTACAGCTGTGTGACTTGGAGATGAACTGGGATCTTCAGTGCCACATCTTCCTGGAAAAAATACATTACATGGGGGAAATTTTTCTTTTTTCTTTTGCCTACCAGACTGCCCTAAGGAAAAAGCTGGGCCAATTAAAAAAAAATGGGAAGAGAAGTACAGAATTTCTTCAGAGTGCAAAAGGAAAGTCAAGGGAGATCCTGGCTCGCAGTTTTACTCCAAAAACTCATGATCTTTGATCATGAGGTTGCTTCCAAACCAAACCATTGTGTTACTGTGATTTTATGATTCTGTGATATTTTGCATTTGTGCAGTTAGTGTTTGAGGAAGGAAGTGATTCCATATACACAAAGACACAAGAGCTGCTCACATAACTGTGCAGGCAAGTCCTGTGTCCTTTATCATAAAAAGAAATTAAAATGCTATGGGTCTTGGGTTTGGTTTGGTCCTTGACCCACTCGATGTGACGGATGCAGATCAGCTCTGCTGTCTGCTGGAGAGAGGGGAAAAGGGTTCCTGCAGGCCTTGTGCGTGGATTTCATTGGCTTTGGGGCAAAATTGAAGTGGGAAATTGAACTTGGGTATCCCTTTGAGCAGCTTAGAAACATCACCAGGGAAGAATGGCTACATATTGTAGAGACTGACCACTCACCCCAGAAGCAGCATCTCAGTGATGCAAGGGGTAGGTAAAAACGTGTTATTAAGTGTCCTTTGTGAGGGCAGGGAGGACAAGAGTTTAGGAATGATAACTTATATTTACACAAGTTTACCATCAACTGTTTCTCTGCTTTCTCTTCGAGGAAGAGTGTGGGGTAAAGAGGGGTGTCTGAGGTCCGGACTGGGCTGGGTGTTACACACAGCAGGCTCTGAACCCCAGCTCCTCCTGCCTCTTTCCACAAAGGACAGGGATTATGGCTCTCGTGCCCACTGTTTGCTTGTCGTGCCTCTGGACAATTACCTCCCAGCCTCCTCAGGAGGGCACGGCAAGGGGAACAGGGGCTGGGAAAGGAGGGACCTGAGACCTGCCCCCACCACGCTGTCTGTTCCTGCCTGGCCCGGGGCAGATGAGCTGTCTCACACAACATTTGGAGGAAATCTGGGAAATTCTGGCATCCTGCACATTGCCCTGCACATCGAGGGACAGGCAGTGAGCCTCTGCAATGCTGGTTCTCAAAACAGTGGGCACTCAAGCCTTTAATTTCTGCCAATTTATGTGTGGTGAGCACAGGGCCAGGAAAGGCAACTACAGCATTAAAGCTTGGGAAGATTTTACTGAGACAAAGAGCAGCAGAAGCAGAGCTCTCAAAGGGATTGGTACAATACAAAAAATAATTAAAAAAAAATCAGAAATATTTTCATTGCTATGGTGTGACAATGTTGAGGAAAGAAAATCTATTGATAGCCCAAAATACACAGAAAGAAAAACTGTGCAAAGCTGCACACGAGGCAAATTTCATCGAGGAAGGTGGAAGAGGCAGTTCTTCCAAATGTGCTGAGAAGTCTTTCTGGCTGAATTGAATTTGGAGTGTGTCCCAGGTACAAAACAGTGTTAGCCAGAGTGCTCCAGATGGAGATTATCCTGAGCCAACAGCTAACTGTATCAATGCTTTTCATTGACTTTGGTGCTGCAGAATGAAATGGCAGCAAAATGTCCAACATATGATTCCTTTTATTACTCCTGATGCCATAAGTGACACTTTCCCTGGACTATCACCACTCAGCAATTGTTATTCACCACCATCAGTACTGTTTCCACCTGTCAAACCATGAGCCTCGTTGATTAGTTTGATATTTTAGCAATAAAGTAATCTCTGCTACCTGATTTAATCCATCCCCTCTTCTGTAGTTACGACCTCACTTAGGAAAAAAAAATGAACCAGCATGGAAATAGTTGAAGTTTTAAATCACAGTTAAAATTAAAATACTGATTTCTAAAACTAAAGCCACCTACAGTATATATTATATTAATAGGAATTCTTTAATATGACAGAAAAAAATTACCAGGGGAGAAATGCAAAATGAATAACAGCTTGATGTGCAAACATTGAAGAATATGAGCTGTATCAATGCAGGTTGCTGTAAAGGCTCCTGGATTTCTCACAGCTCTCTCAAATTCCTCTCAAAAAAATCACAGTGCCATTTCACTTATGATGATCCCAGGAGGCAGAGCTAGCAGGTAATTATTTTTGATAACTTTTTCTTTCCTACCCTCTAGCACTTCTGTATGTACACTGAATATATTCAACACTTCATTATTCAGCAGCTCTTTACCTCACCTATAATTAGAAATAAGTGAGAAATACTGAACAGTTTTTCATGGGAACTTTTCAAAACACACACAGGCTGCTGTGTGATTCTTAACCCCAGCCAGAAAAAAATAAACGAAGCAAACTAGAACATATCTTGAACAAGTAAAATCAAATCCTGACCGACAACTTTTGCGTCTGATCAAGCAGACACAATTTTGGAGTTACTGATACATCAAGTTCTCATCCACCCTGGAAAGGACCAGAAAGCTGTGTGCTGAAAACGCTGACAAGCCCCTTTCAGAGGTGCTGCCATGGGATGGTGATATAATTAGGTCCCAGAGTAAGGTGCAGGCTGTCGGTGGTGCAGGCTGTCAGTAACTCTGCAGTGATTTATGGTCTGCTGCAGGGGAGCACCGACAGGACCAGCTTTGTTAAGAGGAGACATTTTCCACTAAACCTTTCAAGGCAAACGTTATCACCAGGTTGTGCAGACGACAGACTTTCAAAGATGAGTACAAATAATTCTCTGCTCTGATTCTAAAGGATGCAGGCAACTTGGCACCCCCTTATTTTTTTTAATAAGCATGGAGTGTCTATGAATTAAAAACCTCAGGAGTGATGCAATATAGAAACACCGCAGAATTAAAAAGGTTTTGTCTGTCTGAGGGGAGGCTGAGGGCACTTGGTTTGTTCAGCTGGAGAAATGGAGACTGAGGTCAGACCTCAGTGAGGGCTGAGGGGCAGCAGAGGAGCAGCTCTGCCCTCTGTGACAAGGACAGGATCCAGGGAATGGCTGGAGCTGTTCCAGGGCAGGGTCAGACTGGAGATCAGGGAAAGGTTCTTCCCCAGAGGGTGCTGGGCACTGCCCAGGCTCCCCAGGGAATGGGCACAGCCCCAAGGCTGCCAGAGCTCCAGGAGCGTTTGGACAGTGCTCCCAGGGGTGCACAGGGTGGGATTGTTGGGGTGTCTGTGCAGGGACAGGGCTTGGAGTGGATGAGCCTGCTGGGCCCCTTCCCACTCAGGATATTCTGTGACTCCGTGATTTAGCTTCCAGTTGAAAAGAGTGTTGGTAACCAAACCAGTGAACAGGTAAATACAGCTGAAAAGTGTCCACTGAGCTCAAACTAACTCTCTGCAGCTGCACATGGCACTGTTGGGCAGGAGGCACCAGACAAGATTTATGACGTGTCAGGAGAACAGAGCAGTAATCAGGAACAACTGCAAACAAGGGGCTCTCAAGAAAGACAACAATATTGTTTAAATACCTTATTATATTAGCCTGTCTGCAAGAAAAAAAAAGCTAGAAATGTGAAAATAACTTCAGGCAACCCTTGCTATGCTCCTTGTTCCCTCCTCCTTCCTGCTGCAGCTTTTTTTCTTGCACTAAGTTCTGAAATGTGTTCTCACCTGCTGATTCAGGTCTCTTCACACATCATTACATCACACCTGTTCAGGTGGCACATTTCTATGCACATATAGGTAACCCTGCGCTTGCCTGCTACACCATTTAAATGAGCAAGAAAGATGAAAGGTATCATCAAATCAACTAAATTCATTTTATATTAAAAAATAAAAAAAAAAAAATCAGGTTAGACACTGCTCACTCCACTGTGAAAACCAGCCTGTGGAAAGAGCTGCCTCATGAGCTGGTGCTTAAAAGAGCAGATGACAGCCAGCTAGGCAGTGAAAGACAGATGTGACACATTGGAGGAAGACTTCCTAATAGGACTCCTAATAAATGTGATACCACTCAGCACGGTCCAGGAGCACATAGGGATGAAGGGTCCAGTGACAGCTTCCACTTTGATGGTATTTGTGCAAAGAAAAGGGGCATTTTATAAAAAATAAGGTCCTTTGTCCATTATCTTTTCTTCCACAGAAAATGGAAGTTATATCTCTTCTGTGCTGATTGCAAAGTGAAATGTACTAAATCTTGATTCTTTTTGGGTAAGCCACAGGATATAACTGATTTTAGGACAGAACACTGCAACTCCAGGGACATCTAGGTACGGATCCAGAGAAAGAAGATCAAACTCTGCTCCAGATTCCCACTTCAGATACTTTTGTTTGGCCCAGTTAGAGTCACACGAGCTTCATTTGGGCTTTTCATCAAAATAGATCAGCTGTAGTTTTGGTGACATAATTCTGCCACTTCTGATAAAAGTTTTTGTCCAATGAAGTTTTGTAATATCAAAAGAAGCCCCACTTAGTTAATAATTTCTTGATTTGGTTTAATTTAGAGTCAACCTATTTTTTTGTGTGTCGAGAAAGAGAATCAATGAAATGCACAGCAATTTAATTAAAAGTTCATCTGACCTTGGACAAAATTTTTTTAATCAGAAGAGGCAATTGGCAGGATTATGTCACCAAAATCACAATATATTTAATTCTGGTGACTATTTCCAGTTCAATTCCAAGGCAGGCACTGCCCTTTGCTTCCTTCTTTTTTGCCTTTTAGATCTTTAGGTTTTCATATTGCATGAATTCCAATAATTCCATTCACACTTCTGATCAAATGAACATTCTGTTCCCATAATTTAAGAATAAGTAGAGCACAGGGAGGGTGGAGATAATCTCTTATTTGCTAAGTTTTAAATTACTTTTCTTCTTTTGCCTCTTTTTGTCACCATACAAAATTGTGTAAGCAGTGAAACCTTTGCCCTCAGCTCTGTAATGTGCAAGTAGAAATTTCAGAATTGTTACACTGCAACTGCAATTTTTGACCAGGAAAGAAATTATTTTACTGGGAGTAAATATAATATAATTATAATCTTGGAAACGTAACCTGGATTCTCGGAGTTATTTCAAAAATTGAAATATCTCATCAAAAAATAGAAAATGTAGGTATCATATTAATAGAATTCCAGTTCTGTGAGTTTAATTAAAAAAATGTATGTAATCCTTCCAGAAAGTAACTGTGCTGTATCTTGTATAAAAATACGATGTAATTGAAATGAATGTATTAAATTGGTTTCAATGACATTACACCTCATGAGTGGAATGAAAAATCTCATTCCTGCAAGGTCAGGAAGGGCAGCCTCCATCGTGGCACTTTGCAAGGTAAAATATTTTAGACTTGAGTAAAATCATCAGTCCTGATTATTCACCAACAGGCCTGGGAAAAGAGAATAGGGGATGGACATGGAAGTTGTGAGCATTTACCAGGGTGTTGCTTTTACATTTGTCCTGTCAAATATTAAATTATTTCTCAAATTGAATTGCTCACACTGATCTGGGCTTTTGGGCTGCTCTTTGTTTGTTCTTACGTGAATAACTTATTCCTCTTCTTGTTATAGTTGCTAAACTATTCTTCATTTCGGAAAAGGGGTTTTTCCCTTTGCCTTTGGTCAGGAACTATGGTTGCATATTTGCAAGGAGCAGACCACAAGAATACACACTCTAGACATGACCCTGGGAAAAGACACTTGGAAAGACCAGGACTGGAGAGGTGAAAATGGCTTAGTTTTTTTCAGATTATACACCTGTTGACATTTGCATCAGCCATAGATAGACCAATCTATGTTTTTCAGTCTGAAGTTCATGGTACTTGAATTTTCACCAGGATTTATGTTCTCATGCAGTGCAACCTTGCATTTCACAGGACTTTTACAGAACAACTGCACTCTTCCACAGATTCTGCAAACTGCATGCAAAGTATTGCAACAGCTGTATGAAATTTAGGATTTTTTTTTTTTATTTCTTTGGCCTAAACCAATTAACCAATTACGATGTCAGAGCTGTGGTTTGCGATTTATATCAAATTGATTGATAAGTAGGTGACAAACTTCTGAGGTCACAGATTATAGAATCATGGAAAGACTAAGGTTGGAGAAGACCTTTAAGATCATCGAGTCCAACTTTCAAGTGGCATCACCACCACGGTCACCACTAAACCAAGCCCCCAAGTGCCACATCTACACCTTTTTTAACCAGTTCCAGGGATGGTGAGCCCACCACTGCCCTGGGAGTGAACACCACTCTGGAAGTGCTCCTAAAAACCTTCCTAAAAAGTATAAAAACTGTCAGTCCGGGAGATGTTGTGTTCTGTGCTGCTGCTGGTAAAGCTTTTAAATTATGCCTTGGCTTCCAACACTTGGCAACCACAATCCCTTTCTCCTTGGGAAGGGATACTGCTCCATTATGATGCCATGAAAAGAAATGCTTTCAGGGAAGCTCAAGAAATGGAGCAGTAACAATGGTGAGGCCATTCCCTGCCCTGCCATTGATATTGCATCTCGTATGAAATCCTTATCTGTTTTTCTTTACCTCAGAATTGGAATTATGTCCTCATTTCATCCACCTCCCCGCACAAGACACTGCTAATGCTCCCTGCTGCAGATTAAAGGAAAATTTGAACGGTCAAACATTTGCATATTTAACAGCTGCTTTAGCAGGATGCTCTGCCTAAGTGGGGGTAGAAACAGCTTGAATAATCCCTGTTTGCAGAAGTGACCAGGGATGGGTGGGAAGGGGGTCAGCTCTGGTTTGCTGCAACTGGAGTCTGACGGTTCTGGCACTGGAAAAAAATCTTCCATTCTTAACAAATGCATCTGAAACATAATTATGATAATTGCAAACCCTAAAAAAATTATATTCTGACAATTTCTACTGATCTTGCTTTTGCCATTACGTTCAGGTCCGGGTGAATTCATGTCATCTCATAATTATGTCAATTGTATTTTTGATTTTAAGTTTCTTACTTCAGTTTTAGTTTCATCCAGTGCCTCATTTCCCTCATGGCAGCCCACCTTGCTGAATTTAACCCATCCTTATATTCTTATGTTTTTAAAGATCCTTACTGATAAAAGGTTGGGGGGGGGGGGAAGTGCTGCTCAAGAAAAGAATTGCATAAAAAATATTTTTGGTGTTATTTTTTATCATTTTATTTAAAATTTTATTTTAATTCTGCATCTCCTTTTAGGATATTTCTTTTCCTGGCAATGCAAACTACTTTGGTAGAGGATGTCATATCCTGGGATCCCAGGAGCACATGGTTGTTTCTCAGGTGTTCCCTAAGTCCCTTTCTCCATTTCCAAAGCTTACTTGTCATGTAGAATATGGCTGATCAAAGTTTGTGGAAATTTAAAGTATTAAAATATTTAAAAAATTATATAAAACAACTCACTGTCAACAAAAAATTGATGATCTACTCAGGAACAAGAAAAAATGACTCAGCTATTCCTGATTTAATTGAAATTCAGTGAAAACACAGTTCCTTAAAAAAAATTACTTCTGTTTTATATATTTGGTGAAAGATAATGGGCAGCCCATAGGATAAATATAAGTTGACTTAAAGGAAAAATCTAAGGGAAATATGTTTAGATTTGGAAAACCCCCAAATATTTACTATAATGTGTAATTATGGAATTGGTGTAGCAATGGCTGAGCTGAACCCTTCCCATTTCTAATATTCTGAAGCTTCATCAAACGTGGTTCACATAAAAATTTCATTTAATCTTATACTGTCTGTTACTACTGAGCTTTTTGTAGAGAAATACATAAAACATAAAATAGAAACAGAATAGACTGAAGAGCTCCTGTTCTTTGTTCTTGGCCATTATTTCAGAAAGTCTCTTTTATTCTCTAATAAAAAGTCACTCACTAACAACTAACTGCTCCAGGTTATTGCTATCTAATTCTGAAATCATTTTACTGTAAGTGATCTTATAAGTACAAGATTAATGCTATATTTTTTCTATAAATATAGAGGTCTTCAATGTAGTTTTCACCACTTTACAAATTATTCAAATTAGCATTATAAACTTTTAAGTACACTTTTCCCTCTCATTCAGAGCCATTCTCTTGGAAAACTGTATAAATATCTTAGGGATAATCATCATCTTTATTAACTTTTCAGAGACATGCAGTTTCTTCCTGTAAATGTCATCCAGATATTAATCTGCACAAACAACTGATAAATTATTTGTGATTGTTCCTGTAACCGGAGTGAACCTTCCAGCAATAATTGAATAATTTGAAGGTATTTTCTCAGTGGCTGTGAAGATGAAGAAGACTCCCTCTGCCTGTGTAAACTGTCTCAGAATTAGGGAGACTTCCAAGGAAAAACAAACGTGTCTGGAGTATAAGAATGATCCATTCTAAAACTGGGAGCCCATGTCTGCTAACACAAATTCTCTTTCTTCAGTCAGCCTTTCTCTTTGATAGACAAAAGAAGAGCAAAGAGTTTTAGGGGGCTGCAAAGAATCAGAGAACTGAGATGTTTCAGTTCTCAGATCACCATCCTGCAGCCTCGTGAATCCATTCCACCCCGTGGATAATAAACTGTAGAAAGCACTTGAGCCAGGTCAGTCCTTTGTGCTGGACATCTGGCCTGCAAGTAAAGAATTCTCTTTGTGACCTGCAACTCCTGCTCAGCTGCTCCAGGTGAGACCCCACCTGCAGAGCTGCCCCAGCCCTGGGCCCAGCACAGGGAGGAGCTGGAGCTGCTGGAGAGAGTCCAGGGAAGGCTCCAGGATGATCAAAGGAATGGGAGGAAAGGCTGGGAGAATTGGAAATGTTCAGCCTGGAGAAGAGGAGCTTTGGGGTGAGCTCATTATAGCCTTGCTGTCCCTGAAGGGGCTGACAGAAAACATGGAGACAGACTGTTTATGAGGGGTGGAGGGACAGGACACAGGGAATGGCTTCCCACTGCCAGAGGGCAGGGTCAGATGGGATATTGGGAAGGAATTGTTCCCTGTGAGGGTGGGGAGGCCCTGGCACAGGGTGCCCAGAGAAGCTGTGGCTGCCCCTGGATCCCTGCAAGTGTCCAAGGCCAGGCTGGACGGGGCTTGGAGCAACCTGGGACAGTGGAAGGTGACCCTGCCCATGGCAGGGGGTTAGAACTAAATGAGCCAGCTTGGTCCTTGCCAACCCAGGCCACTTTATGATTCCACGATTCTCTTCCTGGAATAGGAGAGAAGAAATTGGCTCTCTGAATGCTCCATTTAATGATCTGTCCTTTGACTCAGCTGCTGAACCCCACAGCTGTGACTTTAGTTGGATTCCACACTGTTTTTACAATAGACTGCAACTTGTGGCAACAGCATGTGCTTGAAGATACTCCAGCTATGAATATGTATGGGATAATAAAAAATAATACTATAACAGTACTAGAAATACATAATATAGAATTTCTTAATATTTTCAGGTTTGTCTTTTACAGTATCTTTCTTAAGCAATTTACTACATCTCACTGCCAAAGCTGCCCAGTTTTGTTTTTGTTTTATTATACAATTTTTATTAGTACTGTGTCCATAAACTCTACTCCTAGACAGAAGGAGACATAATAAAACTGTCATATTCAATTGAAATATCACACGGTGGTGTAGCCACCACTATAAATGAAAACAGAGCCAAACTGTTCCAGATTTGAAAAGGTCAAGTTAGCAAAAGAACAGCTCAAGAACAAATATTGTATCAGTGGACCTGAAACAGCCATGGCTGTTGAAACACAAATTTAATCAAGTAAAGTTTTTAGGAATTAGTGTTATTAACTCAGTAAAGGCGTGGATATTTCAGTACTTGAGTTCAGCAGCACGTGTTCTTCTGCTGGTGCCTTCTTGCATTCCTGGCTGGGTTGTGAAACAAAGGAACAGAAACTCAGTGCTTCCAAATCATCTTGTGGCTCCTCCTTATTTTTGTCCACTGGGATCCCTTTTCTGCAGCAATAACCATTTCTTTCCTGTTGTGGTTCAGACAGTTTGTGACACCTCTCTGGAATCAGGGAAGCAGTGTGGTGACTCTCTGCAGCCACAAGACTGTCTGAGTGCTAAAGTAGCTCTTCAAGTGACCTTTCTGCCAATGAGGACTCGAATTCAAGGTCATGTCTCAGCTTAACATCTATTTATGAAAAGACCTTTGAAGAGAACTTTTTTTCCATATTTCTAGGAAGCACTGTATTTTGTATTTGACTAGAAAAGTCACTAAGCTTGACAGAGACCCACCTGAATTTCTTGTATTACAGAAATACTGCCTGTTGTAATTTTTTTCTGTCTTAGTCTGTCTCTTGAGTGCTGGCTTTTGAATTATTATTATTATTACTACTTTTATTTTGAAATTTCTCCCTTCTAATTCTGTATTTTGAAATATGTAGGTCTCCAGTAGCTTTTTTGAGAGAAAAGTAATTTTAGTATCAATCTTGCTGTATAAAGATGTGATGTTTACATCTTCTTGGTGGTTAACTTACCTGAAAATGTTTAAAGTGTTTTGTATATCTATTTTGATACTAGAAGAGAAATTAAAGAAGGAGCAATATCATTACTGTGAACCTCAGTTCACTTTAGTCCTTGGATACTCAGTCTTTTTAACAGATTGAATAGAATCATGTAAGCAGAAGAACACGTATTTGTTGAACAATAAATATATGTGAAGTGTCCTCTGAATTTTCCATTGTGTTTCAAAATATGAAGTGTATTTGCCAGCCTTTGAAAATCAATATTATGACAACATGACTTCTGTCTCATTTCTTTTTCTCTTTCCCCACCCCCAAAAGACATAAAGCAAACTGTACAAAAGCTGTTCCTGAGCTGAAATTGTGTCAAGAGAGAAAGTTCAGTTTTAACATGGAAGGTGAAACACTGAATGAAAATCGCAGCTAGATGAAATAGGAATGGAAGAAATGTTGATCCCAGAGTTATTAAACAACTCTCAGTTCTTTCCAGGAGCTGTAGAAGACTTTCTTCAAGCATGGACATTAATACTTCAGGTTTTTGGATTTACACCAGATCGTAAAGTAGTTACTCAAAATCCTCCAGCCAGTCTGTTTCCAAAATGTTGTATTATGGCTAGACTGGCCTTTGGTGAAAGTGAAAAATGGCCATTACCATGGCAGAGGAGAAAGCGAAATGAACTCTCTTATCTGCAGATGCAGTGAAGCATTGCAATGTAATCTGTACATTTCATTTTGAGGAGACAGCCTTATCTCAGCTCTGCCCCGTAAATTCCACTGGTGCCTGGCACATCCTCTGTTCTCCTTGTTCTCCATCACCGTGTCAGCCCAGGCAAAATCGTGTTTTACCCTGGGCCTGCACCAGCAGAGAAAGAAAAGAGAACAATTTCAATATTTTGATAAAAGTTATTGTCAGAAGCTCAGTTTAATGGCTTGAAATGAGTTGGTTTTGAAAGGCTTCATTTTCCTTCACTCACATGAAGGACTCACCCCAAAGACAAGGCAGGACTCACCTTAGGGACCATGAAACGAGAGTATGAAATCCAAAATTTTGAATCTCAATTGATCAGCTGTTGAAACATGACCTCAAACACGTTCCATAATGTAAGAATTATAGATATTTTATACCCAGATGGTTTTACCTTGATTTATTGTAGAAAATACGTCTTCTGACTTTTAACTGTTCACATAACTTTCGTGTGACTGGGCTAGTACAGGTTTGTGAATGTCCCCACTGAAATTCTAATGACAAAATGGCAAATTGCACAAATCTGGTGGTGGGAGTAGCCAGAGTGAGTTTTCCCGGGGGGAGAGCAGAGGGTGTTGGTTACCTCAGCTGTAGGAAAGCCTCTGGCAGGGTTTCCCACCACACCATTATAAAGAAACTTACCACGTGCCGCCAGAAAAAGGGACCCCTTGGATTGAAAGCTGATTAAATTGTCAGGTGTTGAATAATTGGCCAAAATCTACTGGCATTAGGCTGGTGGTTCCTTCTTGCTACGTGGTCCAGATGTTGAAAGAGCTGTAAAGGATGACGTGTCCACAAAGATCAAGTGAACCAAGCACCTCTCCCCCACTTTGAAAACTCAGTAAAAAATTGTATTTCCTTTCACTTAATTATCCAAGGCACAAAGTCTTAAAATTCGTGGATGTGGGCAAGTTATCCACCAAACAACAACAACAAAAAAAAAAAAATTTGAGATTTTTTTCTCTTTTTTCTCTTTGCATGCAGTAAGCATTTTATCTCTCTTTCTTACTGTTAAATGCTTTTTGTGATCCAATGCCATCTTTCCTCCTGAAACACTTTTCCCCCTCTAATTTCCTCAGGTTTTTATTCCAATCTTTATAAAATTAGGGTTGTTTTGCCCTCATTTCATCTCACAATTCCTAACATGATGAAAAGAAAAGGCCTGTGTATTGCTTCATATGCATTTTGTTCGTTTAGAATTGCAAATACAATTTCCCAGCCTCCCACAATATGTGGCTGCTACCGTCATGGGTTTCATGGTAACATTTCATGGAACATATTGGCTGTTTCCTCCTGCTTATTTCTTTTTTTATGTCTGTTCATCTCTCATTCAGAGGAACAGGAATCATCTTGAAAATGCTGTGGGTTTTTCCTTGTGTACACCATGTGCCTTCTTGCCTCTTTTATATTCAATTATATCTATTTTTACAATATGCCATGCTTATTAGTTTGTTTAAAGATTTTGTCTGCTAGCCAGCCAATGAATTTTGGAAAGTGGCATAGAAATGCTGAAGAGTTTCTGTTTGCTTTCTCACTGCACTCATGCAGGGTAGATCAAAGTCCTGAATTTATGTTCTTGCAAGCAAAATTAATTCTCTGTCCTCAATATTAAGAGTCCTGTTTTCTTCCTCTACAGATTTCATCAGTTATTTTCGTCTTCTGGTAATCTACTACATCCCTAATTCCCCAACTAAGGGGTGAAAATCCCTGTATCCTCAGTTATATAAAACTCACAGGTTAAAAAGGCAAGGTGGCAAAAATAAATTGGAAAAAAAAATGTTGCACTCAACCCCTACACATCTTATTTCCTCTGCTCCTTATTTTGTTTATCTCTGATTTTATCTGTCAGGCCTTTTTTTTCCCCAGATTTTTATTCTGTTGTGTTTATTTATTAACAGCCCCTAAAACTATGCAGATTACATTCTGTCAATGCTTTTCAGAAGAGAAATAAAGCAGAGGCACCCAGGGTCTATAATGATAAAGTCAATAGAAGCAGCAATGTAGGAAACAAGATTTAAATGACTGATTTAGTTGGTAAGAAAAGCTTGGAGGATAATGCCCTTCTATTAATGAAGCCAGGTAATTGTGAGCAAATAATATGTTAGCAGAATCTGTATCAGCTCACAGCTTTTCGGTCTATAAATGGAAACAAATCAGGGATATGGCTGGGAATAATGAGAATGCTTCCACTGGAATCCACCAGCAGTGCCCAGGGTCACAGAGCAGAGCTCAGGGGCTGTGTCCAGGCTGCACCTAGGCTGTGCCACCCCCTGGACATGGAATCACCAAGGCTGGAAAAGACCTTTGGGATCATCAAGTCCAACACTACCATCACCATGTTTACTGCTAACCACGTCCCCAGGTGCCAGCCCCACAAGGGTTTTGAAGACTCTCAGGGTATGGGATTCCACCTCTGCCCTGGGCAGCCTGTTCAGGGCTTTGCACCCCTTTCCTTGAAGAAGTTTTTCCTAATATCCAGGCTAAACATCCCCTGGCACAGCTTGAAGCTGTTTCCTTTTGTCCCGTCACTTGTTATCTGAGAGAAGAGACTGACCCCCTCCTGCCTCCAACCTCAGATAAACTGGAAAGAGTTTTTTTGTTTAAACCTTTAGTGCCATAGTAAAGATTTCCCTCTTTTTTTTCTTTTTTCTTTTTTTTTTTTTTTTTTTGGCTGATTCATTCCCCAGACAATTTCTGAAAACTTGTAGGAGAAAATGCTTTTCTGCCAATTCATCAGGACACTATGGGGATCCTCACTTTCATGTACCTGTGAAAAGATTGTTTAGAGTTGTCACAGTACTACAAGTCGTCAAAATAACTTTGGCCTTTCATATAAATGGGAAAATTAATTTTTCAGAGCTTTGAAGACAATTCACAGCATTTCCAGTGCACAGATGAAACTTGATCTGCTTATGCTTCACCAGTAGAAAATAATTAGATATCAGCAGAAAAGCACTGAACTATGGCTGTGTTTTTCAAGCAGGAGTGTCATTCATTCCCTCCCCTTCTTCTTCTTCAAATTGTATTTGAGTAGCTCTCCTTGGATATGGTTCATTGTATGAAAGTGAAGTTGTTTATAGCAAACTTAGACTCTCACACACTTCAGAGCAATACAGATTACAAATCATCACCCCATCTGGCTGATTTTTTTATAACCTCAGTCACCCATGTTAATTAAATTGTCTGTATAATATTTGTGAAGTGCTTATGAGAAAAGAACCCCCTGACAGTACAGACTTCCAAGAAAGTTTTCAGTTGTTGCTTTGTGCTGTTATGGCTGTTGCAGGATTTTAAAATACATTGCCAAATGGAGTGTGAAATGTGCAGTTTTATTCTCTGTCACAGCAGTCAAGAGGTAAAAGAAAGATAAGGTTTAGGCGGGAAGACTCCACTTTTTCATTCTATAGAGATTTAGCCCAATCTTAAATAATAAAATTTTTTTAAAACTGAAATCAAAAGTTTACATATTTAGTAATGAATTTCAAAACTCTCCTTATTCATACACTGTGTTAGCAAGATTATGGTAAAGAGAAAGTGTGGGTTGATCTGAAAGCATCTGACAGCAGTAAAAAATACAAAAAAATTGTTTTTCCAATTTATAAATCCTACCTACTTGATAAGACTTTTACTTTCTCTTTCTTTCTTTCTTTCTTTCTTTTTCTTTTTCTTTCTTTTTTTCTCTTTCTTTCTTTCTTTCTTTCTTTCTTTCTTTCTTTCTTTCTTTCTTTCTTTCTTTCTTTCTTTCTTTCTTTCTTTCTTTCTTTCTTTCTTCCTTCCTTCCTTCCTTCCTTCCTTTCTTTCTTTCTTTCTTCCTTCCTTCCTTCCTTCCTTCCTTCCTTCCTTCCTTCCTTCCTTCTTATCAGGTCTTAAACCCAAACTGGCATTTACCTTTCCATGGAACATGTCCTGTTTTGCAAGTTTAATAATTCAGAAAGAGCAGGAGTGGTTCACATTAATGAAAAGGTCCTATGAAACTCGGAATCTAAAAGGTAAAAGGCCCCTTCAAGTCTGGGTGTAAAATGCTTTGGTGTCTTGCAAATGAATGGAACCAATTTGCTCTTCTAAACTGTAAAATTAAGGAGGTTCATGTAGCATTTCCAGTAAAAAATGTTGGAAGGTGACTGCTGATGTTCCCCCAGTTGGGTGAAACAAAAGAAGATCCTGCTGTAAACCTTGCACGTTGTCAAGATGAAAAACTGAACCCTAAGAGCTGTCTTCAGAGAAACCTCCTCTCTCCTCTGTGTGCTCTGCAAACTTTTGCAGGAAAGCTGCATTCATAGCACAGGAGGTTTAGCCTTTGCAATCACACTCTATGTAAGTGTTTAATAATCCTGTGTGTCTGTGATTGCTCAGAAGCCAAAACTGGAAGAACAAGTGGCATTCCACTGTGCACTATTTCAACAGCCTGAACCAGATGCCAAGCAAAATTTAAAACAAACTAATGAGTGCTTTGTACTCAAGGCCCTTTGTATCTCAGTGTCCTTTATTGTCTTCATCAGCAATGAGAAATTAATTTCTGGCCTTGACTGCACTGGCTGGAGCTGCTGAAATCTGATCCTGCAAGATGTCCTTACTCTACATCAAATCTGGGAGCCAGCAAACACTTCCTGAATTCAGGTTTCAGTGTGAGTCTTCATTATGCTGCTTCTTACTGGGTTACTCCTCTTGAGAACAAGACAGAAGATTTTGCTCAATCCGTTCCTTATTTTCGTAGGTTTATTTTTATGTTTTGGTTTTGTTTGTTTTAGGGATTTATTTTGTAGTAAGTACACACAGATACTCAAGTAGGATTTCAGTTCTCCTGCATCCCACACTTTTATCAGGACACTGGGATTGCAAGAGAGGCTTTGAATTTGCTTTTCTTGACTAGATAATGACTCACACTAACCAGTTTCCCTCTTGATTTTCTGCCAGTTCTGGTGAAAATTATACAATAAATCAGTAGCTAGCAACAAATTATATTCATCAGATAATTTGGGCAGCTTTGCTTACATTCTGTCTCCCAACCCATCTCCTGCGAAGCCACTTGTGCCGTTTCAGACTCTCCAACAGCTTCCAACACACATGGCAGCTTAAAAAATCTGCCAGATAAATAATTCATGGTTTCTCCTCTGAACCAGCCCATATGGGATGGTGGTCTGAGGAACGGGACAGAGAACATCCAGTCTTGTCATTATAACAAGATTTGCAAGTCTGTAAGACCATATGGAGCCTTAGACCTCCAAGAAGGTGAGAGGGTTATCAGTGATACACAAAATTCCATCTTTTATCCTGGAAAATACTGAGCCATGAGAGCTCTTCAGCTGTAAATTTGCTTTTCAGACCTTCTCATGCCCAAACCATTGCCCCAGCAGTCGTCCTGCAGCATATGCAGCATATGCAGAGAGCAGAATGTGGAGTTCTGGTTTATGAATTTACTTGGCATGGCTAAAGATGAGCTGAAAACTTAATTATGTATCTGTCCAAAAAAGATCTCATCAGCTCTCCATGTGTTCTACCATGACAAAAACCTTCACACTCACAGAGTTGTTGGGATTTATTAGATCGTCTCTGAACATTACCCCAGTTTTAGCAATAATATTCCTTTTCATGGAGCAAAAGAAACAGTTTCTTAGCTCTGGAAGTGCTGGACTATCACTGGATTCTCTTTGTTTTTGCCTCACAATACTGCTCAAACGGAGAATCAGAGCAAGGATATGGAAGACTGAACCTCTGCCTTGGACAATGACAAAGCTGCTGCCACAAAAAAACACAGATTTATCCAGAGTCCTTTTCTCTTCCAGGATCTCAGCTTTTTCAGTGGTTACTGCAACTCCAATATATTGTAGGTGTTGCCTTCCAAAACCATATCAAAAAAGTTAAACCACAGTCTAGAAGAAATGGTACCTTTTTCATGTTTCATTATTATTACTATTACTATTATTATTAATGGTGAAACATTGTCTAAATTAAATTTTCCCTTTGGTTTAGTCATATCTCCTGTTTCCCTTTAGCAGCTTTAGGATGAATTGATAGCTAATATCATAAAAAGTAAACTATTTCAAACTGAGAGCACAAAACTTCTACATACCCTCATATTTTACTTCAAAACAATTAAAGATAGATTGGAATGATTTATTCCAAATACCATAAGCTTAATTCTAGTATAAATATACTCCCAAATTTGTCCTCTATTTGCACTGCTTGTGCAGAACACATTCAATCTCCATTTTTTCTGACTGTAATTAAGGATGCTTTAAGATGAAAGAATATTGAGCCATCAATTTTAAGAGGTCTACAGGCTTAAAACAGAACAGTTTTAAAAAGGTAAAATTTCCCAGTCAGCTTTCAAGATTTTATTTCTTATTTTCTTTGAGATATATCAGAAAGACTACTATCAGAAAAACTGACTTTTAGAAGGTGATATTATGGAATAAAAGAAATACAGGACATTTCCTCAATATTAATGCCTTGGGTTGTATTTCAGTCTGATTTAACCTTGTGTAGATACTACAGAAGATTGAGTGAAGTTATGAATTCAGTGAAATTCATTGTCAATTATGTACTTTCTTGAAAACTCCTTAGGAATGAGGAATGCACCCTTTTGCAGGGGCAATTCACAGAGATATGGGCTATCCTCAAATATAATCATTGAGTGCAAACACACAGAGCTGTTTTCTTGGAGGACAACGAACAGAAAAACAAAGCCAATGGTTCCTGTACCCCAGAAAAGGCATATGGACCTCTCTCTTTGTTTTCTGTCCATAAAACTTCATGTAGGATTGTCCTGGTTTAGGGCAAATTTGGGAGAAAATTGCCTCACCCCAAGACAAGGATGCACCATATCAAATTGCAAGAGACCGAAGAATGTGCTCTTGTCACAGTTTCTCCTAGAGAATAACACAATTTTAATTTTTTTTTCCCCGCCCTGTGTCTAAAATAAGGTCACCCAGTACAACCAGTCACACACAGGGAGGTCCTGCAAGAAGCCACTTAAAAAGCTCTTATGCAAATAATGAAATTGAAATAAAATATCTTAGAGAAAACAGTTTGATTCTCCATTGGTGGGGTGAAGGAAGAGGGCACCAGTCATGGAATCATGGAATGGTTTGGGTTGGAAAAGAGCTTAAAGCTTATCTTGTTTCACCTCCTGCCATGGGTAGGGACACCTTCCACTAGCCCAGGTTGCTCCAAGCCCCGTCCAAGCTGGCCTTGGACACTGCCAGAGATCCAGGGGCAGCCACAGCTTCTCTGGGCACCCTGTGCCAGGGTCTCCCCACCCTCACAGGGAACAATTCCTTCCCAATATCCCATCTAACCCTGCCCTCTGGCAGTTTGAAGCCATTCCTCCTTCTCCTGTCACTCCAGGCCCTTGTAAACATTCTCTCTGCAGGATTTCTGTAGGGTCCCTTCAGGCACTTGAAGACCAGAATTGGGTCACCCTGGAGCTTCTCCTCTCCAGGCTGCACAATCCCAACTCTCCCAGCCTTTCCTCCCAGCAGAGCTGTTCTATCCCTCTGCTCATCCTGGAGCCTTCCCTGGACTCTCTCCAGCAGCTCCAGCTCCTCCCTGTGCTGGGGAATAGAGAGGAAACTCTCCCTTTAAGCTTCCACTCAGACTAACTGACCACTAAACAATTACATCTGTAAAACAAAAACATTTCTGGATCAAACAGGGGGGTGGAATAGTTGAAATATCTTGACAAAACAGTCAAAATAAATTATTTCTGACTATTGATTTTTGCAGATGGAAATGGCAACTTTGAGGGTGTGCTGTCATTAACTGATTTGCATGCTGGCTTTTAATAACCAGTTTTCACAGAGCAACAGGAAATTTCCCCTTGTTTCGTGGGTCATTTGAGGCCCCTTCCCTTCCTCACATCTCAAATTAAGAAAAAAATAAAGTGCTTAATCAATGAAGGTGAAAAAGACTTCCTGACACTTTCTGTTTTCACTGTCTCACAAGTTCTTGTGCATCAAACCAGAGAAGATGAAAAGTCTGGCTTTTCTCTTTTATAATATTTTAATTTACTTGTCTAAAAATATAGAATGTGGGGAAAGAGTTATGGGAAAATAATTAACTAGAACTGAGTCCTTTCTGATGTTGTCAAGGTTCATGAAGTGCTACTACAGGTGACTGGCAATGGTTTCAGACATTTTAGAGCGGCTGTGGATGCTTTTTAAGCAACAATGTCTTTGCAATCCACAAGAGAAAAAGGGCCTCTTGATGTCATGACCATGAATTTAGCAAGGTGTGTGTTTAGGAGGCCATTTTCCATCCTGTTTTTATTATCAGTGACAAACAGTTCCTGTAGGAATGGCCCTGTGCAATTCAAAGAGGATGTTACATTCCCATTGAGAGGTAGGGTTTGGGGGATGTGGAAATGAGGACACAGCTGTGGGTGAACATGGGGTTGGATGCTCACCAAGCAGCTTAGAAAGATGAATAAATACGGCATGAAAAATGAATTAGACCTTGGGAGGGACTAAGAGAAGCTTTCAGGGGAGGGTATTTGGACACATCTATAACCAGAGAGAAACAGGTATCATCCAAATTTTGGTGACGTGCAGAACATGTGTGAAGTGAGCTTCCTCATACTCATAACCCAGGACAGCTCTGGAATACGGCAGGAGCTATTCCAGACATCCTGGTTTCTAGCAAACATAAAAACAGTAGTTATGAAAAAAGTCAAGTTGTTATTTCAGCTGGGTATGGGAGGTGCAATTTCTCCTCTATGGTTCACATTTCCAGTAATATTTGCTCTTCATTTCTGCGTAACCTAATGAGGGGAATAACAAAATAAATTAAATAAGCTGGTATGAAACGGTCTCTTGTTCTTGCCTTTGCAGCAGCAGTGCTGTGCTCCAGGTAAATTGGGAGCTGGGGGAAGGAAGGAGCATTTAAGGGTTCACAGCTGAACATGACATAACTCTGCTCCTCTGAATGACAGATGTGGATAATGATGGCCTGATTTTTCTCTCTTCGGCAGTCAATTGTTAATATCACAGTAAAGGATGGGGGCATTCTTTATGAGTTGGAAAATAAAGACAGGGAAGAGGTTTTTATGCATTTCTGTTGCAGTTAACCTATGCAGGGAGGTTGGCACGTTGTGTCCCCCTGATTGTCATGGCAACTGCTGTCACACAAAGTGTACAAATAAAGTATATAAATAAAAATCTCCAATTCAATTCTAATTCATGTCCTGAATGTGAAAGGAGATTTTTGTATCACAAACAAAGCTGGGGTAAATCAGCTCACGCTTTCTATCACTAATATCAGTGGAGCTGGCTGATTTTATCAAAGACCATTGCTGCCAGTTGTAAAAAGACAACTGGGAAAAAACCCTAAAACTCCTCACAAAGAGTGTTCTAATTTCTAAAATACAATTGCATAATTCTAAAATGAATGGGGTTTGTAGTGACCTTGGGAGGGTCCAGCCAGAGCCAGCACAGACTGCCCAGTCCTGGGCCTCAGGGGTTAACAAAACCTCCAAGGTCTGAGGTCCCAGATATCAGCTTGGATTAAGGAGGATCTGGTATCCACTAAACATTTCTTCTTCCCAAGAAGTCCCATAGAGGCTTCCCTAAAGATCACAAACACCACCTGACTTAGGCAGGATGCTCAGTTCATTTCTGATTGTTGCTGGAAAAACGCCGATTTAGCACATATTTTTAAAAAAATACAGTGTTGGCCTAGAAATCGTGCATCTATGCATTTTATGAACGTATCTGTCATTCAGCAAATACATTCTGTCCTTTAGCAATCAATATTTGAATAACTGTGGAATATAGAGAGGTGCAGTTTGGTGGGGTTCTTTTCTACATTTGTTTGCTTGGGAGTTCTGGGGGAGGTCCTGTTTGGGTTTTTTCCTTGGTGTTTTGTAGGCCTTTTTTTTTTTCTTTTTCTTTTATTCCTACAGCCCAAATCAAAATTGTAGATAATTCATGAAGCCTGCTCATTGAAAGACCAAGTACAACAAACTGTGACAAAGGGAACAAAGGCACCAGCTGTATATTCAGCAAACATGTATTGGTGGCCGTGTTTGGAATCCTGGATTTACCCGAAGCACCGGGTCTCAGATTAACAGGACTGGTCATTCTTAATGCACTGTGTCAGTCAAACTTTCCTGGAGGAAAACAGTGAAAATCTGCTGGCTCCGTCAGAGGGTGCTTTTGGAAGCCAGATAACCTTGGTTTTTTTGCCTTCTTCCAATACAGAAAAGAAAAATGTTACGTTTTGGTGTGGCATGGATGTATTGGGCATTTTATCTAAGCCGTATAAGAGTTCTGGTCCAAGGGATCTTCGTACCTGGGCTTGCTCCCTCAAGGCCTGAGCTGAAGAACAGGAAAGGTTTGGATATCACTAGTTAAAACTGCTAAATCAAACAGTTTTTTGAACGGTTAAAAAATAGGAGGAAAATAGGTTGACCTCCTTCCTTAATGCTGGACCTCTTGGAGAAGTGACCTTTGTGCTCTTTAGCAGCCCAGCCACTTCCAGCTGTGAGCAGCTGTGGAAAAGTTTAGCGTCTGCTGGTCCAGAGGTGAGAGCTCCCTGAGAGCACCGAGCTCTGGCAGTTTAATCTGGGTTTAGAGACATTTTTGGAGGCCTCACCAGAACCACAACCATTTGTTTCTCGAGGCTGTTTTCCATTAAAGCTGAAACAATGCGGTGTGCATCGTGTGCCTCCACATTTAGGAGCTCCACACCACAGAGTTTTCACCTTCTGCAAGCCCACTCCTCGGTGAGAAAAGTCAATATCTAAGGCAGGTGTTGGCTCCAAAGAAATAAAACCATCAAATGGCCTCTCCTGCTTACTCCAGGAAGAATGTCAGGAGCACAACTGAGGCAGGTTTTGATTTTTGGAGCTTTCTGTTGCTTGAGCAGATTCAAAGCAACAAATCAACTCCTGTTATTTATGGACAGAACCAAATTACATCAGGAGTCCATAAATGTATGGCTTCCTGCCAGCTGGAATACTCTGTGGCATGCCAGCTATCCCTAGGAAAGAAACACTATCAGCTTCTATTTTTTTGTTCTGTTTATTTTCCAAAGTTCAGCAGATTTTTTGTTCCGTCTGCTTTAATATCATATGCAAGCTATCATTAAAAAGAAAAATCTCATTCAGATTTTTAGCCTGACAGCTCTGTATTTTTTGACATCTGCAAGATCTTTGCCTGAGATAAACGAGCAACTGTGTTTTTCACTTTAAAATGGAAATAGTGCTCAATTAGAAAGGGCTTGTGGTAACTGGCTCAGTCTTAGCAAGAATGTATTTCATGAAAAAGCACTTGTGTAACAAGATGTTGAAGAACAGCTTTATAATTCCATGTGATTATTACCAAATCTGGCTTTAAAATTATCTTTACGGTAAAACCCCAGTGTTCTAAATTAATTTTAAATCGATTCTGCTGCTGGTTAGGGTGTTCAAAGAGGTGGGGTTTTCACAGGAAAGCCCCGTAGAAGAGCAGAAGTAAGGTAAGAAGGAAAAGAGGGAAAGAAAACAAGACTCCAGTTTCTATTTTGTAAAGCCCCAGTGTTTGCTCCTCTGCTGTCCCTCAGCTCTCATCTCAGTCCCAAACCCATAAGGAAGGGCAGCTGAATGCCTCACCCTTCCAGCCCACCTGTTGCCACCAGAATGTTTCATTTTCTCTGCTCTGCTAAGAAGCTTTGGGCTGCCTCTGGAATTGTTAGACTTGAGTTTAAGCCCCACTGAGCCCAACAGCTTCAAGCACTCTGGTTCATTGTGGGAACCTGAGATATTTGGCTGCCAAAGAGAAAAGCAGCAGAGGAATTTGTGTGCACTGAAATGTTATGGATTTTTGTGTCATTTTTTTGTGTCCTCACATTTGTTTTCTTTTCCCAGCTAATTAGAGAGAAGAATATTTGAAGGGGAAAAGCCTTCAACGTATTCTTCAAAAGGTATTTTATCACAGAGAAACATGGCTTAGCTGCTTTGAAAACTACACATTGTCAGGCTTTCCCAAAGTAGTCCAGAGTCTAAGAAGAAAGACACAAATACCAGCAGATTTTTCCAAATTAACAGTTCTGTGCTTGATACAAAAATGTATGTAAAGATTCTGAAAGGTGAGAAACATCATATCAAAGCAGCATGCCCTTCCAAATCATAAAAAATGTACATTCTCAGGAAAAATAGATCAAATTGCTGAATTTCAATAAGTTTCATAATTGGCATCAGCTGAAAAAAATGGAATTTAAGAATGCATATTTAATAATATTTCCTGATAAGTCTTGCTGGTAATACCACTGCCAGTATGTACGTGTGTATCTATAAAATTGCTATGTTATTCCATCTTCTATATTTGTCTCAGTCTTTGCTAGATAGAGCATACATTGGAACTGCAAAATCTATAAAATAAAATAAAATAAAATAAAATAAAATAAAATGTCAGATTTGGTAGAAAACTGTGCTGGTTTAAGGACAAGCTTCCAAACCAAAATTTGTCCTTTCAACTCATTCCTGTGTTCCTATATAATACAGTACTTAGATGATGTTTTTACATGCAGGAAGATGGGAAATATTTGATTTTTCTTATTTTTCAGCTAAATACTTGCATTAATCTGTATTAGTTACTGTACATTGCTAAATGAGCAGTTTAGGATGATCAAAGCAGTCCATATGGCTGACCAGATCCTGCCATCAGCTTCACCAGAGCAGCTTTGCTGAAGCACATGGAATTAGCTGAGATTTACACAAGTATAACAGAATCAATTAACTCAGACCTCAGTTTTCAGATAGCTAATTGGAGATATATATGCAGCGATAAAAAATGTTAATTATTGTGGAATAATGTACTGCAGAGAAATGGTTCCTTCTTTCATTCATTATTTTTATTTCCTTAGAGATCATTCCCTGGACTTTCTTTACCTTAATTACAGCCTTTCAAGGCTGGTGCAGTCAGCTTCAGAATTTATGTTTATCTATTCCAGTCCACTTATGCAGCATAATGTTACACTTACACACTGAAATTTAGGGAACTCTGCTCTCACTGAGGTTATTTCACTTCCTGACACAAAATCTCCCTACAGCAGGGTTTGGCTTTGTTGGGGTTTTTTGTTTGTTTGTTTGTTTGGGGTTTTTTTTTGCTTTTAAAGATACATGATCTCTACAGTAAAGCAAATTTTAAAACAAATGTGAACAAGAATCTGGAAAAAAAATCCGTATGAATGGGACGATTTTTTTGAAGCTGTTGGAGTCATACATTGTGACAAAGCAGATAATGTGAATTGTGACAAAGCAGATAATGTGTTCTTCCAAGACTTTGTGAGAAATTGAGTAAATAAGGTTGAAAGGATAACGTGAAGATCCTGGTTTTCTTGAGAGTATATATATTTATAAATACACAAATGACTCTGTTTAGAAACTCCTAAAAGCAGGCACTGGGCTGTCTTTTCCTGCAATGTAGCCAGCAGCAATCAGGGTTTGACAGGAGGGCAGAGCTGTGTGTGAGCAGTGGTCCTGCTCTCATTCAGTATTTATGTACTTATTGACAGCAAGGAGGGCTCAAAGAAGTTAAAACCCTTTGAGGAAAACAATTCCAGTGCAAATAAGTTCCTTCTCCAGTTCAGGAGGCAGCAGATGACCTTTGATGTGCTGTTGGATGTCACAGAATACCCAGAGTTGGGAGGGGCCCATGAGAACCATCGAGTCCAACTTGTGGCCCTGCACAGGACCACAGGTCTTCAGAGGAATCCCAGCCTCCAAAGAGAGATCCCCAGTTTCTGAAAAATAGTTCCCCTAACCTGGAAGTAACCTGGTCCTGATGGAAAAGCCTGGCTTATCAAGAAATGTGGTGGCATTTTGGCACGCCTTTTTAAAGTGTTGTGCTCCTTCTGCTTTGAAAAGCTCCCTATTTCATAGAACCCCTGGGAGGATGGACAGCAATAAAGCCAATGAGGGGTATCTAGTTAAAAAATAATTCAAATGGGAATAATAATTTAAAAGAAAAAAAGGTAAAAAAGAGACAATTCAGCCCAGAAATCTGTTCCAAGTAGAAAACCAAAGCTCTGCATGTTTTCAGGCACTGAGGGACTCCTGGACAACTCCCCCTGAGATATTCCATGTTGCCCCAGACTTGGAATTCACATTTCAGGGGAGAAATGTGCAGAATTACATAGAATTACGCAGCCCAGAAATCTCTCATTTTTAGTCATGGCACTCATCAAGTTAAATTTACAAGCACCAACCTTAAGGAATTATTTTACACGAAAAGATACTTAGTTTCTGCTGGACATTTCTCTTCAAGTTAATCTTTCTTTTCACATGGCACCCCTGGCATTTTATAAAATTTTTAGGAATAAAGATATTACTTAGAAACGGATTGTAATTTTTATTTATCTCCAGAAATTATTTCACCAATAATTAAAGTAATGGGTGTATAAAGTCTGTGCTACCTTTATGGCCAGAGGTATCAATTCCTTCACAGATATTACAGTTTTAGTTTCCCTCACAGATGTTACAAGTATTTCAGTTTGTTTATTTGATCAGGTTTAGTAAATTATCAGAGGTATCAATTCCTTCACAGATATTACAGTTTTAGTTTCCCTCACAGATGTTACAAGTATTTTGGTTTGTTTATTTGCTCAGGTTTAGTAATCTCAATTATGGTTTTAAATATGTCAATATTTTGATTTTGGGACTTAGAAGTTCTACTCTGCATGGTGGGATACTAAACACAAATAGTCTTGTACCTTTTCAGTTAAATGAACTCTTACTTTAGCTGCTGAAGGTTGTTGGTTTGCAATTGTTAAAGCAATAAAATTTGACCTGTTTATATCACTTGAGCTGGATTGACCAGGTGCCCTCCAAGCCTCTGCCTCACTCTCCCTCCTCAGCAAGGTGGGGGAGAAAATACAGCAAAAACACTTGTCAGATAACGACAGGGAGGTCATTCATCCATCACCACACAGGCAAAACAGTTCAAAATTGGGGAAGACTAATTTAATTTGTTGCTAATTAATAACAGAGTAGCACAGCGAGAAACAGCCAAAAAATATAATACTAAACCTTGCCATGTATGTCCAGTACAGACCTTAAACTGATGGGAAGAAAAGATTTGGGGGCTGTGTTGTTCCCCACCATTTCCACATGTCTCATTCTTATCTTTTGCAGTTTTATCAGGGACAAATAATTGATTCAAAACTGCTAATGAAAACAATGTTAATATTATGAGTAGCCAAGGAAAGGGACAAGATCAGAGTTGAAGAAGCCCAGGCTGATATAAGGACTGTGACTAAAATGGAAACATGATGCATGACTATTGCACAGCAATCATTTCCTGTAATAAGTGAATTATTTCCTTTAATAAAGGAATAATTTCCTGAGGGAAATGCTTCCATGAGTCAGAAACGAGCCCCAATCCTTGCACATAGGATTTTTACAAGTTATTAAAGCTATTTTAGTGCAAGATTTTGCAGTTAGGGTAGGATGGCTCCCTGACAACATCCAAGAAAGACTTTTTATGTCTTTTTTTTTCTCTCCATTGAGCAACACCACTATGTGTGGAAAAAAAGGATGACAGCACCACAAAAATAAGAGTTCAAAGACTTTTGTGAGGTTTTTTTCTCTTGAACATCTGATGAAACCAAAGTGAATGTCATCATATTGTGTAGATGACTGTGCATCTCACAAAAAAACCCCAAACGTTTTCATTTTCAAGTGAGTGTTTCATGGTCATGCAGCTTTTACTAATGCCACATCAAAATGGGATGACTGTTAGGGGGATTCCTAGTTCTAAGAATAAAGACAACTACAAATAAATTTAGGGTGGGTTTTTGTGGGTTTTTTTTGTTTTTGTTTTTTTTTAGCTTTGCTGGTCATTAGGGTTTTAAGAAAATGATTCTATCTTTTCAGGAACACACAAGGAAAAGCCAAATTCATTCTTTTGTCTTTTTAATTTCTTACAAAGCTCTGATTGCCATAGAGACAATCTGCAGCATTGAGCTAGGGCACGTTAACAGGAATATTTAAACTTTTGGGTCATTAATCTGTGACAACACAGAAATGATATCTCAATCTCATAAGTAAGAAACAGCCAGGATTTCTGCAGTTTTGTTTCCTCCTGATAGATATTTGCTTCTCAGAAAAGACTGTTTCTTTCTCTGCCTCGTGGAATTCATCTCCTGAGTAGTAACCATAAGTAGAGACATGAGAGAACCATCCTCAGGGTATGACACTGACTGAAATTTTAGCTATAAACTAAATCCCAATTTACAGCTGCTGGTTTGTCTACAATTATTTAAAATAGTCATTAACACCACTAAAACTTGCTGGAGATGAAGTTGAATGGATGTGACTATACAGCTATCATTCCTCAAAAAATGTGTTTTGAAGGTGTAATGGATTACTTTGTTCTCTCATTAGATGCCTGGAATTTTGGGGAAGGTCATTATTGCAAGAAGCCAAGAAAGTGCCAAAATCTACAACAGATGGGTTTGTCTTTGTCAAACTCCTTCTGAACCCACCTTCCCCTCTTGGTCTTCTTCAGAAGCTGCCACGAAGATAAAGCATTGCAGAGCTGAGGGAAAAGAAATGGCTCTGGGGCTCTGCAGCACAAAGTTGAGCAGAGGAATTCCTGGAGCCCATCAAACCAAATGTCACATCTCATTGCTGTGGTGGCCCTGGGGTGCAGGCAGTTCTCTCTTTAAGGTCTGGGAGTTTGTTCAGCACAGCTCCAGTGTCCTACCCAGTGTGCACATTCTTAGGGAAAGAAGTTTGATGTTAGACTGAATTTTCCTGGCTGTAGTGTAAGGTTTTTCCGATTGTTCCAGGCAGTTGTATCCAAAACACACGTGCCTTTAAAAAAGAAAGAAAAATAAATACATTTCAACCCAAAGTCATAAGGCAATCAAGTTGTTGTGAAAGGCCACCCTCACAGAAACATTTTCTCCAATAATCATGTTGGCTGGGATTTGAATGAGGCTGAAACATCCAAGCAGGACATCAAACATTTCCAAATATACTTCCTGCTTTAAAACTGCTGAATGCACAGGATGGGGTTACTAAGTTGTGATGCTTCTTTGCACAATAAAAATAATTCAAAATAAAAACGAAATTTGAAAAATCCCAGAAACTACAAACCAGGATAAACCATGAGCACAGCGTGATGCATGGTAACATGGACTGTTCATATTCAGGGTCATCTCCTTGTGTGACCTGTGAAGATTGATCTGGACTGCAATCCACAAGCCTCTGACAGGAGGCTGGAGCCAGGTCAGGCTCTGCTCCCAGGGAACAAGGGACGAGAGCAAACCACCTCAAGCTGCTCCAGAGGAGGGTTAGATTGGACATCAGGACAGACTTGTTCATGGCACCGGCTGGTGAGGGCAGTGGTGGTGGAGCCCCTGTCCCTGGAAGTGTTCAGAAGGCGTGTGGATGTGGTACCTGGGGACATGGTGTGGTGCTGATCCTGGAGCACTGCTGGTGCCACACTGCCAGCTGCACTTGATGATCTCAGAGCTCTTCGCCAAACAGCAATTCCATGATTCCACCACCAGCAGACACGGGTTCATGCATCAGGCAGAAATGCACTTCAGCTTCCTCACGCTACCCTGACCATTTGACTCTTTGGGGCTGGGAAAAGAAGTTCAGTTCCAGCCCTCTGGAGTGGGGTGAACCTCCCAGGTTTTAGCAGACTTTCTTTGGGAGTCGGGAGAGTGAGTTGCTCCGAGGACAATCAGCTCTGGCTAAATTTTCTGTCAGCAGCAGCAGCACTGCAATATTGTGTTTGGCTTTTCCAGTTAAGCAGATTGCAGCACTGATGGGAGATAATGTGATTATCTTGGTTACATATTTCTTAGCAATAGTGAAGCCAGAAAGAAATGGCAGGAGAGAACCGGATAATAAATGTAAATAATGGCAGAGCCTTAAATATAAGGCATTCTTTAGATCAAATATTAATAATCACAAGTCTCCAACAATGAATAAATGTGCTTGTTATTAAGTCCATTTTCTAAATGAAGCTACTTATATTTGAGGATGCAGTCTACATTCCTCAGCTTTGATCAAACTTATCTCCCAGCAATTAAATTAACAGTGTCCTACTTTTTTGATTCTAAGCACTCCAAACCTTTTTTCATTACAAAGAGGTCTGTTGACATCATAGCTCATGGGATTGTTTGTCGTACTCAATTAGAGGGAAAACAGGGCAGTTCTACCCACAACTGAGGATTATTCTTTCTCCACAGAAATGTACTGAGGGTACATTCATCATAGCAGTATCATTAGATTAAGAAGAGACTCCTGAAAAGTCTGTTTTTCAGGATTCCATTCCAGCTAAACCAAACAATTATCAATCATTTCCAAGTGCACAGGCTGAGCTGTTTCTCATGTTCTATTCAGATGTGTCTCATGTGGCACCTCCCCAGCCAAATGCTTCACTTTCCCAAGTTGTTGAAACCGGTTCTGCACATGAGCCAGAAGATAAAATTGATGAAGGTTGGCAAATGGCAGTTCCAGAGGAGTTTCAAGAGAATATGGGCTGTAATTGGTACTGCTGTAGTCTGGATTCTGGAGGTAGGGATAAGAAAATTCTATTAACCTAAGCTTTAGTACTCTTAAAATCTCAAGAGTGATTTCAGTCTGCTCTCTAGAATACACCTCACAAATGTTTTAGTAGGCCTGGGTCAGAACTACAACCTTCACGTGGCCAAGCCAAAGGGGTTTAACTAATCCCAGCATAAAGGCTGTGAGAAGCAAGGTTGCCAGTGAGTAACTCTCACTTTCAAATCACGTTCCCAACAGTATGAAAAGCTCAGATCTGCAGGAGATGTGGGACAGTGAGATGTTAATTGGTTTCACAGCTGTGATGGTAGCTGGAGAAATGTGATTATTCCTTCTTTACAGGAGGGTCAGGTTCCCACAGCAAGGACTGAATTACCCCACATTTACTGTAAGACACCAAGAGGAAAGAACCAGGTGAATTGAGGCCACTTCCCTTTCCCGTGCTGAGCTTTCCTGTGAAGGATCCCTGTATCCCGTGCCCTGCTTGATACACTGGAATGGTTTCCCACGAAGCCATATGTAAACTTCTACTCCTCCTGAAGGATTCCTGTGGATTCCTGAAGGAAAACAAGCTGTCCCCCGTGTCTGTGAACACAGCCAGCAGAGATCAGGCTGGGTGGTGGCTGTGGGGTGGCACCAGGCACATTTTACCTGGGACAAAGGAAAGCCCTAAGAGGACACACAGCAAAGGGCCAACCCATTAACAGTGGACTGAAAGAAAAAACAATTAAGCATAATTTTGCTCCTTTCACACAACTAGTGTCTAGATCCTGGGAAAATGGATGGATTAGGAACACCAGCTCTGTCTATTAATTTTTTATTGCTTCATTATCAGTCTCTTTCCTTTTGATGACATTCCAGGTCCCACCTGTGGGGATCAGGGCGTTGTCCTGAACAACCAGCCCGTGTTTCTGCTGGGTCCACACTAGGCTGGTTAGATTGCTGTGCATTGCCTTAGGGTTGCTCTCAGTTCTAAAGATCAGCCATGTGATTTTCTGAGAAACGGGAAATAACAATGTCTTCAGGAGCTTGCCATGATGGAAGTATTAAGGACAACTCGCCTTTCCTTGACAGAGCTTAAATTGTTATTCATTAAGGATTAGAAGTCAGCAGAACCTTAATGAAGGATCAACTTCCTTATAATTAAAAGCATCTAAATTTTTTAATCTTTCATATGTCTGTTACTTGCCTAATAAAGAATTAATATTTTGAACAACATGTCTAATAATACTTCTGTGGATGTTCAGATGAATTTAACTGAACTCATAACAGGAAACTAATTGATTGTATGCAAGACAATGTTATTTTTCAAAAGCATTTTAAAAAAAAAGGAAGGAAAAAGAGGCGTTTAGAGTTACAGTCACATCTCATTTGTGCCTTTGAAAATCTTTCCCCCAAACCCCGAAGTGCCATTTTATCAAACTGCTAGATGCAATTCAGGACAAAAACAAACAAACAAAAAGCTTTGTGTTGGGTATGGCAGGAATCTTGACGTTTCTCTTGGAAAATAATCAGTCTGAAAAAACGTCTAATAGTAATATTAATTGTCTCCCAGGGGTAAATGTCAGCTGTAGTGGAATAGGAGGAGGGCATAGCAGAGGAAAAGCTCCTTCCTCAGAGCAATTGGTTCCCAACTCCTTCCCCTCCTGCTGTGTCTGTGCCAATCCTGGATGTGCCTACAGGTCAGGGGGAGAATCCACAGCTCTTGGGGCAAGTACATCGTTGGGAAGTTTTCCCTGTTTTGCCTCAAACAGTTTTTTCATGGTGAAAATTTTCTATGGCACAAGGAGGTACATAAACTCTTTTGTTTTTACTGGGATATGGTCAGAAAACTTTTTTCTTTTAGCTGGACTGTGACAAATGAAAGAGCTGCTCATAACAGCGTTGGGTATGAAGTACAAAAGGGAAGCAAAAAACAAAATGACAGAAGAGGGAAAGGAAAGCAAGGAAATGTTACTGGGAGTGATTTCTTACTTGGAGTACTGAGAACAACAGAAATTCCTTGAATTGCTAAAGCTGCTGGAGAAACATTTAAACAGGAATAAGCCCCTGTGTTTTAAGGACCCTGAATTCACCTGTATTGGATTTCAGATGGTTCCTCTCTGCCATCTCTCCAGCCTGTCCAGGTCCTTCTGAAAGGCAGCACTAGGCTTCCTCCAGCACCTCCAGAGATAAGGACAATTCTCAACTGGGCTACATTAAAATGTCATTTAATGTTCTGCCTCAGAAAAAGGATTATGAAACTGGAAGGAGAGGAGACATTTAAATATCACTTCAGGCTTGATCAGAAATACCCATGTGGAAAATGGTATGGCAAGTCTTTCCAACAGACTTTATCCCCACCCCACAGCCTGCAGCCAAGTGAAGTACGTCAGGAATGACAAAAACATAATGCAAACTAGAGATCTGCAAGTTAAAGAGTACTGTGTAAAGAAAATACATCATACACATGGGAGAAAAAACACTACTTGAAATTGAAAAGGAAAAGTGAAGTCAGAAATCAAAATTACCACAAAATATTGACCACAAGAGGAGAATGCTTAATTTTCTGGTTGCAAAGAGACAGCTGAGAACTTTACTTGCAAATAGTTTCCTACTCACTCAAAATCCAGCTAAATTTTCCTGCAGGTTTTTAGTGGCACTTTGCCACAAGGAGCAGGAGCCGTGTGAGGTTCCTAACATCTGTCTGGAACAAGAAAGGAAACATCCCAGGCAAAGCAGATAGAAAGGATGCTGAATTACAAGCTACATATTTATACTATTTATAAATAAATAGCAAAGGATGATCAGAAAAAGAACTACTTAACAAATTTTGTAAATTCCTTTCGTAATGTGACTTTAAAAACCTGAGAAACTTCGCATTTCATAGATTGGCTTGTTTGTACCTTCATTCAAAAGCAGCTATTTAAAAAGGGTAAAATACAAATTATATAATATCTGGAATTAGCACTTGGCAATTATAGTTTGAGAGGGTCAATTTTTTTTTTTAATTACTTTCAGTCCTCAGAATAATTCTGTTGTGGTTTGAACAAAACTGAACTTTTCCTGGTGTGACGTCTGAATAAAAAATCTACCAGATATTATTCCATGCTGGAGATGAGGGATTTTTGCTCCTTTGAAGTTAAGATTTTTCAGGAAAAATTTCCTAGTGGTCCTTCTTCTAGAGGAGCTGTTTTTCCATCCTGTGAAATGATGCACAAGACCACAGGCCTGACATTCCTTCTGTTTCACTCATTTTTCAATTTCATTATCCCTGAAGACTAAAAGACTTCCTTATAACAAATACTTCAGATATCAAATTTTAATATTATTTTCATGGAATCACAGAATATCCTGAATTGGAAGGGACCCACAGAGATCACTGAGTCCAACTTTTGGCCCTGCACAGAACCCTAAAAACCCCACCCTGTGCCATTTTAATCTATATCTTGGAAATAAAATAAGATCCCGTGTGGGTGTTAATCTGAAATTAATACATGTTTGTAGCAAGACATCGGAAAGAGCTAAGCTGGATGTCCACAAAGGGAAAAAGCTCTTTGACTTGAAAAGTTTAATGAATTATTGTTGCTCTTTTTAGCAAGATGCATGGAAGGAAAAAGGTGTGTTCATTTTTAAATGCATGATTTATAGACAACATTTCTTTTGTTCACCACTTCCCACTACTGCTTGCAGATGTTTATCGTATTTGTAGCAGTAAATTTGTCAAGCATGTAGGTACATGCCGAGACAAATTGCACAAGTTTTACATCTAGATCTTGCACCTAGTGAACAAGCCTTAGGGCTTTCTTGTTTAAGAAAATACATTAGTGAAAACTCACTTTTCTCTAGATTTCTGGTGGTATTTGTCAGTGTGATAAGAATTCACAGTAGAAGCATGGCAGATTTAGCCTTAACATTTCCTGAATTAACACAAAATTTTTCCAGTAGCCTGTTAAAAGTTAATTCAGAACAGGACTTCTTACACTGAAAAAAGCTACTAACAAATTCTAAACAAACAAACAAACAAAAACTATCGTGGAACACATTCAGTTGCAAAAATCAATCTATTGCCTTTCCTTATTTTAGACAATAATATCACTCCAGAGCCTGGGATTCTCCATTGACAAATCCTGTAAAACCTCAATCAAACCCAGAAATTTTAAAAATAAATTAAGAAAATCAAATAAAAAAAATAAAACAAAACAAAACAAAACAGAAACACAAATGAAAGCTGAAGATGCAAAAAGAATCCACTCGTATTATGATAAGGAGGGCCAGGAGTTGGACTTTGATGATCCTTGTGGGTTTCTTCCAAGTCAGAACATTCTGTGATTCTGTGCAGGGATGATCTCTATGCACTAGAACAGGAAACTGGAACCTCTCTTTGGGCACATATCCATTATACCCATTTAGGATCATTTTCCACCACCTTTCCTAAAGCCCAGCTCTCTGAGGCCTGAGAACATCAAGCTGTAAAGCCAAAGGATGGTCACTAACAAGTTGCCATCCTCCTTCTTCTATTTAAACCTGGTTCCTTTGTGGGTCTGGAGCAGATTAGTGAGGGATGTATTACCTTGTGACATCTGAGACTTTGTCTTTCTTGCCACTACCTCTATTCTTGGGACCTTTTTATGTATCTCTTTCAGCTGATTTATACCTGGTTCTCTTCCCCCTAAAAACCTGAACCTACCCCTTCACTGGAGCTGTTTATCCAGTCCTAAGGGCAATGCCTGACTCTGCAGGGAGCTGAGCATATCCAGGGCTTACACGGGATCTCAGAAGAGCTCATTGCAAATGTACAAACTATTATTCCATACTGCTGTGCAAATATTAATAACAGGAGCTTTGTGACATTCAAATGTCGCACAGACAGCTGGTGGTAAAGGAATCTTCAAGCAAATGAGTAATCCGAGATGGTGATCCTGCATAGTTCTAATTATAAAACAGCCCTATTATTTTCTGTAACATTTTATGATATAATAGTATTTGAAAAGTGACTGTATTAAGAGCGTGACATTTACTGAAGTGAATAAGCTTTTCACATGTGAGGTAATTTCACTGCAGGTCATTGTGCAAAACAGAAACTTCAGAAGCAGAGGCCAGTTAATTCTTTGATGCACTGCCAATTTAGAGTTATTTCCTTAATTTGTGGTCTTTCCACATTGGTATCCTTATTCAAATGAGGAATAAAGTATACAGCTCCTTTCTATGACCTCATGTTTTGTCCCCTTGATGATGGGGTCTGAAGTGGGTTTTGGTTATTTAGCCCCATTTTGGTTGGTCTGTGTTACAAATGGTTTGCCAGGTCATGTTGATTCATGCTCCTCAGCCTTATCTAGACAGTGTAGGACTGTAGGGAATTCCCACACCAAGTTTGAGAGAATTTTGTGTGCAGTTGGGGTGAGTTGATCTTACTGAGCTGCCAGACATCCACCATGTGCTTTCTTCCTCTTCCCCCTCCCCACCAACAGCACAGGGTGAGAAAATGAGGTGAAGAATTCATGAGTCAAAGACATGGAGATCATTTACCAATGTCCATCATGGACAAAAAAAACATGGAATCATGGAATGATTTGGGTTGGAAAGGACGAGTCAATGGCACCCTCTGCCATGGGCAGGGACATTTTCCACTATCCCAGGTTGCTCCAAGCCCCATCAGGCTGGCCTTGGACACTGCCAGGGATCCAGGGGCAGCCACAGCTTCTCTGGGCACCCTGTGCCAGGGCCTGCCCACCCTCACAGGGAACAATTCCTTCCCAATATCTAATTAAATCTTCCCTCTGTCAGCTTATTACCAAATAAAACTAGTTGGATGATGAGAAACAGATAAAAATGAAATCATCTTCCTCCCCCACACCCTTTCCCAGACTTAACTTCACTCCTTCCCTCTGCTTCCTACCCCCAAGGGGTGCAGGGGTGGTGGGAACGGGAGCTGCAGTCGGACTGTGACAGCTGCACTCTGCCAGCCCTTCATCCTCATGCTTTTCCCTTGCTCAAGCATGGTCCTTTCCATGGCTGCCAGTCCTGTCTGATAGACCTGCTGCAGGCTGGGCTCTTCACAGGCTGCAGTTTCTTTACAGCTGTCAGCAGTTTGACCTGTGCCTTCTGAAATGTGAAAAACACAGAAATGACTTGCACAGATTGCTGCAGTGGCAGCTGGACAAACTATTATTGTAGCTCACCTCCATTTGAGCCATTCTCATTCCGTCCCACAGCTGTGCTTTCACTTCTTAATTTTTGAGAGTAAATTTCTGGAATGCTTACTCACAATAAATAATACTTTTGTGCCTGCTACATGAAGAAACTAAACAGAGTTGCACAGGCTTACTGCTGTCCATAATTCCCTGACAGGAGGGGGCAGCCAGGGTGGGGTCAGCTCTGCTCCCAGCAAACAGGGACAGGAGAGTGGGAAATGTCCTCAAGCTGTGCCAGGGGAGGGTCAGGTTGGATATAAGCAGAAGCGTTTTCACTGAAAAGGTGATCAGGGATTGGCAGGGGCTGCCCAGGGAGGTGCTGGAGCTCCCATCCCTGGATGTGTTCAAGGAATGACTGGATGTGGCACCACATGAAGTGTTTTACTGGGCATGCTGGGATTTGGTCAAAAGCTGGACTTGGTCATCTCGGAGATCTTTCCCAACCTTAATGATCCTGTGGTTCTGTGATGCCACAAAGTCATACACAAACCAAGGACACACTAGTTTCTCCTGAAAAGCACGGAGAGATTTCCTAAGTTGTTTCTACTGGTTTCAAGAAAGCTCCATTTTATTCAGGTTCTTTTTCTCTTCTGATAATTTTAATTTCTCCTGAAAATGGGAATTTAACCTACCTGCAGGGCTAATACAGCTATACCATATTATAAATACAGACCAGTTTTTCTCTTTTGATTACCAATGCAATCAGGTCATAATCACTGATTCCTACTCAGCCTCCTACTCTAAGTCCTCCCTCATTGGCAGCTTTTTCTGGATTTCTCAATTAATCATTGATATTCTTATTATATTTGCAGCTTGCATCCAGAATATTGCAATAGTGCTACTTCATATATGAGAATTTGTTCCTAAATCAGTCATCAAAGATGTATAAAAAGTGAAAAGCTATATTTCACAGCTATTTCAATATCAAAATCAAACTAAAAGAAAAATCAAAAGATTACTGTTTCTTAATCCAGCATTTCCATATTGGCTAGAAAATATTTCAAAATCATATTGGATTCAGTGTTATTGTAATTTCTCTAAGAACCAGCTGAACAGCAAATGTTTCTACCACACTTTATATCATTAAAAGCAATAATTCTAGTAATTAAGTACCCGAGAGCCTCACAACTGGGAATATATTTATTGTATTTCATACTATTTACTTTGAGGGAAAATGTGTATTGCTACCTTTCCTCATAGAATGAATCAGACACAGTGAAATTAGAAGGAACCCAACAGTCATGTGGAAGACTGAGGGCAGGATTCCCCTGTCTTGGGCCAAGCACTAAGCACTGGACATTGCTTCTTTCAGCAGTTAATACTTGGAGCAGTCAGGCAAGATCATTTTAGTGTTTTTAACTAAAACATCTATTTAATCTTTCTTTTGTGATTCCAAAAGCTCCCCTCTGCAGAAACTCCCTTTTTCTGAGTTCAGATATTGCTCTCAACCTGACTGATTTTCTTCCATTTGCTTGGTCCTTTCTCTGGGATGTTTTAATCTGGGCTCCAACTGCTGGCCATTGGGAGAGCTCTTATCCATCTTATCCATGCCCACTTTGTGCCACAGAATGGCCCTTTCCACACTCTCCTGCTTTGAAAAACAAAATAAAACCCAAACCAATCAACAAAACACACACAGGCTCACACACAAGCCTGACTGAAAATTAAAATTCTAACAAAACGTTCCTAAGAGGTATGAGGTTGCTCCTACTCCATTAATTAAATCATAACAGAGGGGTGATAACACTGCCTTGTTTGCTGCAGAAATATCCACAGCAGGAGACACTGAAGGGGAAAATAGACAAAGGAACTGTGCAACTGTAAGTGAGATAAAATTCCACAGTAGTCCTGGTTTGTTCTTACAGAGTGATTCCATCAAAACTTGGCTCACGTCAAACAAATCCAATTAATGAAATTTAACCAGTAATAAATCTGAAAGAATTATACATCATGTTTCATTTGAAACAGTTGATCAGGAAATAACAAATTATCATAACTGGAATATTTGTGCTTTCCAATGACATCAAATCAACCATTCCTCAGACAATTCTAGAGATTTTGCAAAGCACAGATACACTTGAGAGGAGAAATATCCTCATTGTTCTGTGGGTTAAAACAATTGTAAGAGGAACTGATTCCTGAGTCTTCTCATGAATGAAAAATACATATTTTTTTAATTTTAATTTTTTTCTCCCCAGGTCTCAGGTCTGTTCTGGATCCCTACACATTTCCTTGGACTTTGTGGACTTTGAAATTATATTTACAAAAAATGTATTATATTTACTAGTTTCATGTTAAACTTATACTTAACTTTTGTGGAGCTCTTAAGCAACCAGTAATCAGGTGAACTGTTTAGCTATGGTGCTTAGATTCATTTTGGACTGGATTTAGATGGAAAATGTCAGGGAATCATGCACTGAACTACACAACTAATTGATCACTGAATTCCTTTAAAAAATTAACCTCTTTTCTCACATGAAATCCTATAGAAAAATGCATTGGGTTGTGTTCATTGGAGACTTAATTGGCTTTTTCAAACACTGCATGCAAAGCAGTGTTCTCACCTCTAGAGAATACTTGCAAACTGCATCATAGTTGGAACAGGACACATTTAAAAATACTTCTAATGGAGTAAAACAAGGAGAATGTGGTTCAGGTGGTAGACTGGGCAGTGTTAGGTTAACAGTTGGACTCATGGATTTTGAAAGTCTTTTCCAACATAAATGATCCTATGATATTTGATACGATACTTTAAAAAAGTCTTAAATATTTCATGTTTAAGAAGTTGTAGAAAATACTGTAGAAAATTACACATGTTATGTGGAAATAGCTGGAGTGAGAACACGCTGGAATAATAAAAGGGAGCAGTCAATTTTCCTGTCAAAGAATGATTAACCAATTTACCGGAATCATTAAAATTGATCCAAGATTTATGATTGCAGAAAGGTGAGTTTGGATGTAAGCTAAAATCAGCACTAGTTCCACGTCTTGAAAAATAGCCCAGGTGGTCCTCACTGTCACTGTAATAGTTCCATAGGAGCCCTTATCCAGCCAAAACTGGCAATCAGGGGCTGTTTTGGAAAATAAATAAAAATAAATAAATACATAAATAAAAATCCCCAAATAAGCATCTATTGCTGCTCTGTCCCTTGATACAAGGTCTCCAGATTTGGAGGCTTTGCTTTCTTCCCAGCTTAACAAACACTGAGGCATGGAAACCTGCCTGAGGTGGGAGAAGAGTACTGCCTGGAGAGGCTCCAAGAGAGCTGGACAGGGACTTTGGAAATGGGCATGGAATGACAGGACAAAAGGAATGGCCTTAAGCTGAAGGAGGTCTAGGGTTATATGGGATATTGGGAAGGAATTCCTCCCTGTGAGGGTGGGGAGGCCCCGGCACAGGGTGCCCAGAGAAGCTGTGGCTGCCCCTGGATCCCTGGCAGTGTCCAAGGCCAGGCTGGATGGGGCTTGGAGCCACCTGGGCCAGTGGAAGTTGTCCCTGCCCATGGCAGGGGGCGGCACTGGATGGGCTTTAGGGTCCCTTTCAGCCCAAATTATTGTGGCACTCTATGACAATAATGCAAGTATTTCTAACACTAGCACAAATATTCAAATATCAAAGCAGATTTTCCCGTACTATCAGGCATGGATGTGTTGTACAGCTGAAAATGGGAATTGTATCAAAAGCTTCCTTTTCACATCAATGTAGTCTGTTTTGATGATACTTTACAACAAAGCCTCTCCCCAGTTTCCTCAGGATCAGCTTCTGGCTTCACCACAAGTTTCCTCCCACAAGATCACTCCTAGAAGAGACCCTTTGTTAACCTGTCTGTAGCTGCTAGTGGCTAAAGCAGAACTGGGCAGAAATAAGAACTGAATACAAAATAATTTTGCCATGCCTTCCTGGGTAGCATGTTTACGTGAAGGCATAGCACCTTTTATGCCGTGTTTATGTGAAAAACAAAATGCAAGAGGCAAAGAGTTGCACACAGCAGTGCTGATTTACAGGCACCGTGTTGCAACAGCCCTCTTGTCAGAGGGTAGAAAAGAGCCAAGACACAGAACTCTTGTTTATCACAGCATGAAAAGGGTTCTGGTTTATTCCTCTTCACAGCTCAGCCATCCTGACTCCAACCATTCACTGCCTCTGGCTGCAGCAGCTCCTGCTGGAGGTTTCCCTTGCAGCCTCTGACTGCAGGGATTGGTTTGCAGACTGTGAGTGCAGGTTCCAACAGGCTCTGACTGCAGACCCAGACTGACCTCACAACACTGATTCTCTCTCACCAGGGGCCTTCTTCTTCAGGATCCTCTCATCACTTCTTCCTCAAGGTTCCTCCTCCTTGCTGATCCTCCCTTTACCAGCTCACCCCTTTTGTTATCTCACTTAACCTTATTGGATATAGCAGTGACTCATCAGGGACAAGGCTGTATTGGTTAATTAACACAAAGCAGCAATATATCAGAGGCAAGATTGCCTTTAGCACTATCTCTGTCTTCCCACGGCACCGCAGCTGATCTTTGGAGTTCCTTCCAACCTTGCTAATTCCACAATTCCATGCTTCTGTGATTTCCCAGCAGCACAATTCAGAGTGAAGGAGCTCAGCTAAACAGAAAGACGAGTCAGAGGCACCTTGAGTGAGCAAGAGGAATCTGCATTCCCAGTGACCTTGGGTCACACGCAAAGCAGAGCAGCCCAAACATCTGTCTCTTGCCCTCAGCTGATAAGACATAATCAGCTGCGTGCTCCGGGTGAGGAGATGGAGTAAGAAGAACTACACAGATGTTTGGAGTTGCACTGTCAGGCTGCAGCTCGTGCTGTCGACCCTCAGGGCAGTGTTAGTGCTCAGAGATACATCTCAGTTTTGACAGCAACCGCAGCACAAGTGACCTTTCCACTCCGCCTCTGCAATGAGCTTCTGCTCTGTCCTGGTGGGAAAACAGAAACGGGGAAAGAACCATTCATTTCCCATGCCCATTAGATCTGTCAGGCCTTGGCCAAGTAGCCACCACTTGTGGCAACAGCTCTGTGAAATTGAACTCATCCTTCAGACACAGCACTGCCAATATCTTTCCCTGACCTTCATTCTGTCATGGATGGGAACTCGTTTGAGGGCAGCAAAGTGTGTGCAGCTCCAGGAAGTGAAGTCCTTGAGTTTCTGCAGAAAATTACCACTGATGACAGTGGTGCTAATGAGTACAAAGCAGGAAATCTTTCCACTCAGAGCTCCCTCCTGAAAGCCTGTGTGTTACACACAAGATAAATGGAACAGAAAATAAGTGTGAGGCAGAAAGACTAACCACCAGAATTATTTTTTTTGTCTCCTACTGAAATTTAGTAGAGATATTGAGAGTAAAATGTGAAATAAGATGAAAAAAATGGCAAGGAATGGACAGGTTAAGAATCATGGCCAACTGCCAGTAAGACATTTCCAACTTGTACCTCTAGGAAAAAAATCATTGATTTTGAGGTGTCAGGAAACATTGTTTTAGAGCAGCAAACAAATAATGCAAGGCAGGAAAAAGAGCAGATGCTCCAATACTGGCTGCAAGCAAAGCAGAATTGGAATAACTTGTGCAAAGGAGGAATAAATAAGGGAAACACAGTAGTGGTGTTATTACAGCTGATTACTGCCTCCTTATCTTCCTCCCAAGTAATCCTTCTGTGTAATAAAGATTCTCTGTATAGTTATAAACCTTTAACAAGGATGAGTTTCCCTGTCACATTCCAACAAGAGCTATAGAAATCTTCCTTCAAAGACATTTATGAATTTCATCTGAAATAGAAATAGAATTTAAAATGTGTTTTGGTAATCTGGGTTAGTCCCAGGCAATGAATATGGCACAACTTCTGATGGATAATCTCTGTTTTGGCGGTGACAAAACCGGTCATCCAGAGCGAGTTATCATGAATTTGGCAGGCTGGAAGCAAGTCCCCAAATTTTATGATAGTTTAAGTAATTGAAATTATTTACTGATTGCTGTAAATGTAAACTTTTATCTTAGAAGAAGCAAGTTGTTTGTGAATTTTGTCATCTAGGCGTATTATAAATTCACCCAAACTCCAAATGGCATGTGGACAAAATAATGACATTTCTTCCCTGCTACACGATGTATCAGCAAGGCATATTCAGAAATCAAGTCTTATGTCAGTTCTGAGGTAGAAGATGCCTTTATTGGAAGTTTTCTTGCACATAAATGTGCATATAAATATTGTGGGTTTGAGCCTATGTGTCTGTGTGTGGATGTAGAGGTGCCTATGTAAGTAAATAAAAATATACACACGCAAATATTACAAAAGCACATAGAATGTATAGAAAGTGTATCTCCCATTCTGTTTTTTCCTTATTTCTGCTTCAGCTGCTTCAAACTGGTAAGGGCAAGGAATGTGGGCCAGTGCTTTTGTGGAGCGGGTAATTGCAAGCAGCAGCTTTTCACTTTGCACCTTCTCTGTAGCTGTGTTGCCTTAATGACTTTCCTTCTACAACAATGGCAACATAAAGAACCATTTCTGCAGTCATAAATAACTTTGTGAGAGCAAAAATATTGTATTTTTCTGTGTTTGACATCCTGTTATCCTCTTGAGGTCATTAAAGGCTCTTGCTGATGATTCCCTTTCCAGCCACTTCCTCAATATAACATTTTCCCCTTCCAAAATTTAAAAATATTTTTCAGTGTTATGTCCAGATAAAGCAAATTCCACAGATATTTCTCAATGCCCCAAACGGGTATTTCTATGTGCTCCATAACTCTATTTCTTTTATAATTATGTAATATATAATTATAATATATAATTGGTCATAGCATTAATGTTATTATTAGCATTAGTATTAGCATTATGCTGAAGCAAATTATCAAGCATTGCTCTGATGGAGTGTGTCCCAATATGACAAATTTTCACCCAAACTCTGAAGAGATCCCCATTTTTTCTGGGATGAGATTATAATTTGGCACATAGTTACCTTCTCTGCTACCAAATATTCCATCCATTTTTTTCAGCAAGGTACTACTGGAGGGCAGGTGGACTACAGAAATTCCATTTATTCAGAGAGATTTTGTTCCTTTGACAGTATCTAACGTGATCAAGGTTGTATTGAATTTTATTGTCTGTACAACACTTTCACAAAACTCCAGATAAAATGCACAAAATATAATAAGCTTGCTTCAATCTTCCAACTTGTTCAATGTTCCCTGTGTTCTGTTTTAGACCTTGTTAGAAACAGGGGAAAAGAAAATAACAAAATCTGTATGGTTGGCACAGCTGACGGTGCCCTTCAAACATATTAAACTCTTTGAATAAAGGCTGATGAAGGTAGCAGGCTTCTAAATGAACAAATATCTTTTATTTGTATTATCTAGAGTTGCAAGAAATCCAGCGAGCCTAATGAGATCGTGACAAAACTGAGATGAACTGGTGCTAATGGTTGTAAATAATCAGCTATCATTGTGCTTTCCATTTAATGAGCACTTTAAAAGGATAAAGAAAACCTGTCCATCTAAGTGCTGGACTTAGCTAAGAAATGCTAGCAGAAAATAACACATTTTAAAGCAAGCCTTTGCAGGTTTCCCTTCTACAGCCTGTTTGCTGGAGGGTTTTGGGTGTATAAAGGGACATAGCTAGGGGATGAAACATCAAAATAACAAAATTCGTTGTTTTAAAGAGGCAGAGCCCACGTGTCCATGTTCATATCAATATATCATCCAATCAATAAAATCAATGAATAAAAATCAATCAGTAAAGAAACTGAACTTGTGATCTGTTGAGTTGATCTCAGAAAATCTCAAAGGTTGAAAGCTCCCCACTCCTCATGGCCTTAAATATGATGCATTCAAGAGATCCCACACTTTCAGAACACCAAAATCACTAAACATGGAGAAAAGATCTTAATGGATGTGAGATCAGTTGTTTCCTTGCAATTTTATGACACCCTAAAAATTAGTTCAAGCATTACTGGTTGTATTAGCCACCATTTGGGCTCCCTGTCTGAGAAGAGATATTTCTATTACTGATGGCTAAAGGGATGTAAATGGTTATAAATATACATTATACATTATGCATTATAAAACTAGAAAAAAAAACCCCATTCTAATATTTCCAATAACAAATACATACAGTCTCATAACAAAGGAATGGTCCTAAATGTTCTGCATTACTTGTTTCAGAGTCTGACATTTCAAAAGGTTGGCAGGGCAGGTGTGCTCAGGAAGGTAGAGAAGATAATTGCAAGTGTGATCACACCTTTTAGCAGAGACATTTAAATGTAAAATGCACAGTGCAAATACTGTACAGTGCAGACATTTTACAGAACACCCTGACAAGTGCAAAATCTTCCCAAACAGGTAAAAAGTCTCTCGTGGCTTCAGCCAGCTGCTTACTAAAGGAGGAATGAGAGGAGAATCCAGGCTGCATGGAAAGCAATGCTTTTGTTACTAATATGACACTCACACCTACTCTTTCCATTTAAAAAGAAAGCACATTTCAACATGGTATATTATTTAGTCAGGAGACATTTATCTAGAAGAATAGCAGCTTAATTAGACATTACCTGCTGGAAATTTTTAATGGTCTAAAGTTCTTTCCAATGGGGAGAAATCCTTTAATAGGAACTATACATGGGAAGTTTAGTCTGAAACCTGCAAATTGGTGTACGTTTTAAGCCTACTTAAATCTTATGGTATAGAGCATAGGTATATGCATCCACTTCCATCTGGGATGGAAATGATCTCTGGGTAGATGGTTAGTAGATCATATACCATTAGATAATCAATATGCTTAGTATTTCCTGAGGCAAATCACATAGCTAAACAAAAATACTAAACCTTCCTGTCCTTCAAATGCCCACTTTGGGTTTCAGAAACCAAGCTTTGAAAAAAAAGCAGCATTTACTGTTTTCAAATGACATATCAAAGAAAACTTTACCCACAGGAATCTCATCATCTCCTCACCTAACCAATTTACATTTTGCTCCACTGCACATGCAATTTATTCAGCATTGGTCAGATGTGTTGGTTGCCATTTTGACTAACTGGAATTTCCTATTAAAAAAAAAAAGGAGTGGCTCCCTGGAATAATGACATTAACTTGTTTGAGCAGACATGTACAAATAGGAATTATAAAGCCCCATGACGAAAAATTCATGACCAGAAGACCCAAGCAACCTTGTTACTATATGTGACTTAGGCTATCCATGGAGAGCATTCTTTAAGTATTTGTGCAGGCAAGGATTTGAATTTTGAATGATTGGAGCAGCTAATGATTAAGGAGACTAAAAATAACCATTCACATTTTTTTTTCCCTCCAGTTTTCCACCACCTTTCCTGTTAATGAGGATTTGGAAAAGAAGGTGTAAGTTGGAAAAGTGGATGACTACACTGTTTACACCTTTATCCATCCCAAATACAGTCTGTCCATCCTTACTCATTATTAATTGCTGCTGTATGACTGTGTGCCCTGCAGCTTTTCCATCCTGAGCTGTTAGTCCAGCAGAAGCTGCTTTGAAAATATATTTGTGAACAGTTGGAAGATTATCATGTGCCACGACCACTTCAGTGTTTCATCCCAATTTCTACTGCCAAAAAGGGTTCTGGTACTTAGACAGGAAACAAATTGAAAGCTCTTGGCAAAGCAAAAGGTGTTATGAAGCTGAAGATGAGATGTCATGTCCTATGAACTCCTAGTAAATAACAGATTTGAGTGAATTCTTGTTTGATAGACATATATATATGTAGCTATATAAATGTATATATGTGCACACACACACACACGTATATTTTAAGCTTTATTTTCTCAACTGACAGTTTCATCACACCTGGAAATAAGCTGCATTTGCAGAGAAAATATTTTTTCATGATCAAATGGATGAAGATGGGCAACAGGTTCAATATAGATCACCAAGGAATAGCAATCTGGGAACCAAATAAACTTTATTCCAATTAAATGGAAAGAAAAATCCTCCACCTCTCTTTCAAAAATTAAAAAAAAAAAAAAAAATTAAGAACATAATTCTCAACGGTAAAGGATCATTAATTAAGGAAACTCACTGCTTAGTTGCACACTTTTACAGAGTGCAAATCATGTCTGCTCTATATGGGTATATGAACAGCTGATCAATATTCACTATAATGAAGTTTTATAAGTGACTTCAAAGGCAGTTATATTAAACCTCTAGAGCACATGAGCATATTTGTGTTTAACCATTAACAAAAACCCATGAACACTTTGAAATTTAAGGTATTCCTCAGGAACTGCTTAAGGGGTGAGGAGATAAATAACAAACCAATATTGATCTCAGAGTTGTGATTTCTTTGTCACACAGTTCTTAATTTGTGTTGCCACCATGTTCAATATTGAATTGATCTTCCCTGTCGAGGTGACAATCCTCAGAAATCCAGACACTCTTCTGCAGGTGGAGCTTTGGGTTAGAGGGCACAGAGTACAGGAAATGATCCTAGAAAATGGCCTTTCTAGTCAGGAAGAAGGAATAGCCAGGCATAACCCACCGTTTACTTGGTAGCAATATGGAAGGAGGTCAGAGAGCCCAGATGTGTCTTCTCTCTCTCGTTCAGGGAGGGTCTCCAAGCATTTTTAATTCTCAGACTCATTCTCTGGAGCCAAACCTAATGTTCTTTCTTCTGTGCAAAAGGAACTGAGCTCTGAATGACCTCAGCCAGCAAGACCTACTGCCTATCATCTCCCTTGCCAGCCTCAGTCCATGAAAGTCAAAAACAAAACAACTCACAGACCTTTGCTTGAAAAACTGGGCACCCTTTTCCTGCCCACCCTGGTTTCTTTTATGGATTTTTTTACCCTCCTCTGTATAAATGCTATGGCATCACATCAAATAGAAGACTTTATCTTTTGGGCTGTGAGGAAACTTATTTCCTAGTACAAGTCTATTTTCTAGGAGTCAATAAAATATATTAGCAAACTCAGAATGAGATTTGCAGTTATTTGGTACATTTTTGCAGTTCAAGTCACAGGGCAATATCAGTTTATGTTCCCTGTGAATATCACACTATGTGAAATCCTGAAACTGTATTAAAAAAATACCAGCCAAAAAGACAATACAACAAAGAATTGGGAAATGAGGAAAGCCTTTGGTTTATTATTGTGGAAGTTTAAGAAAGATGTGCATATTGAACTCTGCAACATTATTCTCAGGGAGGGAATGACTGTGCTAACTCAGAATGTTTTCTTTTCCTGTGAAATTCAATAATGCAGAGAATAATATGCTTTATAAATCAGAAAATGTGTGAATCCAAAGTCAGTTTACTCTCTATGTAATATAATTTCTAAATATGAAATTCTCATTCTCTTTTTCCTACCCCATAAAAACTCCAGATGAAGGTTTTGCCTCAATTACAGAAAGATTTAGGAGTCTAGATTGGCAGAGGGATAAAATAGACAACTGCCCCTGGAAGGGTGTGAATTTCAGTTTTATTAATTTTGCCCCAAAGGGTCAAATTTAATTTGTCCCTGTGTTCTCCATCACTTCGTACTGAAGCTACAATGAAAGGTCAGGATTTAATTTCACCAAATTAAGGTTAGAATAGTTATCCCAGATTTTGGACTGTATTTACCAGCCATTGGAAAATCCACTCTGAACTGCTCAGTGTTGGAAGCCAAAGCTGCAGCCACAGAACTAACCCTGTAAACCCCAGTCCCTGTAAAGGCCTACTGGTTCCCTGTCCTTCAGTTCTGCAGCTCCTTGTAAACATGGATGGTGGGCCTTCCTCTTCCCTGAAGTCTCCATGGCAGAAGTGACTTTGTATGGAAACTTTCAAAGCTTCTGACTTCTTCTCACACACTTTGGCTTTAATTCAATAAAGTATCAACGAGAAAGGCTGAAGTCACTGAACTGTTTAACATTCAATTGTGTGTCATTAACCATCTTCAGCAAGAATAAACCACATACCTTAGGTGCCTTTTTTTTTTTAGAAAGGCATTTTTTACATAGAATAGAATCATAGGATCATTAAGGTTGGAAAAGGCCTCCAAGATCATGGAATCCAACCTTTGGCCCATCACCACTGCCTCAAGCATTCAGTGCCATGCCCAGTCATTTCTTGAACACCTCCAGGGAGTGTTAAAGTGCTCTGTTGAAATGGAAACTCTGGGTTCAGTCTGATCACTTAATTAGGTCAATTTGTTATCAAAATGTGCTGGCAATATCATGAGAATCATGATGTTATAAAAATAACAGTATCAGGTGACTCTCTATAATGTCATAATATTTGTAACCTTTCATATAATTCAGATATAAAGAGAATAATAACTTGTGTATTATACAAATATTTTAATTAATATCTTTCTGATAGTTCTCATTTTATCATCATGGCAATGGTCAGGTTTTAATCTCATTTATGCCACTACAAAACTCAGAAATTCTTTATCTCTGGTTCTTTTAACGCTGGAGGTACTAAAATCCAAGTGAAAGACAGAAAGTGGGTTATCAGTTTGCCAGAGGCCACGTTTCATGGTAAGTTTTGAAGAAATTCATTGGTTCTTTTAGGTGTCAAATGTGATGTTCCACTTAAAACACAAAGTTGCTTTCTGCCCATTACTGTTGGAAATGGAAATGAAAAAGTGGTTTTCTATTCCTGTCGTGAGCCAGGACAAACCAAACAGGTTTGAGGACAAACCAAACGGATCAAAACATAATGAGGTAGAAGAAAAGTGTGGAAAAGCTCAAACTGATGATTTAGTGAGGCAGGGGAATAGGCTGCCTGGGAAAATCCCAGGGCTCTGCTGGGATATGGGCATGACCAGGATCGAGCATCTGCTGTCTCCTAAAGGGAACTTTCCTACATGCACAAGGCTTTATCAGCAATGACCCAGATGGTGGCACACCTCAACTCTCATAATGGAAGTTTCTTCTTTGGAAAGGACAAAAAAAGGAATTTTTAACAAGCTAATGGATAAGGAAAGCAGAAAATATGGGATGATTTCAGGCAACTCGTTCTCCTGATGGAAACACACCATAACAACAGTATCAGGGTTGGCAGATGCTGCATCAAGAGCAGCACAAAAACCACAGCATGAGAACAAAAAAGGGGAAAATATTTCCACAGAGACTTTGAAATAACTTTGCCATAAAAATAATTGACAGGAGCTACCAGAGCTGGAAGCCAAAGGCAGATTGCAGAACAGCAAATGACAGGCGCTCAGCATAAGGAAGGCTGAACCTTGTGGTGAAGCAGATGAAGCCTCAGGGTCTCTTCTGGGTTAGGAAAACTCACATTGTTTAAATTTTCTCAATTAAAACACAGTTGTGGGTTTTAAAGGGTGTTTAACATTTTACACATTGAATTCCAGGTAATTTAAAGAACTGTTCCAACCAAGGCTGGGCTCAGCATTTCTCAGGACCACAATATTTTTAGCAGCTTAGCGGTTTCCAATGGGCAAGCCAGTGACTTCCAGTGGGAGGGAGTGTCGTGTTTCCCCAGGGCTGTGGAGCTGGTCTCAATTAGATCACAGGATCCTGGGACAAGAGGAGAAAAATAGGAAGAGCTGGGATGTGAAAGCTCCTGGTTGAGATCAAGACACGAAGATCACTTAGCAATTACTATCGTAGGCAAAACAGGTTCAACTTGAGCAAATAATCAATTAAATTAGCTATTCCTGAATAATAACTCTTTAATTGTACATTAATTGATGATGTTAATTAATCTATATAATGTATTTGATTAATTAATTACCTAATTATGAATTAAAATAGGCTTGGGTAGTAATGAAGACAAAATGAAAACAGCACCTTCCCCACACCCCTTCAGCAAGGCTCAACTTCAGTTGAGCCTCTCCTTCTTTCCTCATCTTGGTACTCAGAGCTGTTCCCCACACTCCCCTCTCCTTCCCAATTTCTCCTCTTCCTGGATGGGATTTTTGTGGGAATGTGTACCTGTTAACCAAAAATTTACAAGCAGTAGGTGTAGGCTGGCAGTGTAAGAGTAAGTTGTGAGAGAATATATCTCATTTTCCATTTAACTTTTAAATATTCAGGTCAGACATGTAGCTAATTTATAGTTGATGGCCGTATACAACTGATATATACAAGAAGACGTATGCAATTGCTCATTTATTACTGAGAACCTTTGGGGAAGAAGTAATGAATAAATTAAGCTCAGGATTTGCTGATGATGTCATTTGGATTTCCTGCTCACATATGCCTCGTGTTGGTGAAAAATGGGCGCATACATTGATGACCCCCAAATTAATGATTTGTTTAATCTGCCCTCCAGTGCCAGCTGGTTATTTTTTCTTTTTAATTTGACTGAAGGGGTATTCCTCACCTAGATTAATGAACATAATAAGCAGAAAGGCTGGGATTAAACAAAGATGTGGGAGTCTGGGAATAGCACAGTTCTCACTGGTATGTGGTGCTTACATCTCCAAGATTGCTTTCAAAAAAGAAAAGTTATATAATACAATATATTTTTTTGGATTAGGGCTTGGTCTCTGTTTATGAAAGCTGTGATTGACGACTGCTAATTCTTTGTGTGAGGACAATCAGCAGAAGTATGGAGGAAAACAATTTTAAGCCAGTTGTACTGAGGGTGGAAAATTATAATGGCAAGCTGTCCAATTTCCAAAATTGTACATTTCACAAAGACATCATTCTGCTATTGGATGAATAAACAATTGAGGCACACTTGCTATGCCAGGTACTGAGCTTAAACTTTCAGAAAATTTCTACAGCAATAAAGAGGAATCATTCATCCCTGTAGGCAGGAGAAGTGACTAAGGGGAGACTGCAGGCTTATCACTGAGAATTTTGTTTTCCCTTGGTTTAAAATAAAAGAGAGTAGATTTAAATTGGACAGAAGAAAGATATTGGTGAGTGTGTGAGACACTGGAAGTGGTTGCCAAGGGAAAATCTGGATACCCCATCCTTGGGAATGTTCAGTGTCAATCTGGGTATGACTTGGAGAAACTTGGTCTCGTGGAAGGCACCCCTGCCCACTGCAGAGTGTTGGACTAGAGGATCTTTGAACATCCTTTTCAGCCCAAACCATCCTGTGATTCTTTGAACACATTTGCATCAAGTAATGCAGTTAACCAGGAGCTTGGACTTCATCAAATCCTGGACTTCATCAAATCCTGAGGTCCCTTTCAACCTTAATTTTTGTCTAATGCCTATGAAATGTATGATATTGTCATAACGTACCAGCACACCAAAACAGAACAAAACAAAAAATGATGAAAACTACCACAAATACCCAAATAAACCCCCAACCCCACAATCCAAAACAAACCTAGCTAATATCAACCTAATGCTGGGTGAGTTCAAGGCATGGGTAATAATTTTAGGTCAACACAGAGGGGAAAAAATGCTGAACATCTAATGTTACTTTCATTGTCATTTCTACATACAGTCAAAGATGTGACAGCTTCAGCTCATTCCAAAATCACTTTTCAGGAGGGAAAATAACCTTTTCAGTGATTCAGAGCTTTTCCAAGTTTCTCCAGAGAGCTCCAAGCACACAGTCCCAAAGGTGGTCACTTGACTTACCACTGTTCACATCAAAAAAGCTCTTAAGTATTGAATGCCTGGGATATTCTGCTGTTTGGCTTCTGTCAGAACTGCACGTCTGGGTAAGTCTGCACCTCTGGGTGTGCCTTTCTCTTCCCAGTGGCATCCTCAGCTGCTGCATGTTGGTGTAGCTTGAACAAAATGACCACTCTGATAGGAAACAGCTGAAGTTCCAGTCCACAGTCCCTGCTCTATAACATTTTGGGAAGGGGAATAAGATCAAGATTAAACACGTGGTAAAGAAAATGTCACAGTACTATCAATAGGAGAACACGCAATTGATGTTTTTAAATAAGTTGTTCAGTTAATCTGTGTCTGTGGAGATGCTGTTCAGCTATTTTACCACAAGATCATCGATTAAGGAGGTTGTCATAGCCAGCACCAGTCCTGTGAGACACAGGATGGTCATGCTGTGGGAGTGTGGGTGAATCAAACCCTAGACTAAAGTTTGAAGATGTCAATAACTGAAGCAGAATTTGTGCAAGAGAAGCAGTTGGTTCTCATCTGAAGGTACAATGCCACCAAGCTCAAGGGAACAGAGCAGGTCCGATGACAATAGACACAGTGACCCAAAACTCCTGGAGAGCAGACAAGACAGTATGTATTGTGCATGTCCAGGACATGCACCACGGGAGGTTCACGTTGGACATCAGGAACCATTTCTCCATGGAAAAGATGGCCAGACAGAAGAAGGGACTGCCCAGGGGGGTTTGGAGTCCTCATCCCTGGAGGTATCCAAGGAATGACTGGACATGGGACTCAGTGCTCTGGGCTGGTGACAAGGTAGTGTTGAGTCAGGTTGAACTCAGTGGTCCTAGAGGTGTTTTCCAACCTGAATGATTCTGTGTTTATGGGATTATGTGAAGTGCAGAAGCCCAGCATGAGGTTCCTCCCAGGAAAACTCCTCACTGGAGCCTGATGCAACGTTATTTAGCCAAAGGAGACTACTGAGACACCTGTGAATTCATAAGTTAAAGAATAGTTAGGTGATAATGAATACTAATTTGTCTCAAACCCTGCTGGGTGCACTGCAATAGTGTAGCTGGCCATAGTGGTCAGTGTTGAGTCGACCATTTGCTAACAGTGTCATGGCACAGTCACTTGCAGCAAATTTGCAGAAGTATGTGAGCAGTGTGATGACAGACATGCCTGTGGCAAGCACAACTCTTTAAATGGGCAGTACATTGTGCCAATACTCAGAAGGGCTGACAGATGAAACCAAAACCAAAATAACCTGGATCAGTAGGGGAGGTTCCCTTCTGGAGAGAGGACAGGGTAGGGATGAGTAGTATAAAACTCTCAGGATGCCTGAGAAAGTATGTAGAAGGAAGAGCCTGTGTCATGTTTGTTCTCTCATCAGAAGCTCACAAGCCTGAATATCTTCACCTCTATGACTAAAGAGCATCAGGTACCATGGCCACCAGTGCAAACTATGTTACGGTGGCTCTACAGTGGTAAATCCTCCCTGAAAGTATCTTATATGTACTGATAAGGTGTAAGAAGCAAATATCTTCATTAAGTATGAAGTTAATTAACTACTTCAGTGAAGTTTATTTCTACAGTTTTAAACTGGCTTAAAATATATTACTGTCCTAAATGCTGCCATGACATCAATCCATGTGCTGGAACACTCCGTTCACCTGCAGCAGTCACACAGCTGCACCGTGTCTGAGCTCACCTTGAACAATAGGGTGAAGCCCTGAGGAGAGAATCAGGGAATGGTCTGGGTTAGAAGCACCCTAGAGCTCATCCAGTGCCACCCCTTGTCATGGGCAGGGACACCTTCCACTAGCCCAGGTTACTCCAAGCCCTGTCCAGCCTGGCCTTGGACACTTCCAGGGGTCCAAGGGCAGCCACAGCTTCTCTGGGCCCCCTGTGCCAGGGCTTCCCCAGCCTCACAGGGAAGGATTCCTTCCTAATAGCCCATCCAGACCTACTCTCTGTTTCAAGACATTCCCCTCTGTCTTTCATAAATAAATATTTTCTCATCACTCTTAATATCCTCTGTTTCCTTGCTGTCGGGGTTGTGATCTTTACTAATTCAATAACAGTAATTACTATCACAAGTGATTTTTATTGCAAGTCATTATTACAAATATGAACAAGGTTGGATAGTTTGGGAATGAGTGACTGAAACACTTTTTGTCTTTAAATAATGAAATTTTAGGTGCAAAACTCAAGTTTTGAGGAGATGACCCCCTCTTTTTCCCATGTCTTTTGCTTAAAATAAAGAACTTTGTTCTGTGGCTGCAATGACCCATTTGCAAAACTGTTGCCACACGACAACAATAATTATGATTTAAACTCTCTATTGCAGATTCTTCACATAACATTGTTGCAGTAATGCATTTAATAACTGCCCCCAAAATAATTCAAAGCTGAGAGATATTTTCTTCAAATAAAGACAGCTAAATAGCACATTTAATTCCATTTGTAAAACCTCTGATCAGCAATTAACGATGGTATGTTTGGAAAGAATATGCTTAATCATGCTCTTTAAATTTGCATTTTGGGTTTGCAAATCCAGAAGACTACAGACATTCACTAATGACAATTACAGCCTAAAAGGCAGGTTTTGCATAACAACAAAATTAGCCTAAAAAAGGGAAAATATTATAAAAAGAATCATAAAAGAAAGCTGAAAAACACAACAGCCTTTCTTCTTGATTTTTTTAGGAAATATAAATAATTCTAAATGTCACTTCTCTGGGATTTAATTATTACGGACAGACACCAGCAACTGAGGGTTGATTTTGAAAAGTGTTCACTGAGAATCCAGGTGGGCATCAGGAAATAAGTGGAGCAAAGGCCCAAAACAGTAAATTTCTCTGAAAATCAAAATATCCCTGTGGTAGTGCTATTCATAAATTTGTACTTTATAAAGAAATTATTTTTCAGAATGCTAATCATTCCATAACAGTCCAATTTTAGTTGTTCTTGGATCAACTGGGCTCTTAAAACCAGATAAAACCAGACAAAACCAAATAAACAATTACTTCCTTTTACAGTTCTTTTCCTTGTGGTATATCTAATAGTAGTGCTGCTTCTCTCAGCACTCATCTCCTCAAAAATTGTGTTTTGACACCAAAAATTTCATTATTTGAACATAAAGTGTTTCAGTCACTCACTCCAAAGCTATCTAGCCTTGTTCATATTTGTGATAATGACTTACAATAAAAATCACTTGTATTAGTAAATTACTGTTATTGAATTAGTAAAGATCACAACCCTGACAGCGAGGAAAAAATTGGAATACAATTTCGTAAGTGGCTGAAATGTTCGTATAGTTCCAATTTAAACTGGGAAATTACAAGGGGAAAGAATGGTGAATTCTCCAGTTTAGAAGGGGAGGTTTAGATGGGCAACTGGGAGGAAATCCTTCCCTGTGAGGGTGAGGAGCCCCTGGCATAGATGCCCAGAGAAGCTATTGCTGCCCCTGGGTCCCTGGAAGTGTCCAAGGCCAGGTTGGACAGGGCTTGGGGCAACCTGGGCTAGTGGAAGGTGTCCCTGGGCTAGTGGGAGGTGTCCCTGCCCATGGCAGGGGGTAGCACTGGATGGGCTTTGAGGTCCCTTCCTACTCAAACCACTCTGGGATTCTGTAGTAGTATGATGACCAGAAAGAAAAAAAGTATTCAGGCTTCTTGGGGATATTAATGCTATTTTTATCCTCTGTTATAGGCTGTAAGATCTTCACTGTTCATAAAATCTTTACAGTATTTATTATGCACATCTATTGTCAGCAGATGAATTTTAGTGTTTGTAATCCCATCTGTTACTCGCTTCCCTTGCTGCTAGGATTACTTCCCAGGAATAAGGAGTCTTAGAGTAAATATCTGTCTTCAGAGTTTCAATATCTGCTGGATTTAGACAGCATTTTTAATCTCTGTCATTTTTGCTTTATGGAGACCCTAAAGAAATTGGCATTTGCAGAGGTTAAAAGAGGCCCAGGCACAGAAATAGGGTTCAGGCATCACACAGAAGGCAAAAACAGGTTAGGCTGTCCCACCAAGAAAGGAGTTCACTACCAGAGCCTTCAGCAGAACAGCTCTTGGGCAGGGAACTCATGTGCCCTTTTACATTCCTTTAAGATTTAGGCTATTTTTCCTGCTGAGGAATATCCAAAGGAGATTTTTCTCCAGCTCTGAGTTAGTTTGCACTTGATGTTGACAAGATATGAAACCAAGTGTTAATGTACAGGTAATGACTGAGAAATTGCATGTTTGCACTAGTGGATTGCTGTTCATTAGCACACTCCAAGCACAAATCCTCATCCATCACTGCATATTCAGCACGGCTGCTCTGCTGATTCCCAGATGGATTGCTTTACTGAGTATTTTAGAGGAAAAAATGTTCCTTTATGCCATGGGCATGTTTCTGTGTTTAGAGGCTGATCAGGAGGTTTCCTGTCAGACCAGGGACTTAGAAGGGGAGCGGTTTGTTTGTTTTACTTGTGTTTCTGGCAAATTGCTTGCAGGTTTGAAACGGATATCAACTTTTGTCTTCATCTTGATAAAGTCTTCCCATTTGAACACTACTACGGGTTGCAGCTTGTTTACAACTGGTTATTCTAGAACCAAGCATTCTGATTCAACATTCTAAGAGAGAAATTTAAACCAAAACAAATCTATTTAAAATATTTTTAAATATATATTTCTATTTTTTCTTGATTTGTCTCTGCACTGCTGACATCTTCCTTTTCCAAGGACCAGATGGCTTGCTGAATTCCACCCCGACTTGGATGCAACTGTGTTTAAATTACCAGATTCATTGCTGACTCACTGTGGACAGATGAAATAACCAAAACCTGGATGTGGGCTCCAGTCTGATAGCTGGGGAGGGGGAAAGAACCTTGTTATTTTGTAGGGGAATCAGTCAGGAAGGCTGAAGTTCTGTTTGAACATGGTTCAATGGGATACAATTTTAGCAAGATACCAAAGAGGCAATTAAAGACATTTGTGAATATTCTAGTTAATAAATACATATGCCAAAAGTAATCCATTACGTTGTGAAAAATGACCCTATTTCCTGCCAATTTACCATTCCTGTGCGTGCTTCTCTGTGTGTTACACACACACATCTTTCATTTTCAGTATTGTAACTCCCATAATGGGTCTTTTTCACTGCCACTTAAGAAGCCAAGTAAAGATTATTTATTGAACTCCCAGTGTTCGTGTTGCTGTGCACACCTGAGTTTACAGACTCTGATGAAGCCAAAGCTTGCCACCAATTTTGATATTCACGTGAGGCAAGCTGTCTTGCTAACAATGGAACGTTTCTTTTTGGTTTGAACCCACAAAACCATACATTTCTGTTTTGATTCACTGTAATTTCTGAAGCTGCTTATGCCAACATGACATACCTTCATTTTAATTAATCTGGTTTTTACTTACACAGTAGTAAGTAAGAACTAGTTTAATTTTGGGTTGTTTATATGTATTTGCAACATGTTTTTGTTTTTTTTTTTACTCTGCAGCAGTTTTTATGTGGGTGTTATTAAAGGGCCTGCTCAGAGGAAGATGCCCCAAGGAGTTCTGAAGAAATGTGTCCATGAAAGCGGGACAAACAAAGAAATGGACAAAGTATAAAAAAATCAGTGACTTTTTGTTGCTGATTTTTGGGTTTATTTTGTAGGATTTATTTGGGGGGGGTTGTCTGGAATTTTTTTTTTTTCTTTTAACACTAAGCTGGAATTGGGCAAAACAAAAATGAAGATTTTTCACTTACTAGTTATTGAACTGTTCGACAGGAGATGCAATCTGGTGTTTGACTTATATTTAGCCTGTGTCAGCACTGATGGTCTGCATCATCAGAGCATGTGATTCCATGCAAAAGCAGCTCACTAGGGGACAGGAGGCAGAAGGTGGAGAGTGTTTGCAGAACAAGGATCTCTGCATTCCTTATGCCAACTTTGCTCTTTCTTCAAAAAGCAAATAATCTTCAAAAAGCAAATAACGTGACTGCAGACAGCAAAATAAATGAGTGAAGAGAGAAGGAGACAGATGGTAAAGCATTTTTAGTACTAATGATGGGAGCTTCTAGAAATGCCACTTGCAGTGTGAATCACCACCTTCTTACATATATTTGCTTTATTTTAGGGGAAAAATAAAGAAACCTTCCATTTCATATGGTTTAAATCTAAAGAATTGTTATGTGGAAATTAATTCATGAGACCCTTTTTTATGGTTCCATACATTTGAAATATCTACTGTGAGACACCATGACTGATTTCACTGGAATTTTTGTGGACATTAAGTACATAATCACCTTTGAAGGTGTGGACTTCAGGACCCCACACTGTACAAACACAGTTACCAATTCAAATATTGCTCATGGAAGTGTTGCATAGATTTTCTAAGATGTGTGATGTGCAGGAATGAAGAAAACACTACTCTGAGGAAGGCTTATATCTCATGAATTAATAACCTAGTGAGAAAAAAGACACTCTAAAACTTCTTTTAACCTAAGGAACATTAGAAATGCTGGTACTGTTTTGTTACGGGGAGACAGGTGTTTATTTCCTACATTTTAGTTGTATGCCTTTTAAAACTTCGCCTTTTACTTAACACATTTTCTCCCAGACAAGAGCACAGAAGGTTTTCCTTTAACTGCCAAAATCACAAAGAAAACATGTTCTGTCTATTTTTATTGCATATAAAATATACAGATATTTATATAGACCACAATTCTTTCTCTGGCTTGCATTTGTTTCCATGGAATTTTATACGTTCTGCAGATCCATATCCAACTCCAGGCCCCTAGTGACAAGGCTGGGGCAACCCTTTTGACCCAAAACACGGTAAATTTGGATTTGTATAGAGACTATGTTTTTTGTTATGACAATGGGGAGACCTGGCACAGGGTGCCCAGAGAAGCTGCGGCTGCCCCTGGATACCTGGAAGTGTCCAAGGCCAGGCTGGATGCAGCTTGGAGCAGACTGGGAGAGTGGAAGCTGTCCCTGCCCATGGGCAGCTCCTGGTTTTGGAATGAGATTATCTTGAGAGGTCTCTTCCAACCCAAACCACTTTTAGGTGCTATGATTCCTACGTGCATTCTGTGGGTGTATGTACTTATATAAATTCAGCTACTGAATGCGATACCAAATATTTGCAATAATTTCAATAAAAATTAAATCTAGGTTTCATCAGGTATTTCTGTTGCTCCTTAGAACAGAATCATGTTGTTACTGTCTGCTCAGAGTAGGTAGGGAATCTGATTTTAGTAAATTGAATGTGGGCATGCTTTCAAGTAATATAGTTATTAAAATCAATATTTCTTTTCTCCATGCATTCAGATAGGGAAAAAAATCTGAATTCTTAAAGACAACACCACAGTATAGGAAATACAGAGAAAAAAATGATATCTGGAAACATTTTGATAGAATGTCTCCAATTCATTTTTATAAAAAAAAAGATTTGTTAAGTCTAATTTATCAAACTGTCTGCTTAGATATTCTCAGAGCACCTGAAAAGCTGGGGCTGTTTTGTGAAGATTAAAATACTCCATTTAATTCTAAAACCTTTTTTTTCCTCTACTGTGATGCAATCCTTTGAGGAGTGTAGTATTTCCATTTGATGGCTGCATCAACTCCAGCATCCCAATTACATCATTGATTGATTTTACCTGGTTTTGCACTAGGAGAATCAACTTCTGAACTAATCACTAAGAGCTTGCTAAGTGGGCAGCTGGAATTTGCAGTGCATAATGTGTAAAAGAGACACTGACAAGTTTCTCATAGTTCTTAAAGAGAAAACAGGAGTTTCCTTGATTTTCTGCACTTTCTGAACATCAAGTTTCCCCTGAAGATAGAGGGAATATCCAGGATCAAGTTACTTGGTATTAAAGGCAGTCTCAAGCTTTTGGACATTGACTCTATGCTGGCACATGGAGATCCTGGAATTAGCTTCGTTATGGGCAGTAGGCTGATGGGAATAGTTTTATGGAAGTTAATTCACTGTTGATTCCTGAATATTGGGTAGTTTTAGTGGCTCTGAGTAATGGCCTTTTATTGCTATTTTATTTTCTCAGAGAGTTTTGATCATTGCGAAGCCTGGACTGAAGCACGAGCTTTGCTTCACACACGATAAACAAACCTCTTGTCATTCAGTAATGAAAAAAATGCAGTCTTTATTCCTATGAAAAAAATATGAGGATAAAATTGGAGCCTGTTGAATACAGAAACCAAGCTCTTCTTGATAGCAGTGAGGGTGGGATTTTATTCACTGTCTTGATTCTTCTCTGTAATGGACCAGCTCATTCTCAGACCTGCAACCAAAAGTTCACAGAAGATGTCTGATGGCCTGACAGTATTTGGAGTCATACAAATTCCTGGGTTTTTTCAAATCCAGAACTAAAAGCATCTTCTATTAAATCTCAGTAACATGGTAATAATAGGAAGTGGTACTCTGCATAGATAGAATACTCTGAGGCAAAACAAGCTTTCAGAAAGTTAAGGATACCCATTTTGTAGGTGATCTTTCCTTTTCTAGAGAAATATTGGAATAGGGCAAAATTTTCCAGGATGGCAAAAAAGATCCAGCAAGCCAACTTCCCAGGAATTCCCCACATAAATGCCTCCTTAATAAGTCCAAAAGCAACATTCCTCCCTTTTGTGAAGCTTTAAAATATCCCCAGACTTGTTCCCATGGTCCCTCCATAGTCAATGCTCCAATGTTTAGGGCTGTGGCAAACAATGACAACGAAAAAGAAGCAGCAAGCCTTTATAGATGTTTTTTTGACATGAAGCAAATGCAATTCGATGCTGCGAAGTGCATGGTGTAGGAGCTTGGTTGCCAATAGAATAACAAATAGAAAAAGAATGAAGTGCACCAGCCTGAGAGGGCTGAAAATCATCTTAGCATGTACAGACACGCAAAGGCTTCACAACCCCTTCGCCCTCTTCTTGCTGTGTCTAGAGTCAATCTTTTTTATTATTATTTGACTTTGTGCTCTTAAAAAAGCCTTTGACTCTATTTGTTTGTTTGTTTGCTTCTGTGTTCCCCGTGCCCTTTCCTTTCAGGACTGGGTGAGCACAGTGACACAATGCACGGCCTGGCTCAGCTGTAACTGCCCTGGGATGTTTGATACCCCACACAGCAACTGAATATGGCTTTGCTGCACTCTCACTCCGAAGGTTTGGTTAGACATGGCCTCCTCTTATTTACAGTGACACCATAAGAGCATGGTCATTCACAAATACCAATATATTCCCATTCATTTCAAATTCATCCTGCATTCTCAAAGCCAAGCTGGCTTTGTGCTCACGTTAAGCACAAGGATTGCATTTCCTTAACCACATCCTCCCCTCTGAGGCACTTCTGCTTTACAATCTTATGCATCAGTCAACACAAAACTATAAAATAATCAGGTGTATAAAAAGCTTTAAAAATAATTCTTGTAATAAATAATTTTCAATACTGTTAAAGGATGAATCACTGCAAAAAGGAGCTAGAAATTCAAAAAGAAACATACCTGTCTAGACTGCAGTCTAGTGAACTCTGAGATGTGTAAAACTGTGTGTCAACCAATATTATCCTGATAGGAAATATTGGCTTCATTAAAGGTAATCCAACTAAATAGATCCTGCTCTTAGGATCAGGGCAGGGGCTCCGGGCCGGCAGCAGCAGCCCCCGCAGCAGGGGCAGAGAGCCGGACAGCGGCCCCGCACAGCCCCTGCCGCGCCCCCAGCCCCTGGCCCGGCCCGCTGGAAGCTGTCGGGGGACAGGGGCAGCAATGGAGGCAGTCCTGCCAATGCCTGCAAGTGAGAGGAAGGCCTGCATCGGCCTAGAGCCCGAGTGGGAAGGGGACAGCCGCAGAGAGATGTTCCAGGGTGAAGGAGACCAAGGCCAGAGCCGGGGAACGGCAGAACAGAGGCCCCTGAGAAGCCACGCGAGGCCTGGAGGTAGCACGGCAACCTTCAGCCGTGCACAGCCACAGGCCGAGCCCCGGCTCTGACCGGCAGAGCCCCTCACAGCGGGGTGAAGGCTGTGATTCCGGACTTCTACAGCTTCACCGCTGTGCAGGATGTGAAAACAGACATTTTTAAAGGTGTGGCACAAGCACCGCTTTCATTTGCAGTCGTTGATTTGTCACTGCGAGAAGCTGTGGGACAGCCCGGGCTCCCTGAGCTGCAGCACACGGGGTGGCAGCCCAGCCTTGCCAGGCTGGGAATGTCTTGGTGCTGGCACAGAGGGGAATGGTGTGGGCTGAAAGGCTCCGTGTGTGCCAGGGTGTTCCAAAGGAAAAGGGCAAATCCTCCTGAACTCAGCCAAAGGGCACCTGCAGCCCACTGAGGTGGGTGCTGAGCACCTCCAGCACCAATGTGGTGCTAAGGAGCTGAGTCATGGAATCCCAGAATCCCGGAGTGGTTTGGGGTGGAAAGAACCTTAAAGCCCATCCAGTGCCACCCCTGCCATGGGCAGGGACACCTTCCACTGTCCCAGGTTGCTCCAAGCCCCATCCAACCTGGCCTTGGACACTTTCAGGGATCCAGCAACAGCTACAGTTTATATTAACATAACAGTTATATAACAGCAGAGAAGTTTTTGTGGTTTTGCAATGCTTTCACTTTGTTTTCATCCCAATTTAATGTGTAGTTACAAATCTGAGATACTCATTGAAATAAAATGTGACAAAAGGATCCAGTGTTTCTGTAAGTTATGGGTTCTTAGAACTTAAATACTGTAATTTTCTATTGGAATATTAAGCTACATGTAAAATACACCAACAAAAACTGTTTTCCACTTGGGTAAACCAGTTTAGGACTAATTAATTTTAATAACCTCTGAATGCTGAGTTTTCTATCAGAACAGCAAATGCATTTGGTGGAAATTTTATCGAAAAAATTTTTTCCCAGAAAACGCATTTACCAATTATAAATTTGAAGCTTGAATCTTCCATCATATCACATCCTGACTGGCTAAACTAAAAGTGGCACAGAGAGGAGAAAAAACACTTCCATTTTATTTTTTTTTTTGGTTGAGACATGTAAAACCTTCTGTCCATGAGAAAAAATACTAATAATTTTAATCTTTGCTAAGATGAATAACTTAGGAAATAATAAATATTTCTCAAATGCCCCCAAGTTGTTATGAATAGAACATTGAAAATAACATATGTAAATGCCATTTTCTGAAAAATATCAAAACAAAACATCAAAAACCAAATAACAACCCAAACACTCTAATTAAGTACATACATAGGCAAATTTAAATTCTGGGAGCCATTATATTTATCTACACTGACTCTATATTTAAGTCCTACAAACATGCTTTAATTTCTGTGAAAATTATGGAGATTTTGAACTTTATATAATAAGAATTTTCATCCAAAATTCCTATAAATGCTCAGAACATTTAATATATTAACATATCTTACTTTATTAATAATTAAATTGTATTTAAGCACATCATCAAGGCTAAAGGAAAAATGTTATTACTGATATCCTGAAAAGGCTAATAAACAGCTGAAAATCCTCATTGTAAAAGCATCACATATATCTGTGAAAAAATAGCTGTTTTGACAGTTTGGTTTCATTAAAGAGAAAAAGAACTCAACCATTTCATTAATTCAGAAAGAACATGTATTCTTGAAATTGATAGAATTGTTTTAATTGTTTTGGGGTTTTCACCTATGAGTAAAAATATCAGTTTGATTGCTCAATAAAGTAAGAGCCTCTAAGCTCTTGTATTGAAGGTTTTTTCCGTGACAGTGGATGAGGATCACATCTATACCTGACATTTCCCATGGAAATGGTATTTCACATTTTGTTGAGCTTTTAACATTATAGTCATCAAATTTAATGTCATTTGTGACACTCACTCAAGTGTGAGACTATGTAAAGCCTACTGAAAATATTTATTTCCTTTATTAAGGAAAGTGGTTTGTTAGCCTGGAGAGATAAGAAACTTACACTTCCATGGACTGGTTCCTTATTTCTTTCTTGTAGTAGTTAATCTTTCGCAGACACTTGACAGTTGTTTCCCTATCCTTCCAATGAATTTTTCAATCATTTTCTTCTAAATTTCAAATCTGAAGTTCAGAAATGGATTGTGTATTTCGATTTCATGGTTCATGTTTATAGGACATGAAGCAGTCCCTGTATAGGCACCTGTAAACGAAATGACAAAGCTTTGGTTTCTGAACAATTATGGCCCCATTTTCAGAAATTCTCCACTGAGGGGCTGGAGCATGTCCAGGGAAAGGGAATAGAGCTGGGGAAGAGTCTGGAGCACCAGGAGCAGCTGAGGGACCTGGGGAAGGGGCTCAGCCTGGAGAAAAGGAGGCTCTGGAGGGACCTTGTGGCTCTGCACAACTCCTGACAGGAGGGGACAGCCAGGGGGGTCGGGCTCTGCTCCCAGGGAACAGGGACAGGATGAGAGGGAACAGCCTCAGGCTGTGCCAGGGGAGGCTCAGGTTGGACATCAGCACTAATTTCATCCTGGAAGGGGTGGTCAAGCATTGGAAGGGGCTGCTCAGGGCAGTGCTGGAGTCCCCATCCCTGGAGGTGTCCAAAAATCATGTAGACATGGCACTTTGTGTTATGGTTTAGTGGGCATGGGTGTACATGGTCAAAGGCTGGACTTGATCTGGAAGGCTTTTTCCACAGTTAATGACTCCCTGATTCTGTGACATGTGATCCCACAGCTCAGAGCTCTGGTTTTTCTCCACTCATGTGGCAATTTCCACAAAGTTACTTTATGGCTTTGAGCTCAGCACTGGCACCTCCCAAACAACTTCCTGATGAGTTGTGTGTCCATCCACTCCCTGCAGCTTCTGCTTAGCATTGATCCAGATGTCTGTTGATAAGGTGCCAGCAGGAAAGGGTCCCGCTCTCCCCACCAGAAGGACAACCCCAGTAACACCTTCAACAGGTTTTGAAGCTGTACCTCCTAACGTTACACATTCCTGTGGGCAGCAGGACAATTTTGATATTTAAGCAACTTAAACTAATTTACAATCTAAAGCATTAAGCTGAGGTGTACTCACACTGACACACCTGAAGTATGATTATGGGTTACTCTGGGTAAGAGCTGTGTTACACAAAACCATGAGATTGACATTCATGAAGAAACTACTCATTATTTTTTTTATACAGTGCATTCCATTATTTCATTTCTTTTTCCTGTGATCAGCATCAAAGTAACTGATTCAAGACTGACAGATAGACTGTTTCTCTCCCACTCTTTTGCAAAAGTGACATTTGCTTCCTACCCCTCCAGATTCCTCTAAGGCATCATAGTAATATACATGACTGATAGAAATTTCCCCTTGGTTGAGCTTTTAATAAAAGTGAGATCTTGACACATTTACAATATTAAGGACCAGTATTCACTTTTTCTTTCTTTTCCTTTGCTTTTTTCCTTTTTTTTTCTTTTCATTTTTCTTTTTCATAAGGTAGTAAAATTCTGTTTTTCCAGCTTTATTATTATATATATATATATATACACAAATAGCATTGTATCAAATATTTAGAGCCTCCAAAGAGCCTTCAGCTTTCTGCAAGTTAATCAATAACTATGCCACAGAGAAATCTTAGAAATCTAGACTACTTCTGCTATTATATCAACAAGCATATGCTGTTTGCTAAGTCTAACTGCAAGCTGATTTTAAAAGACAAGGTAAAAGCCACCCAACACAGCATCTGTTTATCAGTAGATTTATCATTTTCCCATTTTGTTTCTATGTCTTTTCCACCTACTTTGTATATGTCTAAATCCAGGAAGGCAAATCTGCAGATTCTGTTGCCAGCAAATTACAGAGCAGTATACAGTGAGATAAGCTGTTCTTCTTAGGAGGTATCACAAACCCACTTGCCATTCCCCTGATTCCAACATAAAAAAAGTCCAGATCTCCATTCCAAACTCATGTTCACCTTTCCTTATCCCCTATTTCTCTAGAGATGAACAGATGCATTAAGTGCACAGATAAAATTGGTCTAAAAATTAAGATTAAAGAAAATACAGAGAAAACTAATTTCTGTGCCTTTCTGAGGTAGAAATGCAATGAATATTCACAGGTTACCACCTTGTGAACCAAAAGGTAAGCAGAAATCAGGTGGAAAGAGGAAAAATTACAAATCCAAGGAAGATGGGAAAAAATTATCAGGTCTAATATTACTCAAATAATGGAAGCTTGGAACTCAACTAGATGAGTGTCTGGCATTTCCTGTTATATTGCACTGGTCTAAAGGGAACCTATCTGTGTGGTTTTGTCATTTTGAAGATGATCTGAAATCATCATCATCATCATCATCATCATCATCATCATCATCATCATCATCATCATCATCATCGTCGTCGTCATCGTCATCATCATCATCATCATTTCCCAGATGTGTTGAAAACCAATTCCAGCTTACACACCAGATTTGAAGAAGAGAACCTGTAGTGCCAGATCAAGCTCTGAATCAGTTATTACATTGCCTACCTGTGAACTTGAGGGAAATGTGTACAAAACCTTTTGTTTTCCACCAAACCCTTGCATTCTGGAAGATGTAAAAAGAAAACAAAAAGAATAACACTGTTAAATGCCATTAAAGCACTCAGGATTATGGATTATTGGGCTATTTGGGATGAATCTATGAATCTTTTGCATTTCTAATGATTATCCATCATAGTCAATGTAAGTCTTCTGTTGAATTCAAATAACTCTGGTATCCTGCCAAAATCTGTGAAATTGAAATTAAAGGCTTGAGCTAAGAGCGTATCCATCTTGAATAAATAATGTTAACATATATATATGTATAAAAGCATAACATATATATGTATATCTCATCTGTCACTGAACAACACTTAATTTTAGTCACTCTTGACATAGTAAGGACTTGAAGGGCTGTTACAGTTCTTGTAAACATTTCCTAATGCAAATCAATGTGACACAGCAATCCATGACAATAAAATGTTTTGAACTTCAACAGGATGACTTCAGTCAGAGACCTCTGAAAGGCTGGGTTATATTAGGAGATGGAAGTTGAATGACAACGCAGGAAGTGAAACATTGGCTCTGAAAAAGAATAAACAATGGGCTCCCTGAAAGTACAGATTGGCCTTAACTCTGTAAGAATCAGAGAATCATGGAGTGGTTTGGATTAGAAGAGACCTTAAGCAGCAGCTTGTTCCACCCCCCTGCCATGGGCAAGGAATTTTCCATGAGGACATATAACCGTGGAAAATTACACTCACCAACAGCTTGGTGCAGCCTTTATGTTTCCCTATGTTTAAATTAAAACCCCATGACATTTGGTAGCTGCCAAATTGAAATACTAACTCCAAAAGTACTTTTTAGGGGTGTAAGTTGTGGTAGGGAGTTGCAATAATTGGATTGGCTTTATATCAGAAGGGAACTTCCATAAAGGTCTTCCTAGCAAAGTGCAAGCTAAAAGAATCTTGGAACCTTTGGTTTGCTTGTTTGGGGTTTATTTTAATATCTTAGCATATTTTCATACATTTCATATGCTGTTTTATAGAGAAAATTTCGTATTTTGGATTCAAAATTTATCATTTTGAAGTCTTTTAAACTGTGAGTTTACTTAATGCTGAAAAACATCATCTGTGTTCCAGAACCCTAGAAGGTCTGAGTTTAAAAGAACCTCTGGACACCATCTGGACCAACCCTTCCACAGATTCCGCAACCTTTCTGGATAACCTGCTTCCATATTCAAACACTCTCACAAAGTAAAAGAAACAAACAACCCAACCTGAAATTTTCCTTATGTTTAAGTGGAACTTTCTGTGTTTCAGCTTGTGCTGATTTGCCTCTTGTCATCACGCTAGGAGCCACTGAGAAGAAAGAGTTTGGCTACTTCTATGCCACTGCCCTCCCTACTTGGAAACTACACGAGTATTTTCTAGTAAAAACAATAATGAGAACAAATGCAAGGAAACAGTGTGTGAAATTGCTTCTGGTATTTCATCATTCAAATGTATAAACTGAAATGATGAATCTCCAAGCAGAAGGGAGGGTTGAATGCTAAAGGAGGCAGAGAGGAGAGAAGAATTGTGGGAAGGAGCAATAACTATAGTTGTAGATATTTTATTTTTCAGTATTGAAGCTGCAGTTAGACTTGCCCTGCTTGAAGAGACCATGGTATTACAGCACCATGACAGACATCAATCTGAATTTGGGAATAGGTGGTAGCTGTGGACACAAACTGTCTTAAGTGTATTTAGAAAACGTCTGTGTTTGAATAAGGTGTGACCCCAGTGCTTGAAAACAGAGCAAAGCTTTAAAGCTTGAAGGTTATTAATTGCTATATAGTCATAGGTTATTAATTGCTATGTAGACGAATTCAGTGGGGTTATGACCTTTCCTACAGAGGTGCTGACAATGGGCACCTCCCACTGAGGGAAATGAGAAAGCAAAGTTGTTTAGTCTCCCTATAATCAAAAGAATTATTCATGTGATAGTTCCCAGATACTGATTTTTGCTACCAGATAATAAAACATAGACCATTCTCCCTTTAATTATTTTACCTGTAACATTTCATGGACAAAAGTACCTTCTAAACACAGTTGGTACCTTGAGCAGATTTTTCTTTTTATTTAACATTTTTACTATTAATTGGTGAGACCATTTTCTCACCCAGATCTTCTCTGATGCATAATTTTATTTGTACTTCTGACTAAGCAAGGCGCTCAAAATAGAGAGAAAAAGAAGAGGAAAAGTATCTTTCTATATAGTAGTAAATAAAAAACTGCACAGAATTTGTACTTCATCAAAGGGGGAAGTTGTCAAATCTTTCACAATTAAAGTGAAAGAAAAACAAAAAACAGCGGAAAGATATCACTGAGTCAAAAGGAAAAATTGGTAACAAAATCCTAGAGGGTATCTGTGATCAACTCCTTCTTTTAATGATCTATTCAGTCCAGACCTGTGCCAAAAACTTTGGTTAAAAATATTAGAGCCATTTCAAATGTATTCTGGAGGACAGAAAATAAACTCATAAATTTTATGCTGGAAAACGGCCAAATCTTTTTTTTTCCTGTTTCTTTTCTTAAACATATTGCCAAAAAAGGGCAATACAAATTACTTATCATTATATCATGCAGTTAATCTTGTAAACATAAAGGTTTTGTCATTAATAACCCTGCAGGTAACTGTGAAATGCTGAAAAAAGCATTTTTTCAAATGTATACAATTTTCCTGTTTCCACTGTGTGTATTATTTTGGTTCTGGGCATTTAGATCCCTATCCTAAAAGCTACAAACAACCAAACCTGGCATCCACATTGTGTTACAAAATCGAATTATTCAGATAATCACATGAAAGCTACAGAAAGTACTTTTTTAATGTTGCATTTAGTTTAAATGAGTAAAATTAGAAAGAGAAAAACAGTAAACAATAAATAACTTTAAAAATTGTTTAATCATATAGATGCTATGTAATCAGTATAGCATCACTGATGGCTATTTTGTAAATCATTTATCTTTCGGTAATCGCAGCAATTGTTTCCTAAAATGTCCAATGATGGAATTATCATTTTACTAGACGAATGTACATATGTAGAAGACTACCAGTTTTAGCAAGCCATAATATGGACTGACAGAACACAAAAGTCATCACTATTTTCCCATGATTGTCTGATAAAATTTGTAATATGCACAGTTATAAATATCCATAATTGCATTCTCATTTCCATTTAGGCAAATAAAAGACTTTTGCCATCAAGGAAAGGTACTGTGAACTGATAATGGAAACAATCTGATGTTTATGTAGCGATGGCAATCAGGAAGTGTGCAAAAACAAGCCCCTTTTTGAATATGCATGAATGTGGCTCGAATATCCAAAATTATCACTTCAACTGTAGAAGTTTAATTATCAGAACAGTTGTTCTGTCAACCACAGGCACGCTGGGATGGCAAAGATTTCCATGAGAGTCGCATTTTTAGTGAGACAATTTGTTTTGCTTTGTCCATGTTCACAAAGAAATCTGGAAGTGCAAGAAATCCCCAAAGCCTCCTCCGTCTACGTAAGTCCTTGTGGGAACGTGTGGATCTGGAAAGAGCTTTACCCACCCACTGTAAGTGCAGTTCTTCCAAAAACCACTCAGTGAAAATTCCACTCACTAATCCAATGGCTTGAGTCATTCCTGAGTGAAAAAACTTCAGAAGGACAACGTAATTAAGCTTAATTAAGGAAGAGGAAGCCTTGGGCTTATCTGGTTCCTGGTAAATATTGTCTTGAGACTTGATGTGTCAATGCCACACGCTGATGCTGGTTTCTGATAGGATTTTATTGTATCTCCAACTGTTTTGAGATAATTCACTAACATCAAAGTCTCTTTTCCTTTGGGGGAAGCAATCTTTATAACTGGAAGCCCTTTCAGAGTAATCATCCCAATACAACATCTCCAGAGTATCCAAAGGTTATGTTTTTTCCACTTGACTGCATGACCCACTTTGCAGACTCAGGAATCTGTTGGAGGCCTTTCCACACGTGGTATCAACAATGTAACAAGAGACAGTGTCCTTAAAGGGGTTAGAGCACATTAGTGTCAGAGGTTGGGGCAGTTTACCAGTCTGGACATCATGCGGAACAGCCATAAAGTTTATAGGTCAATAGTGTTCCTTTTTTAAAGCTGCTTTGGTAGGGAAATTCAGACAAAGCAATTTTTATATATACATACACACAAACCTATTTCTTCATGTACCTATATTTATGTATCTACCAGAAACACTCTTCTTGGGACCAAAACATCTACAGTGTAGAAAGGCTTGTCCTCAGGAAAGCTTTTAATCTCCTATGGAGAACTGATTGTGGCAACCTGGGACACTCCAGAATGACAACTGGAAAGGAAAGAGCTAAAGAAGGCATTGATAAACCCATGTGGAACAAACACCAAGTCTGACAGACCTGAGCCTAAAAGGTTGTGCTTTGAGGGAGGCACATGACACTGAGAAAACCAACAGAATACAGAGCACTGCTAAAACAACATTAAGCAAATTTAAAGAAAAGGTTATGTGTGGTTTTCGTCTTGTACTGAGCATCTGTTTGTATTTAATGACACTGTAACTGAAGTAACACTGACTTCTTACCTCCTAAAGTTTGCCTGTTGGTAAGTGTAACACCATATAATTTTACCTCCATTGTCATTATGGGATCAATAAAGACACTGAGAACAACAATCCATCTTCATCTCTCCTGAATTTCAAGGCCAAATATCAGCTGGTCATTCTTCAACTGCATTGCTTCTTTCCTAAAATCATGAGGTCTCATGAAACTAAAGGAGGCTCAGGTCAAATACTGAGATCAAATCAGATAAAATGAATGCTTTTCCAAGTAATAGTTCAAGTGGTTTAGCAGTTCCTGTCTGCACAAGTGAAAGACCTTGGAGAGAATTAAATAAATTGCTATTAGTTAAGTGGCTCCTCAAACTAAGTGAAAAAATATTCTAGAAAAGAATAGAGCATTCTGGAGAATTCACAGGGAAAATGGGAAATTTGTACAAATTCATTTACCAGAAAAATTATCCAAGGATCTGTAAAGAATCTGCTTTAGATATTTAGATGTCATCAACTACCTCTGCTTTCCAAACCGGGTGATTTCTGAGGGCAGAATTGCTAAACATGGGCCAACACTTCAGAATCCTTTTGACAGCCGGCCACATACTCCTCAGATATTCTCCTGTGGATGATTTCTAGCAAGTGCTGGAGGTGCTGGACGCTGTACAGCTCAAGTGTGTACAACAAGCAGCTCAGGGAAACCTGCAAACAATGAATTATGGCATTCCAACCTCGCTGTGGTGGGCCATAAATCAAGAGCCGTGGATCCTGCTGAAGCAGCAATGTCCTTAACCTTGCTAAATTCCTGATGTGTAAATATGAAGACTTAACAATGTGGCCTCAGAACAAATTTCAGGGTCAAACACAACACCAAAATTATTCAGCGAGGAGGCAATTTTCTATTTCCAACCAGTGGTACCATAAATGAGGTGCTGCTGTTTAGCAGGCAACGGGCCAAACAAAATCAATTCTGGTCTAAGCACCAAATGTTAGCAGACACTCCACACTTAACGTCTCGTAAGTATCTTTCCAGAGTAGAGACAGATTTATCTAAGTCATCAGGAGCTGTTTGATACACCTATTATATTTGGATGTCATCAGCATAAAGACAGCAATTAAGATCGTGCTCATAGAACCAACGACCCTGCTGGCAGCACACGCCAGGCATGTTAAACAGGACTGCCCTGCCTGGGGTTTCCAGGCCTTACCCTAACAATTGTAAACCAGAATTTTAAGAAACAAAGAAAAAAATAGCCAAACAAAATTAACCATAAACTCATTTTCCTTGTATCTTATAAAAATAAGTCATGTGGAGCAGACGATTGTTATTCAGCCTCATCGTGGGTCTAAGAAAACCTGTGGTTTATGATGTCAGGAGTTCACACTTTTTAGTGATTTTTTTTTTTTACATTTATGTTACTATCTGCCAAATAGTTATGTGGACAAGAAATGCTGAAATCTTGCTCCGTATTCATGTTGAATTAATCAAAACTCCTAATAACTGCATGGAGTGAGGGAAAATTTAGAAAAGGAACACAGAGTATTAGGATTTATAAACTGCTTGTTTTGCAGCTCTACTTAATTATTACCATCTAATTAGTTATCCACTATATAAAAGGGGAGATTAAAGAGATATTTCTGCTCTCAGGAGTAAAAAAGTCTGTTTAGAACTTCGAATTTACTTTCATTGACCTGTTGGAATCTGTTTCAGGCTTTCCTACAAACGATTGCTTTATATGTCACAGGAGTGAACTTTTCAGCACTTGTCCACATGTCCCCAGCCTTTAAAACGTGAAGAAAAAAGTTTAAAAGGAATTCAGAGGAATAGATTAATTTATTCTACTCCCTTTTTAGGTTACTGGTGGGTTTTTGGTTTGCTGGAATTTGCATTCTTTTAATTAATTGCACTGGGAGCTGTGCAGAAGAGAGGGGATTTGGGGAAAAGCTCATAAACAAGCAAGTAAAGCAAAAGGCTCAACTTGAAATACAGCATTAAACTTCTGAGTTCTGTTTCCTTTTCTGTGAGCAATATAATGTGTATTTAATGTATTCATCACTCACTTTAACCTTTCCATATTCACATGTATAAAAATATGTTTAGTCTGACAGCTTTTTTAGTTTTATATAAATAAAAAAAATGTATTTTGAAATTTTCTCTGCAGCTGAGCAGAAATGCTCTTCCTGAATACTCTTTCCTTCTTAGTGGTGTCTAGATATGAATCTGATAAAAAAACAGGATAAAATAGGAGCTTGTTCTGAACAGGATATAAAATTAATCAGATTTTTCACAGATTTTTTTTGTTATTTTTTTACTGCTGCTGTGCCTGTTCATTTGAGAAACCTGACAGTTCTTTAAAATTGTGTTATATATACACCACAAGAGAGCTCAGGAGGAAAGAAAAAACAAACAAGAGGAAGAAAAACAAAAGAGAGAATGTAACAGTGTTGGGTCAAAATTTAAAAAAAACCAAAAAACATGGAAGCAGGATGGCACCTTCATCTGTCCTAAAACCATGAGAACATCATTATTTAATATTCTGGAGCCACTTCTTTTTTCCCAGATAATAGTAACAGAAATCCAATCCTTTCCTTTCCTTTCCTT
>WAAE01002210.1:228385-390978 GCA_013400495.1 Nicator chloris | reverse complement strand
AACCTGAGGGACAAAACACACCCGAGGCGGGGGAGGCGTGAGCAGGAACCTCCCCCCGTGCTGGAGCTAAGGCTAGGACAGAGACTCTTAGGAACATTTCTATGAACACTTTGGGGGGCTCGGGACCCTCGCTGGGGGCCCAGGATGACTCTGTCTTGGACTTTTGCTCTTGGGAAAGGCTTCTAACACTCAGAGAGGAATTGGAGAAGACAGGTTTGAAATGGATCACAGAGTGTTAAAGCAGTTTAGGGTTTTTTAAGATAAGAGTTAGGAAAAGGACAAAGATAGAGGATTTGGGGCGTGGTCTTGAAGCTGCCTTCTCTTTCTTCCTCCATTTTCTGCGGTGCGCGGTGGCACAGTCATTGGCAGATAGAATGTGGGGTAGAAATGTCAATTAGAGAGATATATAATTGTAATTAGTATAAAACTGTACATATCTTACGTTCTAAGAAATGGTTAGTTGATATGTCTTTAAATGAGCCCTAGAAGACCTGCCCAGGGTCACTTTTTCCAGTGGTTTTCAAAGGAGAAAGACCTTGTAACAGAATGCTAAATAATGGCAAGAGATAAGAAGAAAATAAACACTTGGAAAACTAAAGCTAGGACTTTCTCTTTTTCTTAAGAAGCTCTGGTGGTGACCCCCCAGGACACCCACAGCGAGCTCTGTCTGTTGGTGACACCTTTGCCGTGCCCACACCTTGAGAGCAGGCCTTTGACAGGCCTTCTAAGGGAGAGGTATCAGGAATATGTCCCAAAGACATTGGGAAGGACCAAAGGCTCACAGCTCTTCTCCAGACCGTACGGAGGTGTCTCGTGTGGACAAGGGGTCCTCAGTGGCTGCGCCTTCCCAGCCACTCCCCAGCACCCCAGAAACCCCCGAGTTTACCAGCACTGAACTCTGGTACTAACTCCCACCATGAAATGCTGAGGTTTCCATCCCCACCATCTCCTGGCTAACACCAGGATGCTTCCCACGGATCCACAATTCACCAACACGAGTAAGTGGTCAGAAGATGCTCAGCCACAACCACAAGTGACACTTGGAAAAGCCTCTCCAAAGCACTCAACACGAGGGATACCACAATCCCACCACCCTGATAATCCAGAGTGATGCCACCCAGCCCCAAGCCTGCTGCCACCTTCCCGTGGCAGATCCCAAAGCACCCACAGCCAGTGCAGCCCATGCCCATGTTCCCTGAATCACTGAGCAGTCAGTGCAAGCCTGTGAATCACAGAAAAGTTACTCTCTCCCTTTCTCAAATTAGGCTGCTCCAGTACCAACTGAATGGGCACAATATTTGAGTTTCATGTTGCTTAACAACCTCACACAAACGGCAACAAATTGTTCCTTGACATTTTTTGGTGCCTGCAGGAAACAGAGCCTCGACAGATGGAATTTGTCTGTTGCTCTCTCCTGGTTGAAAAGCTTTGCATTGCTTTTGTCCTCAAGGAGTTGTACCAGGGAAACCTGACAACGAGGTGAGAGCACTGACCAAGTTTTGATTCAAACACAAGGCCAGGACTTGTTGCTTTGAGGACCTGTTCCATTTCTAAAGCTGCTTCATTCCCAGCTCAGTGACTTGCAGATTTTGCTTGGCTTCCCTTTTGGCTGTTTTTAAAGTAATCTGTGACAACTGTTTCTTCAGAATTGGTGTGGTGCTTCCTCAGCATGTGCTTACATGGCAGTTTCTTGCTTTGTGGCTAGTCAGTGGGGTTTGCACCACTTCACATCCTGGTGACCTACTCTGAGCTTGGTTTCCTCCAAACTGGCAAAGGAAGGATGCCTGATAACCACACTGATGTATAAGATTTCTAAGAATGTGGACTTAACTAATCCTGCTGACAAAGCCATCTCCACTGTAGCTCTACTCCTTTTCACTCCTGGGATGTGTTGGAGTGACTGGAGAGTTCCTGCAGTTGCCAGCCCTCTGTCAGCATTCCCAAGAAAACAGCTGGAGCTGTGTCAGGAGAAGTTGAGGCTGGAAATCAGGAACAGGTTCTTCCCTCAGAGGGTGCTGGGCACTGCCCAGGCTCCCCAGGGAATGGGCACGGCCCCGAGGCTGCCAGAGCTCCAGGAGTGCTTGGACACCACTCCCAGGGATGCACAGGGTGGGGTTGTTGGGGTGTCTTGGCAGGGACTGGATGATCCTTGTGGGTCCCTTCCATCTCAGGATATTTTCTGATTGTTCTGTGACGCACCTGAGCGGGATTTGGGCACACCAGAGATGTGTCACCTGTGAGCTCTGAAGGAAACCCTCGGCATCTCCATCTCCTATTGTTTGATGCCACAAATACAACACCTCAGTTACTCAGTACTACAACATGAGTAAGTGTTAACCAGGATCAAATAAATGACAAGCAAGTACCAGAACTGTGAATTTTGTTATTTATCTGACATGTTGATGATCCCTGTTGGAAAGCAGTCCCATAAAAAGGTTATAAATTAGAAGAAATGAGTGATATGTCTTATAAACTCTTCCTTATGAACTCTGTCAGTCAAGTATGTTATTTCAGACAGCAACTGAACGTGGATGTCTCCACTCTGCTTCTTGGGTTCCTGTTGCCATAGAGCCCAGGCCTCGAGCCAACAATCCCTCCAACCTGAATGGGAGCTAAATGTCAACTCTGGGCATTCATTGTGGGGCTTCCAGCCTTTAAACCACCCCTGAGCAGCCTATGGGATTGGAAAGGCAGGTCCTGTGGGCTGTTAACATCCAGGACTTCTGCCAAGAAAATGGGGACATCTGGGTTGACAGGAGAGGTCCAGCAGGTCCAATGTCTTGGTGAAGACTCAAGTGGTCCCAGGGAGTCCCGACTAGGGGGGGACTTGATAGTGATGACAGTCCTGGTGGCATAAGGACTGGGGCATAAGGGAGGGCAGAGCACCCAGGCCCTCCTCTGAGCCTCTGGGTGCAGCTGACATCACTGTCCACAGCATAAACCATGGACAGAAGCACTGCATCATCTGTATCACCACACTTCTCCTTTCCCCCGAAGCAGGAAGTGCTGGTTGCAAAACCCAACCTCTCTGTGTTTGGAAGAATCAGCTGCAGAGGTTTCCCAGCTCAGGAGTCACCTGCTGGCCCCAGGTGATCCCCCAGTGTGGCTGTGGCACCCTGGGCAGGACGCACAGCCAGGCCGTGGGGTGCAGCACCAGCTCCCACTGTCCTGGCACGTGTGTGACATTCACACCACGACAAGAGCAGGTGATTTGGGCTTCAGCACTGTGTTGGCCGTGTCCCGTGTGCCCTGGGATCATGGAGTGAGCTGCCACCAAGATCTCCTGGATGGAGCACCATGAACAACCCTTCTGTTAGAACTTGGACTGGAGATGGGAAAAATGGTACAAAAAGGATAAAGGAGGAAGTGGAGCTGCAGCACTGAGGAGAAGTAAATGCTCCTGCCTGGGTGACTCAACTGCTTGTGGTCCTGAATCTGAGTCTGGATGCTCCTGTGACAGCCTGGAGTGATGGCAGCCAGGGAAGAGTGAGAGCTCAATCCTGCCAGCCTTTTCCTACAGATGGATCCTGCCTGTAACCGCCAAGAGCCTGATGACGATGAACTGGGATGTCCAGTGCAGGCAGATGAAGGGTGACACAAAATGCTGAGAAGACACACCAGCCTTTCCCAAAGGTCCTGCAGAGACTTGGCTGTCCTGCTTAGTCCTGACAGGAACAACAACCCTGGGGCCTGCACACACAGCCACAGAAACAGTTTTTTGGAGAAATTCCAAGATGAGGAGAAGACCTCTGACTCTGGTCACTTCAGAGATGGAGCGAATCAGAGTTCTCAGGGCTGTGGAGAAGAGGTCCTCACCTACATCCCCATTTCAGGGACTCAGCACCACCCACAGGGGCAGCTCTGGTGGGTGGAAGCTCCTCCCCTGACAGGGGAGGGAAGCAGGAGAGCTCAGAACACTGAGCAGCCCTGGGGCACTGCCAGGGGCTGTGTAAACCTGTGGCAGTTGCTGGACAAGAAGTTCCCAGAAGAGAAGGACAACTGGAAGCACAGTCTCCTGGGGGAATACTTCACCTAACAGCGTTTGCACAGTACCAGGAATCCTGACAGCCCTGTCAGATGCTGTCAGAAACGGCACCAGGAGGGGACAACAATCTCCTTAAAAAACCTTCCTGAAACATTTTGTCTTTCTCTGCTTTCAGGTGTAGCACACCTCAACACAGGTGTGAGGGTTATCAGCCAGCCATAAAAGATATCCAGTACAGATGGATAGGGATAAAAANATCCAGTACAGATGGACAGGGATAAAAACTTCCCCTTTTTTTTTTTTAACTGAAAAAGGAACACAGTGATTATAAATCCAGCAGCAAAACTTTCATCTGCTCTCTTTCTCCCCCCCTCACTACCCTGTGTACCTGACTTTTATGTATTCTGAAGGAATTTTGATTTCCAAGAAGCTGCTTATTGAAATAAATGCCATATGGGCACTTACAGTAGACACTTTCCAATCAAACCTTCGTGTGATTTTCTCATCTTGGAACACTTACACTGCATTTGGAAATTGGTTTATTCTCTGTCTCCACAGTGGGACAATCCCTAGGAAAACTAACAGTGCATTTACAGTATTAATGGACACATTTCACATCATCCAGAGGAGTGTGTTTCAAGGTTTTTCTAAAGCCTTGGGTTGGAATGCAAAGCAGAATGGTCTGGATTGGAAGGGACCTCAAAGACCATCTCATTCCAACCCCCTGCCACGGGCAGGGACACCTTCATCTAGCCCAGGTTGCTTAGAGCTCCTAAATACACACATTTCTCAGTCATAATGAGCATTTCCTGAGCTGAATGTGGGAGCCATGGGAGGGGAAGTCACAGAGAGGAAAGGCCTGGCTCACCTGTAGATGATGTTGAGCATGCTGTGCTCGCAGTCGTTGGTGCTGTACACGCTCAGTTTGTCCAGCAGGTCCAGCAGATGTGTGGAGAAATTGCTGTCAAACTTGTTGATGGTGGCTTCAAAGCCAGATGTGAGGTGCAGGTTGTCAGCATGCTCTGCTAAAAGCTGCCAAGACAAAGGCAGAGTGGCCCTGTGTGTTTACTGATCTGCACTTGCCAAGGGGCTGCAATTATTCCCTCCATTCCCTAACCCGCTCAAAAATACTGCCATCAAACTTCACAGTTGCTCAGCCTCTGGAATGAATCTTTCAAAGTCCTTGGTAGTTAAATGCCCTGCTGTGCCCAGCCTGGCACAGATCTCAGCTGAGTAGATCTCAGCTGTTATCCACAAATACATGCTGCCATTGCTCATTTTCAAGCAGGAGGAAAAGCCAGTAGGCAGAAAATGTGTGTTGCCTAAGACAGGCTGTGACCTCTGGAGCTCTGTGACTGCAGTGGTGAAGCAGACGTGTGCCAGAGGGGCTTCCAGAGGGACAGGAGGATCTGCTAACCACAGAGCAAATTCCCTGTGCATCTAGACAGAGAAATATGGACAAGACAGATCCCCCAGGTATGAAAGCCATGGGCTGCCAAGAGCCCTGCTCACACTCTGGGAATGGGAGAGTACTGGCATTTCAGGAAGCCTGGATGTGGCTCTGCACAGCTGGAAACACAAGTAAAAACTCAAAAACCAGTGCAGGGACTGCTGTGGGAGGCAGAGTCATCAAAGCAGACTTTGAGAACTCCAGCAGCGCTTCCACCCCGCCCACAATTCCACAGAGATTGTGCTTTTGGGGCCAGAGGTGGTCTGGACACCAGGAAGCGCTATCTGCAAGTGGCCACCCTGGCCAGAGTGCCAGCCAGGCCCAGCTGTCCCACCTTGTTGGTCAGCTTCTTCTTGGCAGCCTCCTCAGCGCGCTCCTCCTCGGTGGGCGGGCCCAGCATGGTGCCGTGCTCCAGGGTGAGCCTCTCCATCTCACTGTCCAGCTTCATGCTCTGGGTGAACCTCTGCAAAGGCCACAGCGGTGGGGACACGGTTACAGCCCCTTTCTCCCCTTGTGGCAAAGCTCCAGGCTCAGTTCTGCCCGCCCCACCTCCCAGGAAAGCTAACTCAGAGAGTGAATGCAGCATGCTGACACACAGAGCTGCCCAAACCCACTGGAAAGTGGGGTTTAGAAAAGCTGTGGGCTCCCTGATGCTGGCTGGAATGTGCCCATCACCTCACCCTCAAGAGAGGGTCTCCACAGAGCACTACAGCTCACACCTCAAGAGAGGGAATTTGGTCTGTATGAACGTGATCTCAGCGTGGGAAAAGGAGGATTTTGTGGAGTAAGAAGCTGCAGAAACCATTTGGGAGAGGGTGTGAGCTGCCAAGTCCTAAAGCTGCTGGCAGAGGGGACAGAGACAAGTCCATGTGGGGCTGGCAAAGGGACTGGCAGTGGCACGTGGGGGCTGCACACACCTGCATGCAGTTGGTGAACATGACACACACTGACATCAGCTTGGAGAAGATCTTGAGCAGCTCCGGGTTGGTGAGCATGCAGTCCTTCAGGCAGTTGTCCAGGAAGCTCGTGTGGTGGCTCAGGACATCGTCAATGTTGGATGCCTGTGACAGGAGAGCCCAACAATGACAAACGAAGCCAGCCGGGTTGGGCTGCTCCATCCCAAAGCTCCATCCCAGCACCCTGCTCCTGACAGGGACCTCTCAGAGGGAGGAACTCCCCATGTACCTCCCAGAAACATCCCGAGATGGAGACTGCATCTGCATTAATGCCTTTAACAGCCCCTCACAGGCTTTAAACCTTTGATTTGTCGCATCACCTCCCCACAGATCATACGTGCTTTAATCACCCAAGCCCTCCCCTGGAAAGGATGGAGTTATCTGCTTTATGAACTTGCATTTCCTTTGTTTTTAAATCTGCTTGTCATGGCCACTCCCACCTCCACAACCTCAGTAAAGTCAGAGAAAACAAGAGGAAAAGAGAAAAACAAAACAAAGAGTCTTAAATGTCAATGAACTTATCATTAAAACATACAGGCTATTCCAAAATATGCTCTAGGAGCCAATAGGGAACTGGGACATGCAGTGTTGTGAGGATTCTGCAAGATCTTTGTTCATCTCTGCCACTCCAACAGGCTGTTTCAGTCTTGAGTTTTAAATGATAGATTAAAACTCCCTCTCACTCTGCACAGTTATGGGACGTGCTGAAGCTCAGAACACAAGTTAACCTTAGGAAAGAACCACAGGACTAAAACTGCCCTGGCACCCACACTGCTCCAGCAGGACCAATGCAGGAAAGCCCTCCCACATCCCTTTAATCTACTGCAGAACAGGGATAAATGCAGCTTTCTAATGTAATGAGGATGATGATGAAGTTGTGTTCATGAAGACAGTGATGTTGTGAAGATGAAGATCCCAGCTACAATTTTAATCTTCAAGTGAAAATGCACAAGAGAGAAGCGTGACAAATAAAATGCACCATGAGGCCCTACATGAGACCAGTGAGGATCATTCTTTCCCCCCTTAAAATACAAATGAAAGGAGAAAACAGGGACAGCATAACTTCAACAACGGCCTCCATGCAAGTAAAGTAAACTGAGTGATATATTTTGCACACCTGAACTTGCAACAAAATTAAGAAATAAGTACAATTCCCAGATTATCCAGGAGCTTGACATATGAACCCTTCTCCTTCAGAAGTTCTTGCCAAGAACATGCAGAGACACTCACAATCCTACACCTCCTCCCTCCTGTGAATTCTCCAGGAAAAAAATATACGACAGGGCATCAACAAATGTTGGTTAGCTGACCCCAAAACAACTCCTCAGGGCGCAGTAAGAATTAAGGCAGGATCAGCTGATGCTGAGGATCCACAAGGGCCATCAGACAGCTGCCAAGAGAGCTGATTGCAAGGGTGTTGGGTTGTTTGGTACCTCAGATGAGTGTTTTTCAGGGTGTAAGAGGAAAAAGATGTGCAACCCACAAGTGTCTGATCACGGAGTGACTACCAGAGGGAATAATAAAAATAATAATTTTAATAATAATAATGGCCTTTTTTATACCAAACATTCCCAGCATGCCAGTCCTTGGCAGTTTCACGGAAGGGAAAGCACAGGCTCTGCTTTAAGAGCACTGTAACTCAGCCAAGCAATCAGCTGGAGATGCCTGGACTGGCTTCTGATCTTTGCACTCTGCATCTACCTTCCTTTTTCACAGCTCTCTTTCTCCTGTGTATGGGAATGCTGAGCAGAACCTGCCTTTACATAACAGGGAGCAGAGTGTGAGCTGGGCAGAGAGACAGGAAAGGGATGTATGACTAATCAAGCAGAAAGGTGGTGCAGAACAGCAGCACTCTGCAATGTGGCAGGAACAGCAGCTCCCAGATATTTAAATGCCTCCAACAAACTCCACAGACACTGCAGCCACTGGAATTAGGCATTATGTTTGTGAACTTCACTCACCAGCTTCAGGTTCTTCTCCAGAATGTGCCATGTTGGCTCCATCACTTCAAACATCATGTAATACTGGATATTCTGCACAAAATTCAGCATCCGCTGCCGCAGTGTGAAAGCACCAGCAAACCTAGGGGAGAAATCACACCCACACAGCTCAGAGCTAGCAAATGCCACAGAGAACCATCACCAGGCTTGCACAGCCAAGCAGAGCTAAATATTTCTGTCCTAGCAAACGCCTTGCTGCAGTGTGAGAGGGATTATAAAGTCACTGCAAACCATCTCTGATTATTTGCCAGGGCTTTTCCTCAATTAGTAGGGTCAGAGTTTTGAACCTGTCATAGACTTCAAATATTTGCTTATATAAAACTAAAATTTTGATATTAAATATTAAAGCAGCTTTACAAACAACTACTGAGTGAAACCTAAAATGTTACAAACTGACACCTCTGAGCCTGTAAGACATTTGTAAGGATCTTTTTCACCTCAGCATTGTCTGAGCTATGTCAGGAGGTATCTAATCAGCAAGAAGGAGACCCAAAACTGAAAACAGACAAACAAACAAACAGGCTGTACCACTTAGCTGAATGCAGGGAAAATTGCTTGGCTGTCTTATTGCTGATCCAGACGTTGCACAGCTGCCTTTCCACGTGCTTGCAGTAGAACATGTGTCTGAAAAGCATCTGGTACCTCGTCAGTGCTTTCCTGGAAAGAAAGAAGTCCATCCAGATGAGGGCCTGTTCTGATTGACAGACTAAGCTGTGAAGGCTGAGGCTGCTCAGAGGTAAAGAGACTTTACACAATATGTTCCTCACGCCTTCAGACGCGCGCGGATCTGCGCTGAACCGAAGCGAGAGAGTCACATTTGCAACCATCCCCAAGAACTCCTCTCCAAGGAGACCCTCCTCTGTGTTTCCTGCCAGTGGTACATCACCAGCCTCCTTAATTCCCTCGAGCTCCATGCAGGGGTCACTCACACAGGGGCTGGGAAGGAGGGTTCAGAGCCTGTGGTCTTGTAGCCACCATCTCTACAGCTGCGATGGCCACCAAAGAATTCACCGGGATTTTAGAATTCACCCAAGAATTTAGCAAGATTTTCCAAAGAAGGGGAGGAAAAGCTGTAACCAAGCTACAGGCAGCATTACCCCACCAGCAATGCACTGTCACAAGCAGATGGGGCTGCTTATTTATAGCTCTGGGACTAGAGTCAGGTCTGTGCTCAGGCGCTTTGGCGTAGGTGTCTGCAGAGCTCCAGTCGATACATTTCAGGAAACCTTACCAAATCCTATTTTCACTTCCACAGCTACCACCAGAGCTAACACACTCTGTTGGGAAGGAAGAGACAAAATTCCAAAAGCATCGACTTACGAAAGTCTCACCGATTCAATGGAATTTTTAGAGGGGAAATAAGGGGAGGAGTTAATTGCTGGCATTCAGCAATTTGAAATCTACCACTCTGTTCACACAATGCTGCTTGTCCCATTTGCTTGTGGCTCACAGCAGTGTTTCTCCAAGGAAACAAGAGGCAAATTCCTGCAGAAAAATGAACCATTCAGCCCCTCACAACTCAGTTAAGTGCAAAACAGCCTGTTACAGTGGCAACAGCCTGTATCCTTTGAGTCTCCAACCAGGGATACCAGAAAGTGCCTATTTTTTCTGCCCTTCAGGTTTGAGGAATGTTTGATTCTTGCAGGGAAAACCTCTTGTGAGAGCACAAGCCTGTTTTTCCCTCAGTGGATCGATGCCTTACCTGTTGATGATGAGAGACAGAGGCCACTTGACAATGTAGTCGAAGGAAAAGGCCTCCAGGCCGCTGAGGGTGAGCTCTGTGGGGTCTGCACTGATGATGGCCTTCTCCTGCTTTGTTTCTATGGCCAACACCCTCAGGAGCTGCGTGATGAGGTCATGGGGCATCAAGTCGATCTGTGAGGGAAGAGCAGGATAAAAATGAAGCCACAGGACACCCAAAACTGCTGTGGAACAACAGGCAAGGTGCCCATGGTCAGAGTCACCCTCCAGTCGTCACATCAACCTAGGAAGCAGCAGGTTCTCACAGGCACACAGATCTCCCTGAACCATGGCAGGCCTTCTGCTCAAAGTCAATTATCTTCTGCTTCTGCCCATTCTCACCTTTAAATCATCCTTGAAGGGATCAGTGTTGGCTGTGCTCATTCTCAGGGCTAATTCCAGCAGGGCCTCCAGCCTTGTCGTTATGATGTCATCTACAGGCTTCTTAAGTTCCTCCTCTGTCAGATCCATGAAGTGAACAAAAAAGTCCCCTTGATCCATCAGGAAATAGTGTTTTATAGATCTGCTCGAGAAAACAAAGGGACAATTGATTACTTTTCTGAAAGCCCAGGTTAATCCATATCAAACTTAAAGGAACAAATGCAATCAATTCAACGAGCCTGCGGGGTTTGATCACAAAACGTTTCTCTTTCTGGAGAGCACACAGCCATAAATAACCAGTTTGGAGACAGATGGATGTCTCCTCCTCCCTACCTCCTCAGTCAGGACACTTCTGTGCAGTCAGATTGGGGCTGCTGCTGCTCTTTTTTTCTGCCTGGAAAACCACAAAAAGCCCCCTAGGTGTGCTGGGTGCGGGCTCCTACTGCTGTCCCCAACAACTCCCAGATCTCCTCCAGCCAAGGTGCAGCTGCCAAATCTGAGCAGAATCCTGGACTCCTCTCAGAGAACAAATATCTGTGCTGATTTTTGAAAATCCAGCAGACTTTTGCTGTAACAGGACACATGAACTTTGATTTTCACCTGGCACCAGGGAGAGTTACCTGCGGTGGGCATGGAGGTTGGAAGTAGCTCTGAGGTGAGCCTGAGGATTAACTAAGTGCCTGGCCAGAGATCACACATGATAACTGCAGGCTTTGGAGCAAAAATAGGAGCACAGCCATAACACAGACTCCTCATCTGACTGGGCTAGCAAAGCCCTGACCTAGTTTTGGCAACAGCTTTCCATGGAAGTCGGACCATAGACCCCCCCAGACATCTTTCCCACCCAACATTTCTATCATTTTAGACTTTTATTCCCCTCTTCAGAGAAAAAAAAAAACCCAAATCTTGGTTTTTAGGTCAAGCTTTCTAAATGGAAATTGAGAGAACACCTTGGTACTATCCCAAGAGAACAGAGCTAACTTCAAAAATTTATGTGCCTTAGCAGAACCAATCTCTTTATCATGCATTTAGTAAAATAAATCCAACCTTAGGTGAGCCACCAGCTCTTTCTCCTCCATCAGGAAGTCCAGAAGAACTTTGCTGGCATAGTTATATGCTTTTTCTATTTGTTCCACATAGGCTCTCTCTTTTAAAGTGTAGATGACCTCTTTGGCCACAGGGCAGGTGACATCTCGCCCGCATTCCCGCACAACATTTAAATATTTCCCTGAAATTAAAAAGAAAGAATGTCCCATACTCATCCCTGCTATACAGCCAACAGGGAAACTTCCACACCACTCCCTTCAAGAGGAAGATATGCTGAGAAATGTTTACAATACCTGGCATTGAAAGTTGGGAAGGATTTAAGCACCTTTCAAAAGATGGTAGAGAATTTTAAAATAGGCACCCGGTATCACATTTAAGGAGACTTAGAAATGGTTTTGTTTCCCAGTGGTGCCAAAACATCTCTGCAGGTGGCCTGAAGCTCTGCAGATCTGTTGCTCTGCTTCACAAGTCACTTTTGGAGGGCTTTGTACAAGGATAAGAGGTCAAACACTTAAATTAACACTCAAGATAGTCAATGCATCTAGCTGATGCCCAGCTCCATCCAGCTAGAAAACCTACCCACAAAACAGCAGTGAGACAGACAGCTCCTCTTGCTGCTGGGCTCCTGTGTTGTTTTATTTATAGGATTTGGGGTTCTTTTTAAAACTGACTCTTCTATTGCTCTCAGTTCAGCTGGACAACCCCATAAAGTGGCAAGGCACGGTGACATTTCCTTTCTCTTTACACAAGACCAGCTGGTCTCAAGGTTCCTCTCACAGCAGAAGCACCTACCTGTGCTTAGGATTTTGTCAGCCATTTTCTGCAAGAAGGAGGGAATCTGTTGCTGAACAACAGTGTATCTCTGATCCCAGTACTTGTCATTATAGTCCTCCTGAATCTTCTCCTTCTGCAGCTCATGCTCCTCCACCATGAACTCACTGAACAGTTAAAGCAGATGTTTAGGGGCAGGAAGTGGTATAATGAGGATTACTTTTTTTGACCTGCAAACTGGTAATGTGATCTATCAGAAATAAGGTCTCATGAGGACACATCCAATCAAGAACTGAAATCAGATTGTTTGTGAAGCAAGAGGAAAAGCACTATGCAGTGTCTGTGATCACCTGCAATGAGAAACAGAATTTTACAGGGTTCATAAACCAAGGCTAAACATTATCTGTTTGTCAGTGCAGGGGTGAGGAAACTGGCCTTTGTCCACCTTCTCACCAGCAGAAAGGCACCAATTTCACATATTTTATTTTCATCTTTGCCCCCACCTTAGGATTCTGAAAATGTGGGAAATAGAAATTCTGCATAAACTATCAAATACAGCAAGATGCTTCAAATGACTCTACAAAAGCCAAAAAACTTCTGAGAGGGTTGTTTCAGGCCCCCGTGCGATGCAGACTCGACAAAGCAGATCAGTATTTCTGAAGTTTTGCATTTCACTTTCATTGCTGTTCTTTACCTGTATGGATCATTAATGATGCCTCTATATATCCACTTTTCCAGGATTTCAAAGTAAGGCACGCTGGCTGCCTTAGTTAAATACAGGCACAGCTCCTGGGCCTGGCTGTCCCCTGTGTAATTGAAAGTCTTGTCATGGAGCAAGCTCAGGGTTGATCCTCCCATACACTCACCCTTATCCACAGAAGTAGCTGGAATTGAAAAATAGGAGTGTAAGACATTTACATCCTGAAAAGTCCTGAAACAAAACCCAAATGGTCCCCAGATTGGACGTGGCCCCCTGACCAGCCTGTGTAGCTGTAAGGAAGGGGCTGGACTAGGAACTTGCAGGGATTCCTTCTGGTTATACAACCACATGGAGCTGGAGTTTGGAAAGGAGCTGAGGAGCCTCCTGACAGCTCCAAAGGCACATTCAGCCCTAGAACGTGAATGCTCCTCTCCAGAAGAAGTGCAGTGTCCTCACAATTCTGATTCCCCTGGGCTTTCTTCTTTAATAAAGCAGGAAATCAAAATGAGACATGCCCTGCCTGTTTGCCTACCCTGCACAGTTCTCACAAGCTGTCAAAATGTAAGGACTGTGTTTTGGAGATTTACCCAGTGAAGCCAGAATCTCCAGGGTCCTCATTGTAGGCTGGATGTAAAACCACAGCTTCTGCAGTGACAGAAGGCCCTGCCTCTGAAGATGCTCCAGCTGGGTAATTAATATCATGTATTCCTTGATTAGAGTCCGCATGGCTGCAGCCAGAGCATGATTTACCTGTCCGTACTCAAAGGAAGACTTCTCCTCTATAAACCTGTAAAAAGCAAAATGAAAACTCTTTGTAAGGCAATGTAACTTGTATAATTTTCAGGAACTTCTGTCTTCATCACACTGGGCAGGCACACCAGTGCTGGAAAGCACACCAGTCCCCCTCCCTTATTTCCCATCCCACACTTCCTAGAAGGGAAAGCTATGGGAGGATGTTTCCTCTCCAGCCACAGGAGAACTAGAATCATTTGTAAAAGCACTGTGTAGAAAGTGAGGACCAGCACACAAAGGTCCTCTCAGTCCTGGATGCCCAGAGGGGAGCAAAAAGCAGGAAACATGGAGAAATTCATGGCAGAGTGGGAAGAGAAGCCACAACAGGCAGATATATCCCAACTGCATTTTAGCTCAAGTTACCAAGGCCGAGACTGGAAAGAACAAAGGTGTGTGAATAAAAAAGTGAAGTGGCAGCACAGAGGAAAAACCCAGCAAAAGAAATGTAGCTCAAACTGACCAGAATAAATTGTCACTCATTTTATACCCCTGTGGTTTGAATTAAGCATGGAAGTTAACACCTGCACAATGGCAGACTCTCTACTCTCACAGGACAGCCTCCTCCCCTGACAAAGGCCAGCTCAGTACCTGGTGACAGCAGAGTAACTTGCTGCCACAGGAAGAATCCTGGTCACCAACTCCTTGATGGACAAGTCCAGGTTTGGATCGAGGGAAAAGGCTCGGTTCTGTCTGCCCACAAGGGCCTGTGCTGTGATGTACCTTCCATCCACGCCAATCAGGACGTACAGCAAGTCCTCCACAATCATGGATTCCTGGGAGGCTAATGGCAACGTGCCTGTTTCCAAAGAGGAGACAAAGGGACAGAATGTGCCATCATCCACCTGTTTCAGTCTCGTACCTTGCTTTCCTGGAGAACAGAATCCTTTGTTCATTTGTACCCAAATCCAGTAGACAGGATCCAGACATCCAGCACCTGTGGCCAAGGGAACACCAGCCACAGCTCCTGCTGCTAATCCTTCCACCCAAATGGGCCCTGTTACTTCCAACACCAACAACTTCCCCAACTTCCTTGCCAACAAAATATTCAAACACCCAGAAAACAGCTCAAATACAGTCACAAAGAAAAAAGTGCCAAGAGCCAAGTTTTGCTGAGTGTGAACATCTGAACAGCATTTCTGAATGAGAACAAAACACTACAGATTCATGCAATTTTCCCTGTGTTTCACATACCTATTTGTACTGTTGTGTCAGTGCTTAAACTGGTGCCAATTAAGAAATCCCCAATAAGTGCAGGTCTCTCATACACCCAGGATGGAAATACTGGAATGGGCTGACCAGAATTCTTCTTGTTCTGCTTATCCCGGAGGATTTTTCGTGTAAGCTCAAGAGGCTGTTGGAAAAAGAGAGAGGGAAAGAAGGGAAAAAACCAGGAGACTTTCAGAAGTGCAAGAAATGTTCGGTTTCAAGGAGAAATTGACTGCAAGTCAATCAATGGACTTGAGAACAGAAAGCAGAATAGCTGGTATTTCAGTAGCATGATGTAGGGTTTAATTTCCCAGTACTACCTCGTCTATTTGTCCTACCTCTGCAAAAAAATGCATATCTTTTTATACATTTGACCTTTTTATGTGGGGGTACATCAAATGATGCCTTTCTGCATCTGTCCACACTGGCCTGGGTGCTGGGGCACACCCAGGGAAGCAGAATGGGGACATGCACAACCACCAGGCAGTGGTTGCTGGTTTGGAGAGAGCACCACATGAAAGCAGCAAACTCCTTCCAGAAGCACCAACATCCTTTTCCAGGGGCACTGAACACTTCTGAACTCAATGCCAAATGCAACCCAGACAAATCCACCCACAGAGAGCTGGAAAACGATGGAGTTTTTTGCTCTGAGTGGGAGTTGGCAAAGGAAGTGAGCTCTTGAAGACTGAAAGACTTTCCACCCCCAGCTCTGACACTAAAATAAATGGAGTGCAAGATCAGTCATCAGCTGGGGAAGCTTGTGAGATGCACAACCTACATGAACATTTGCAGCCCCGAGTGCACAAACACAGGGCTGATGAAGGCCATTTCTGAAATTCCACAGATGTGTGTGTGTGTGAAAAGGGATATGCACAGGCTCATTTTACTTTATTTACATGATGTGCAGGTGATCTGCTAAAAGGACTTCCATTTCCTCCGCTCCCCTAACAGAACTGGGACTTTCATATGGAGAAATAGGAAGCATCAAGCAAGCTGCCAGCAATTCAAAGGACGACTAAACCCCACATGAAACTGCAAACCTCAGCTGGCTGTATGAACATGTTCTGCTTGGGAGAAGGGCAGCCACCAGTAGGTCTTCCCAAATGGCAGGCAGGAAGAATTTCTGCACTGAGAGAGTGGTTAATCATTGGAACAAGCTCCCCAGGGAAATGGTGGTGTCACCACCTATGGAAGTGCTCAAAACACGAGCAGAAATGGCAGCTGGGGACATGGTTTAGTGGGCATGGTGATATTCAGCCCAAGGTTGGACTTGATGATTCTCTGATTTTATTCCATAACAAGAGGCAGGGCACTTCTGTTGCAGTTCAACCAGCTCTAGTGTGTCTTTGTTAACTGAGAGAGGTCAAAAAAGTCAACATTTTGGCTATAAAGGACACATCCACCTGAAAGGGAACACCTAAAGTTACTCTAATTTTCTCCAGCTCGATGAATTCTGGACCAAAACTGGTCCAAGCAGGAACTCCAATCGCTGCACGATCTCTCTGACAGTGCCAAGCAATCCCAGGGCAGATGGCACAGCACTTGTGGCCCTGGTGACAAAGCACATGTCTCAGGGGCATGAATCACCTTCTCTCTGCAACTCGAAATTTAGGTCACTGTCACTATAGGCTTCAACAACAGCCTGTAGAAAACTCCCAGGGCTGAGAACACGGCCCTCAGGTGGCACCTCAACACCCCTGGCACAGGGTGGCAGTTTGCCACTGGCACGCTTAGGAACCTGCATGTGACATCTTGACCAGTGGCAGTGCCAACATCCATGGAGGGAGATGAAGGGCTCATCTCTGAGGGCCATAAACACCTCCAACTCCATTGGTGACCCTCACACACACAAGATCTGTGTCAGAGACTAAGCAGACCTAACACTTCCAAGGAGTTTTCTCCTGTCCCAGCCCTTACTGACCCAACAGGCCTAAGCACCAGCCCATCAGGGCCTTTTAAGACAGTTCCAGCTCTTTGAGTCTGAAGAGATTACAAATGGAGCAGCAGGGAAGCACAAATCTTGGCTTGTGATGGCATTTCAACCCTCTGGCTGTGAATTGCACATCCCAGAGAACGGCACTTCCAGATCTTTCCTCTTTTAGCGAGTTCACGCTAAGATCAGTTATCTCACTGGAAATTCATCTTCCCTTCATGATCTAAATCACCCACTTGACTCAGATTGTCTGTGAAGGATCTGGATGAGTCAGGCCCAGTGTCTGTGCAGTATTGCAGTATATCTGACAGGCTGAGGGGTTTGATCCTTTGTTTAGGATTTGAGTTCTCCTCCACCATCACATTCATGTAGGGCCCTTCAAGCCCAGAGATCCAAAGCATGGGACATGGAAGGTCCATCCCTCTTGCTGTCGAGGGCCTGAAGTCATCTGAGGCTTGTCTCCTGTTAGATTTTGCTGACCAGACATGAGAAGGCACCATGAACCTCTGAGCATCTTTTCCTCTTTCCCCTCTGTCCAAAGAACTCTCCATACAGTGTTGCCCCTCTGCCTTCTGCAGCCAAAACAGCCTTACCTTGACCCATGAGTTCCTCACCATATTTTTTTCCCTCCCTGTTCTGTTTGTAAGGTCAAGCCACCACAGCACAGTTTTTTATACAAATAATGACAGGAAATAGAATTTGAGATTTCAGTAATAAATTGCCCTTTTGCACTCTGACCTCACAACCTACTGCTCCTAATGAAAGGTTTAACTGTTTGCTAAGCCTGTGTCTCCAGCTGGTTTTCCTCTTCTTTTCTGTCTTTTCCATGATGCCAGCTTGCTCCAAGCCCTGTCCAACCTGGCCTTGGGCACTTCCAGGGATGGACCAGCCACAGCTGGTCTGGGCAGCCTGTGCCAGGTTCCTCACAGGAAGAATTTAACTGTAAATTTAACCTTAGAATAACCTCAAAGAATTTAACCTTAACTGGCTGGAATAGAAAAAGACCACTTTTACTGAGAACACCACCAAGATTTAATATGATCTGACTAACAAAAGGGAAGATTTTGTGTCCAGAGCTTGAGAAGGGCTTTGTACCTGCTGTGCACTGGAGTTGGCCGTGACACTGCCCAGCTGCTTGCGCAGCTCCTCCAGCTCCTGCAGAGACATCTTGGAAGTGGACGAGGGGATGGAAAAATTCGTGCTGCTGCTGGTGGCTGTGTTTGCTGCCATTTCTGCCCTTTCTTTAGCATTTTGTTGCAGGTAGTGAAGTGTCTGCACATAGACAAAGAAAAGATTTTGTGAATGCTGGGCAGCACAGTCTAAAGCAAGAAACACAAGACCATACCCTGGCTGTACTGAATCTAACCACAGATCTCTCTGTTCCAGTTTTCCATGTCTTAGTGAATTATATCAAGACGAGCATAACTGCCAGTAGGGCTTTAATAACTCAGTAAAAGCCAGAGCTGGTTATTTGTTGATTTCTACAGATTTCACTGAACTTTACCATCAGCTGTGCTTGAAATCACTGCATTGCTGCTACTCTTCAACATCCAGTTCTAAACGAGGAACTAACCTCTTTGTCTTCGGTGAGTTTGGACAGCAGATAAACTAAAGAATCCAGATGTCTTGTGTTTTTAGACTTCAGCTCATCGTACTTCCTTAAAAAATCTTCAGGAGTTCGAGAAAACTCTGCTATTTTCACCTGTAAAACACCATATTAATATTCAATGGAGTTACAATTAAAGGGAATTAGAGGAAACACGCAACTCAGGCTACAAAGATGCAAAGTTTCAGACAGAGTTAGAGACTTCCTAGCACTTAGAGCTTGACCGGTGGATTGCTTTTAAAAATGAAAACAAAAAGCAGTCTTATAGCCATAACAGTATGTCTGGTGATGAGTGCCAGGCTTTAATCTCTAATATTGGGGTGATATTCAGAAGAAAAAAGTCAGGTGCTAGTCATATAATAGCATTTTATACGATTTTCATTTCATCAGGTAATCAAGGAATGGTTTGGGTGGAAAGGGAACTACAAGGTGATCTTGTTCCACCCCCTATCACAGGCAGGGACACCTTCCACTATCCCAGGCTGCTCCAAGCCCTGTCCAACCTGGCCTGGGACCCTTCCAGGGATCCAGGGGCAGCCACAGCTTCTCTGGGCACCCTGTGCCAGGGCCTGCCCACCCTCCCAGGGAACAACTCCTTCCCAACATCCCACAAAATAACCTCCTTCTTTGAACTTGCCCCCAACCCCAGTCCTAACAGTCCTCTTCTCCCACCAACACTCCAGGATTCTCCCTTTTCCCTCCCAGCCTTCCCACTCCACACCCAGAACCGTGGCCCCGGATCTGACCACCCCCTCTTTTTTCCTCTTCTCCTCGACGGACGCCAACGGGACGAGCAGTTACTGGCAGAGGGCGGCGGGCAGGACCTTGGCGCTGTGCGCAGAGACGTTGGTGGTGACGTAGGGCGTGCGGTTCTTCTGCAGCAGCTCGATGTAGACCTCGGCGCCCTCCCCGCCGTGCACCTGCAGCAGGCTCAGCAGCTCGTTCACGTCGTGGTGGATGCGGAACTCGCTCATGCTCCCGGCTCGGGCCGCCGGCCCCGGGCACACGGGAACCAGGGGTTGTCCTCCTCCAGGGGTTAGCCCTGGTTATCCCACTGCTCTGAGGGAACGCATGCCCTCCGGGGACACGCTTCTGGAATGTGGAGATGTTCGGCTGGGACAAAGGAGGAGGAAGCAAACAAAACAGGGATACTCCTTGTGTGGTTTGGGTTGGAAGGGATCTCAAAGCCCATCTCATTTCACCCCCTGCCATGGGCAGGGACACCTTCCACTATGCCAGTTTGCTCCAAGCCCCGTCCAACCTGGCCTTGGGCACTTCCATGATCCACAGCTTCTCTGGGCTGCTGCAGGTGAGACAGCTCCAACCAGGAAGACTAAACCTGGGGGAGAATCTTAAGCTGGGGCTGGCCAGCAGAGGATTTTTTCATCTCAGAAGGAATGCTGGAAGCACTGGTTGGTGTTCTGACAGGCTGACCTTGCTGCTGCTTCTGAAATCACTCCAAAGCACTTTTCCCAAGTTTAGGGGTCTTCCTATTCCACTGCCCACTTTACTAACTTCACTCAAATCCTGCAGAGTATTTAAATAATAACTTTAATACTGACACAGAACCCTGAGATGAGCTCAGCAGTTCAGAGTCCGGTGCTAAAAACACCCAGGTTGTGGGGTCAATCCTGGAATGGGCCATTCACTTAAGAGTTGGACTTGATGATCCTTGTGGGTTCCTACCAACTCAGAATATCCTGTGATTCTGCATACCAGAAGTAAGACCCTGAGTCAGGAACCATGGCAATAGATAGGGAGTTTCGCCGTGCACAGATTGTCTCAAGCAAATACAATCCAGATCCATGTATCAAGCACAAGGACACACTTTTGTTTTGCCAAGATCATGGAAACACTTAGGCTGGAAGGGATCCCTGCAAGCATTGGTTCAACTCTCCACTCAAAACTGACTCAAATTGGAACAGGATGTGCAGGGCCTGGTCCAGCCCAAGCTTAAATCTCGTTAAAGGCCCAGGTTCCCCCACCACTTGGGGCCCTGATCCTACTGGGATTTCTCGCGGGCTGCTCAAGTGCCTGGGGATCAGGGGTGTAGGGAATGAGGAGAAGCTGCGGGAGCTGGGCTGGCTCGGCTGGACACGAGGAGGTGCCTGCTGGGGCCACGGGCACAGCCGCAACCCGGGAAACCCGGTCGGGCCCCGGGCAAACAGCGAGGGGATCCCCATCCCTAGGATGACCCGACGGGCCCAGGCAGCATTTCAGCCGCGTCCTGCTCCGCCCCGTCCTACCCTTCACACCCTATATTATCTTATCTTATCCCATCCCATCCCATCCCATCCCATCCCATCCCATCCCATCCCATCCCATCCCATCCCATCCCATCCCATCCCAACCTACCCGCCCGGAAGTGCCGCCGCTAGCGCCGGGAAACGTGTTCTGCGCATGCGCAATCGAAGGAAGGTAAGGCGGCAGCGCGCCCCCGCGCATGCGCAGTGCGTGAGGCGGTGTGGGGCGGGGAGCCCCGCGCATGCGCGCTGCCCACACGATGCTGCCGCTGCCGCCGCGCCTTCACCTCGCCCTCGGTGAGGGGCTTCCTCCGCTCCCTCAGGATCCTCCATGCCCGCATCCACCTCAGCCTACGCCGCCCTTCACCTTCGCCCCCCGTCGCCTCCGCCTCGGCCCCCAACACCCGCTCTTCGAGGTGAGGCGGCCCCGCGGGCGGCGAGCCCCGCGGGGCTGTGTGGGAGCTGCTCCCAGCGCGGCTTCCCCCGGAGCAGAAGGCTTTGCGCTGTGCTTCGCAGCCCTGCCCGCCCGCCCACAGCCGCTCTCTGCTCCTGTCTAGGATGGGGACGTTCACAGGCACCTCTACCTGCAGGGCGTCCTCACCAGCCTCGAGGAGGTGGCCGAGAGACCCAAGTAAGTGAGGCGGTCTCGTCGCCAGAGCTGCGAGCGGGCTCTGAGTCCGCCTGTCATGGAATCAAGGAATGGTTTTGGTTGGAAGGGTCCTTAAAGATCATCTTATTCCACCCCCCTGCCATGGGCAGGGACACCTTCTGCTAGGTCAGATTGCTCCAAGCCCTGTCCTACCTGGCCTTGGACACTTCCAGGAATCCAGGGGCAGCCACAGCTTCTCTGGGCTGCTGCAGCTGGCACAGCTCCAACTCGGAAGGCTAAGCCTGGGCGACAATCTTGTCTTGCTCTTGTGTTTAAAATCCAGTGAGTACTTTCGAGTGTTGTGTGAGGTTCACCTATGGATGCCTCTTAAAAAAGCACTGGCACAGAGTTGTCATCCACAACTGCAACTTTTAGGTCCAACAACTAATTTATTACCTCACGGCTTGTTTATTCTTCACCAAAACACCGTTTAACAGGAGGATGATCTAGATGATCCTGAAGCCATAATGGCTAATAAGTTTCCAATGGCAAATTAGTTTCCAGCTGCCAGCACCATCATGATCTTCATTCCACTGCACCTGGCATTTCATTTTAAGTATTAGTCACAAAAAAATGCCACAAGTATTGTGGCTGCAGGTGTGGGTCTAGTGGAAGGTGTCCCTGCCCATGGCAAGAGGTTGGAATCAGATGAGCTTTGTGATCTAATCCAACCCAAGCCATCCTGGGATTCTCTGATAAAGTCATCTAGAGGGGATGTTTACACCTGAAATTAAGGCTCTATTTTAGCTTAAAGCATGGGTGTCCTGATTTCCCTACAGAGTGTCTGAGTTCAGCTGCCATATCTCCGGGTGCAGCCAGGTGTTTGACACGCTGGAGAGCTACGAGCACCACTACAACACCCTGCACAGGAATGTCTGCTCCTTCTGCAAGCGCTCCTTTCCCTCTGGGAATCTCTTGGATATCCACATCTTGGAGTGGCACGACTCCCTCTTCCAGATAATGGCTGAGAAGCAAAATATGGTGAGCTGCCACGCCCAGCCCTTGCTTCGTGGTTGGTGTGCACTTGTTTTTTTCCAGTTATGTCTTTTTTTCTTTCTCCTCCCTGCCTTTCAGTACCAGTGTCTGGTGGAAGGCTGCATGGACAAGTTCAAGAGCAGCAAGGACAGGAAGGATCACTTGGTGACTGTGCACCTTTATCCTGCTGACTTTCGGTTTGACAGGCCCAAGAAGGTGAAAAGGTAACTGCAGAACTTTCCTGCTGTCCTGCAAGGAAAGTGTGAGGGAATTGGGATTGTTCAGCCTGGAGAAAAGTGGCTCTGATGTGACCTAATTGTGGTCTTCCAGTGCCTGAGGGAGCTACAGGAAAGATGGAGAGATACTCTTTACAAAGGATGGAGTGCCAGGAAAAGGGGGAATGGCTTCCTATTCCCAGAGGGCAGCGTTAGATGGGATATTGGGAAGGAATCCATCCCAGATGGACTCGTTTCCTCATGAAGTACCTTTGATTTCCTTGGCTCTGGGCTCATGTGGCAGCTCCTGAGCCAGGATGTAAAATTTTGTCTCTGCAGTGGCTCCAAGCACACGAGCTCTCCCATGGAGCAGGGTGCCAGCGTGCCCATGGACGTGAGTGGGGAGATGACAGAGCAATTCCAAGTGAATCCCATGGAAACAGGGCCTGAGGAGAACATGGAGATCTCTCAGCCTGCAGCCAGCCCCAGCCCCTCGCTGCCAGAGAAACGGCTCTACAAATCCAGGTCTGTGCTTTGGCCTCTGGGGCAAAGGGGGCTGGGACCACTCCGTCTTATCAGCCCTTTGCAGCATCGCTTGGGGTGTTCCTGTGCTGAAGATAAAACAGGCAGGAATCCCACGTGTGCTTCCAAAGGCATTTTTGAAAGAAGTGTAAGGAAGAGCAGAACGTGGGTATGTTATGGAAGCTGCGTTTGTCTGCCCCCCTGATCTCTTCCCAAGGTACTGCAGGATGCTGCTTCTGCTCTCCTGCTCCTCATTATCAACCAGTGCAACTGCCCAAGTGTTACATTTGGTAACACACTTTGTTGTAAAGAGGCCTCCAGGACAGGAAGACGCAGAGCACACAGGAAATCCAACCAGTATTTCACCCATTCTTTAAATTATGTGGTGATTTCTATGTCCTGCTCCTCCCATACTTTGTTCTTCCCACTCTGGGAGCTTCAAATGCCCCACAGAGCATTAAGCATCCCGGTGAGCCTGTGGGGGCTGGGCTGTTCACAAGGATTAAAGCCTGTCTCCCTTACCAGGATCCCATCCACAATTTGCTTTGGACAAGGCGCTACCCGAGGATTTAAAGGACCACGGAAGAAAGTGTGAAGGTCAGTGCAGCAGACTTGTGCAAGATGAGCAGGCATGGAGCCAGTGCCACCAGGGATATTTCCAGTTCCCACTTCATGGAATAAACCACCCAAACCAATTAAAGCTCGGCCAGCATTTGGGCACGGGTTCCTGATGTTGAACAGAACTGGCACCACCTGACTGAGTTAAGAATCCTCAAGATTTTAGGCAGGGGAACCCAGAACTTGTGGTGAGGTGTTAAGGAAACTGTCCTGCAGCTGAGGCTGCACAGGATTGGGTGTTTTATTTTTTGCCTCTTGGGGGTAAAAAATAGATTCAAGAAGTTACAAAATGGCAACATGACTGTATGGAAGCTGGAATCACTGAGAAAAGAATACGGGGGGGGGAAAAAAACCCATTCATCCTTAGTTCTGACTTTCTCCATCTTGCTGATCTCTCCTCTGCACCCTGGCACCTGCTCTGAAAGGTTTGTCTGGGCCAGGAGAAGCATTTTCACCAGGAGTTAAAATAAAGTGATTTCCAACCAGGTGAATAAATAAAAGGAATTTTTACAAAAGTGCTTCGTAGAGAATTTAAGTGCTATTTTGAAGCCCAGGCAGAGTCAGACATGTGGAATGAACCCCCCTCCCTTTGCTGCAAAAATCAGATTGGGATGGAGGTTGTTTTCCCCGTTGCCTTTCCCTTTCTTTGTAATCTCATCCTCCTGGAAAAAGCTGGAAACACAGAGCCACTGGTCTTGGGGTGCTGGTGAATCCTGATACTCAAAAATTGTGCGTAAGGGAAAAAGAGGTTTCTGGAACAATGTTTATCCAAGAAGCTTAGGATCTATTATTGCTTTTTTTTTTTTTCCCTTCCCCCTCTCTGTGAGGAATAGAAGATCAAAGAGGCTTTGAAAAATCCTTGCAAATGGGAGCAGGGAATGATGTTTACGGAGATGTAGGAGATTTCCCAGTGAGTTTAAAAAGGCTTCGCTCTGTTTAAAACTCATCCAGCTTGGCCAGCCCTAATCCCTGCTCCGTGGGCTCTGGAGAGTGCAGTCTCCAGCAGGCAAACCCTGCAGCCACACAGCTGCCCAATGACATCTGTCAGCAGGGACCAAAAATCACTTCCTAACACTAAAGCCCTAAGTGAGGCTTTTTTCCCACACTGGGATACCTGGGAATGGGAAGCAGGCCCCACGCTATTGGAGATGCCTGCAGACTTTGGCATGTGATTGTACAAAGGTCAGGCAGCAGCGCAGTCTGCTTTTCCTTAAGTGTTCAGGTCCACCAGTTCTGACGTGGCAATTCCTTTTTCCCAGAGTCCAGGGTGGCCCAAGTGCCCGCCCTTGCTATTAGGAAACAAATTGAAACTATAGTTACAGCCTCAGGGCTCCTGACTGGCTCTCTTCCGGGCCACCACCTTTTCCCAGAGTCCATGGGCAACAAAGTATTTCCCAGCTGGCCAGTGGCTGTCAAAAATCATTATTTGAACCAAAACTTGATTTGCCCATCTCTCCAGATGCCGTGCAGCGGCAGGAGGACACGGACCTGCCTGGCCTGGAGAGCCCAGGGGTGCAGGGGGTGCCATCTCCCGGAGCAGCAGGACCTGGATCCACCCAGGGCCAGGAGGGACACGTGGGCTGGGCTGCCACGGGGCTGGGCAAAGTGCGAGGCAGGTGTGGCAGGAGGCAGCCATGGACAGGTAGGACATGGACACCCTGCTAGCCCTGGCAGGCCTGAGGGGTGGGCAGGTGGCTGCTGGGGTCAGGGAGGAGCTGTGGGCACAGGAACAAGGTGTGGGGCCAGCACCAGCCACACGGCTCTTGCTGCCACGTCTCTGCCATCTATCTCTTCTCCACCCGAGGGCCATGGGGCTCTGCAGTGTGACCATCCTGCTGGGCATTGCTCTCCTGCTGGCACCCGGCAGCACCAAGGTGAGCCCTGCCTCCAGCTGCCCTCCCACTGCCCCCTCTGATGAGGGGACACACGTGTGACCTGTGCCCCCCGCGGAACCCCCTTGTCTCCCCACAGTCTCTGAGCAGCTCCCGGTGGAAGGACCTGGCCCTGGAACAGGATTTGGCTGAGGAAATGTAAGAGATGCTCACATCTGACTTCCAAAAACCAATAAAGCAACACCCCAAAATGGAAAGTGTTTGAGGGAGGAATAAATCCCCCTTGTTGCTATGTGTCCCCCAAAATTAAAAGGCTCTCAGCTCCATCTCCCTTCTTCCCTGAATTATGCAAACTCCCTGAGCATCCAGCTGGTTTCTCTATTCCTTTAGTGGAACAAATAGTTAAGGTAGCCCCTTTGCACCCTGAGATCCTAACTGGTGCTTCCTGGGGTGTGGGGAATCTCCTCAGGGTCCCTGCATTCCACTAGGGTGGGATTCCCCTGGGACAGGGTGGTATTTGGCAACTTTTTGTCGTCGATTTTGTTCCCCTCTTCCAGCATCCTGGGTGTAGGAGCCATTGAGCCACCAGAGGAGGGTGAACCAGGTATAAAGGTGTTCTCCAGCAGTGCCTGGGCTCAGAGGGGCCCACCCCAAGCCCAGGCAAGACCAGAAGAGGATCGTGCCCACCTCCACCACCCCCAAGACGATGCCAGGGAGGCCAGTGCCGGTGTGCCATTCTGGATGCAGGCCCCGAAGGTGCAGAATGCCCCTGAGGAGGATCGTGACCAGCTCTACCACCCCCAGGATGATGCCAGGGAGGCTGACACCTACAAGCCATCATCCTGGATGCTGTCCCTGGAGGTGCAGAATGGCCCGGAGGAGGACCGTGACCACATCTACCACAGCTGAGTGGAGATGTGCCTGGGCTCTGAAATGAGGGGTGGGAGCCGTCCCTGGGGCTTCCTGGGGAAATTTGCCCCTTCCTACCTAGCCTTGAGCCTCACCAATAAACCCACTCCTCTCTCCATATCCTGGTGGGCTCCTCATTACTGGCAGAAACCTGCTGCTAATTGCAGGGCCTCCAAACCTGCAGGAACTCCCTCAGGATTACCCCAAAGCCCCAGGCAGGGCGAGGATGATGCCCTGGCACAGGAGACTCAGCCCATCATCCCAGCCTCAGTTCAGCCCAGGTGAGGCTGAGCCCAGGCAAACTCAGCACATCGGTGTTGTGCCCCAGAAGGTGCCCCAGGCTGTCCCCTTCCCAGGGAACACATGGATCTATGCTCCACGAGGCTGCTCTTGCACAGCCCAGCATGGGAGAGCAGTGTGATGGAGTGTGGGGGGACTCAGTGAACCCCAACATTTCCCAGCTAAGGCAGGGCCTCGCAGCAAGGATTCCCCATCTCCCAGCAGCACATAGAAAACCCTTTAATAGCGAAGGCAGAGGTGGTGCCCACTGCTGGCTGTCACCCCAAAGCAAGTATTGCTCGCTGACAGGTCCTGGTCCCCTCTGTGGGGTAAGGCAAGGGGTGGATGGGCTGCAGGAGGCTGTGGGGACCTGCACCTCCTGGGCTCAGTTGTCGGTGAAGTTGGCCTTGCGCTTCTCCACAAATGCCGTCATCCCCTCCTTGCGGTCACTCTGGGACAAGCAGAGAGGTGAAGTTTGGGGGGGGCTGCAGCAGCCCTGTTATCCCTCATGCCATGGGGCTGATCCCCCTACTCACGGTGGCAAAGGTGGCGTAGAAGAGGCGCTTCTCTGTCCTGTTCCCCTCCGTCAGTGTCGTTTCGAAGGCTGAAAGCAAAGGACAAGTTGGGGAGACCCCTCTGCCTGGCCTTGCAGCCCCCCCAAGAGGTTCCCAGTTGGCCCCCAGCCCCTACCAGCATTGACTGACTCCTTTGCCATGGCAGCCACCAGCTTGGAGTTGCTGGCTATCTTCTCAGCGCAGGCAATGGCAGCGTCCAGCAGCTTCTCCACAGGGTAGACCTTGCTGACCAGACCTAGGACAGGCAGTGGGAAGTGGGGGGATGGCTCCCCTCCAGACTGCTGCAGTGCCAGAGCTGTCCCATGCCCCTACCTGCCTCCTTTGCCTCCTTCGCCGAAATCCGGTCCCCGGTGAGCACCATCTCCATTGCCAGCGACTTCCCCACTGCCCTGGTCAGCCTCTGTGTCCCGCCGGCGCCTGGGGCATTTAGGGAAGAGAGAGATTCAGAGAGGGATACCTGGGTGTCCCCACCCCAGCTGGGATGGAAAGCCCTGGCAGGTGCATGCTGCTCACCTGGGATGGTTCCCAGCAGGATTTCGGGTTGCCCAAACTGCGCCTTCTCCCCGGCATAGATGATGTCGCACATCATGGCCAGCTCACACCCGCCTCCCAGCTGGGACAGGGAAGGCAGATGGGTCAGGGGGTGCCAGGGTGGGGACAGGGGGTGCAGGGAGATGTGGGGGACACTCACAGCGTAGCCATTGACAGCAGCAATGATGGGTTTGCGGACAACGGACACCTTGTCCCACCCGGCGAGGAAGCCACTGTTGTAGCACTCCTGGAAGGTTTTATTCTGCATCTCCTTGATGTCTGCACCAGCTGCAAAGGGAAGTGCAGTGGGACACCAATTCCCTGGGGCACCAATCCCCTCCAAAACTTTGGGGTGAGCAGAGGCCCCGTCCTACCTGCGAAGGCTTTCTGGCTGCCGGTGAGGATGATGGCTCCCACCTCCGGGTCGCTCTCCATGGCGTCCAGTGCCCGCCGCAGCTCTGCCATGAGCCCCTCGCAGAGCGCATTGAGCGCCTGCGGCCGGTTCAGCTGTATCAGCCCCACGTTCTTCTGTGCTCCCGTCTTCTGTACCAGCAGGTACTGGAACGCGGCCCCTGCCCGCCACACCAGCACTGGCCTGTTAGCCCACCGGCTGCCAGACACCAGGCAGACCCCTGGCCACCCTCGGCAACGCCTGGCCACCGTCACTCCGTGCTATTTAAAGGCAACCTTGATGCCAGCGGTCACCGGCAGCCGGCGGGACGTCACCGGGAGCTTTGCTGGGAGGAGCTCGCAGTGCCACCCTAGCCCGCGAAGATGCAGCCCTGTGACCACCCTGTGCTGGGACACTGTGCGTGGTCCAGGCACCCAGTGCTGGGATCTAGTGCATGGTCCAGTGACCCCGGTGCCCGGCGCTGGGCCCCGATGTCGGTGCCCTGGTATGTAGTGCCACTGCCCATACACGGCGCAGGGCCCCGGTGCCCGGTGATGGGCTCTGGAGCGCAGCTCCGGAACCACGTACAACTCGTTGGGCAGAGGCCCGGGGCTGGGACAGTACCTTGTGGTGAGTCCCGGTGCCCGGTGCTGTGGCCCTGGCGCACAGCGGAGGGACTCCGTGCCCAGCGCTGGGACCGTACATGGAGTAGGGACCCGGTGCCGTGGCCTGGTGGGCAGCCCAGGGACCACGTGCAGGTCGATGGGCACATGCCCGCCCGGGACTACGACCGAGCCCGGTGCAGGGACACGGTGCCTTGCGCTGAGCGCGGCCAAGTCCGTCCACCCACCCGCGGTGCCCCTCCGGTGCCCCGGTTCTCACCGGCGCTGCAGCCCCGTGCGCCGCAGGGGGCGCGGAGCGGCGGAGGGAGGCGCGCTCGGGGGAGCGCGGCGGCGGCAGCGGCGGGGCGCAGGAGCGCTCGTAGCGGAGCGGCCATGGCGGAGCTCGGAACAAGCCCCGCCCCTCCCGCCGCCGCCCATTGGTGCAGCCGGCCCCGCCCCGCCAGGAGCCGTCCCCATTGGCCGAGGCGGGGCCGCGGGGCGGGGCCGGGACCCCCGAGTCGTGGTGGGGGCCGCGGGGCCGAACCCCGCCTCGAGCGGGGGTCCCGCCGTGCTCTCCCGCGGGGCGCGGGCCGGGCCGGGGCGGCGCGGTCTGGGGGTTTAGAGACGCCGCGGGGAACGGGAAGAGAAGGGGAAAGGGTAAAGAGGGGGGATTTCTCCGCCGCCCGTCGCCCGGGGAGTGGGGGGGAGTCTGGGGGGCGCGGCGGCGGAAGCGCGGCCAGGGAGGAGTGGAGAGGAACGGAACGACCCAGCGGCATCCCCACGTCTGGTGAGTCCCGCGGGCGGGGAGGGAGGGGCGGGGGTGTGAGTGTGCCCCGAGGCCGGGTGCGAAGCCAGGGAAACGCGTGGGTGCGAGCGTGTGCGGGAGCGTCACCCAGACGGCTGTGCGGAGCATCATCCACACGCTTCTGCGGAGCGCGCGTGTGCGAGTGTGTGCGGCAGCATCATCCACAGGGGTGGGGGGAGCGCGTTTATGCAACGCGCGGGTAGCTGCGTGTGCCGTGACACACGCGTGCGCGGCCCCAGCACGCGCGCAAGCGGGACACATCGGTGCGCGGTCCCCCGCCCGCGGCCGGGCGCGGCTGAGCGGCGGGGCTCTCCCTCCCTCCCTGCGGCAGGTGCGGGATGCGGCGGAGCGCGGCGGCGTGCTGGGCGCTGGTGCTGCTGGCCGCCACCTTCTGCGACACGGTGGCGGGCAAGGGTGGGCGCGGNGTGGCGGGGGCGGCGGCGGCGGGAGCGGCGGCCGGCGTGGCGGCGGGGGCGGCCCTGCGCCGGGCCCGACTGTCCGGAGAGCTGCAAGCGGGAGACGGCGTCGAGTACCGCGACGGCAACTGGACGGCGGCCGCCAGCGCCTGGCCCCCGCAGGGCCGGGTGCTGCCCTGGCTCTGCCCGCTGGCCGCCCTCCTCTGCCGGTGATGGATTTCGAGGGACCTGACTGTGCCCGGTGCACCCACGACACCGCGAGGACCGGCTGCCCTCCCCGGGGCTGAGCCCCACGTCCCGGCCGAGCAGCGGCTCCCGGGGCTATGGCCACCCACCGCCAGCGGGGCAGGACCCCCGCGGAAGATCGTCCACCACCACTCCTCCACACCGAGCCAAACCCCGCCGGCTCGAGCACCCCTCTGCACCGCGCCCCTGTCCGTGGCCTCGCTGTGTCCGGAGGCCGAGGAGGCGGCAATAAAACTGTGCGAAAGCAGGTGTGGCTGCATGCGGGGCGAGGGGCGAGACCCTGGGATGGCCAGCACCCGGCCCCTGCCCACACAGGTTTTATTTCGGTATGGAGGCTCCAGAGCAGGCCAAAACCACAGCGAGGAAACTGCTCCCTGGCGGTTTCCAGGTGCCAACCAGAGGCACCAGCCCTGCCCCAGGCTCTCCGGGGTGGACACAGCTGTCCATGGGAGCATCACAACAGCGACACCACAGGGCATCCTGTCCCTCCCGCCTCTTGCCCAAAACCAGGGACAGCCCTGGCAGAGCCGCTTCAATCATATACTTCCCTGCTGAGGTGCCCCCAGGCCCATGGGGCACCAGGGTGTCCCCAGCCTACATGGCTGCAGGCTGTGCCTGTCCAGTGACAGGTCTCAGTCCAGTGTCACCCTGCCCAGGTGTCCTGCTCGGAAGTCCCGCAGGAACTCGTAGGCAGCAGCTGGGTAGTTGAGCATCCTCATGTTGACGTTCCCTGGAGATGGCAGTGGATACAGGAGTGTCAACGCAGCGTGGAGCTGCCCTGGGATCCCCGAAAATCCCAGCCCCTGCACCCCAGATCACCCACCTGTGCCTGTCAGCACCTTCACCTTCTGCGTGCGGCCCTGGGTGAGTGCCACGTGCTTTAGCAGGGGCTCGATGTGGTCGCAGGGCTGGCCTAGCCTGTAGCGCTGCACGTACCTGCCGGAGGACATGGCTCACACCCTGCTGGCACTGCCTCCCCCCAAAATTCCCTGGGGATGGCACCTCCATCACCCTCTTAGCACCCCTCCCCACTTCCCCGTTGGCTCACCCGAACTGCTGCTGCTTGTTCAGGGTGTATAGCAGGTAGTCAGCCATGACGTCCTCCCCCACCAGGTGGTCAAGGATGGCTCCTGGAAAACAGGGTCAAGCCCCAGCTTCCCTAAGTCCTGCTGAGCCCTGGCCAACCCTCCTTCCCCCCCTCACACCCAGGGGTTGTGAGCAGCAGTGTCACCCCAGCCTTGGGTACCAAGGCCACATTTGGGGACCACCCCTGGCCACAGCCTCCACCTTACCACACAGCGCCAGCTTCATGCCCGTCTCCACATCCGCCAGCCTGGGGGGCAGCACGCCAGGGGTGTCCACCAGGTACATCAGGGGCTTCTCACACACCTGGCACGGGGGAGGCAGGGCTGGTAATTTGCGCCACATGGCTAATGAGTGAGGCACTGAGCTTAAGGTCTTGCTGCAAAGGGGAACTGAGCAACCCTCCAAGACCAGCTCGGTGAGCCTCGAGGTCTCCTGGATGCAAGGACAATACCTGGATCCTGGACAGCACTGCCTTGGTGATTCCTGGCTCACCCCCCACCGCAGTGGCTTTGCCTGGGGGGACAGACAGAGTCATGGACACACGTGACACTGTGCCCACCCCCTTCCCGAGCCCTGGCACTGTGCAGAAATACCCTTCTTGAGGTGCAGCCTCCGCAGGGAGTTGATGAGCGAGGACTTGCCCACATTGGGCACGCCGATCACCAGGATGTTGTGCTCGGAGCTCTGGAAGCCAGGGAGACACAGGCAAGGAGCAGCTGATTACCAACCATCCACCCCTGCAGCAACAGGCAGCTGCCACAGGAAAATATCTCAGTGTTTGCCAGCACTTCTGGCACATGTGGGAGCAGCCTCATTCCTTGGCTGAAGAGGGGGATGACCCTCCCTCTGCTCTGCACTGGGGCAGCCTCACCTCAGGCAGTGGGGGCAGTTTTGGGGCACCACAATATAAAAGAGATGTAAAGCTGTCAGAGAGTGTCCAAAGGATGGACACAAGGATGGGAAAGGGTCTGGAGGGCTACACAACGGCTGGCTGAGGTCAGCTGGTTTGTTCAGCTGGAGCTGAGCACACTGAGGTCACACCTCCCCAGGGGCTGCAGCTCCTCCTGAGGGCAGCTCTGATCTCTGCTCTCTGTGACAGGGACAGGACCTAGGGAATGGCTGGAGCTGGGCCAGGGCAGGATCAGGCTGGAGATCAGGGAAAGGTTCTTGCCCCAGAGGGTGCTGGGCACTGCCCAGGCTCCCCAGGGAATGGGAACAGCCCCGAGGCTGCCAGAGCTCCAGGAGCATTTGGACACTGCTCCCAGGGATGCATAGGGTGGGATCTGTTTGAGGCCAGGAGCTGGACTCGATGGTCTTTATGGGTCCCTTCCAACTCAGGATATTCTGTGACTCTCTCTGCATGTGTCTCACCTCGGCCCTGTGGTAGCGTGGGCCGTCAGCCACCAGCCTGGCAACCATGGGGACAACCTGCAGAGAACAGGGACAGGGCTGTCACCCTGTGTCCTGCCTGGCAGCAGCCACTCGCTTGGTGACGCTGCGCCAGCAGGATGTACCCAACGGGGGCTGAGCAGAGGACTTGGAACAGCTGGAAAGGGAGCAGCCAGCTGGAGCACCGAGGGCTCTCCATGGGGCTGGGAGCTCACCAGGGAGCAGGGCTGGGCTGCTGCCCCACTACCTTCTTGACATTGACATCATGCTGGCAGTCAGTGAAGACTACGTCTGAGCATCCCTGTTGCCTCAGCTGCTCCAAGACCGCCTGGAGGGGGCAGGAAGAGGCACTGCTGTCACTTGCCTGTGACAAGACCGCTGCCTCCCGCCCAGCCCTGCCCCGGCGCTCACCGGCTGTCGGCGGGGATCAGCCAGATCCATCTTGTTCAGCACCAGGACGTGAGGGCGGATGCCCAGCGCCTCCTGCAGCGCGGGGTTACGGCCCGAGAGCGGAATGTGGCTGCGCTAAGGACAGTGACTGGGAGCACGTACCGGGAGGGGGGTGGGGAGGAGGTGGAGAAGGGTAAGAGTGGTCTGGAGGGACAAGGGAGAGGGTTCTCCGGCAGCTGAGGAGGATATTCGAGCGTCGTGCACCTCCACGAGGCAGTCGGCGCGGCGCAGCGCCAGGCGCATCTGCCGCAGGCCTGCAGCATACAGCACAGCGCGGGGTGAGCGTGCAGCTGGCGCTCGAGGAGGGGGGAACTCGATCCGCCGCGCTGCCGACCCTCACCTTTCGCCATGTGCCGCGGGAACCACGAGGCCACATCGCGGCCGCCGAACTCGAAGCGCTCCCGGAACCCTCCCGGGCCCGTCCCCGCCGCCCTCAGCGCTGCCCATACCCGCATGGCCTCGGCGCGGCTGGCGCGTCACTTCCGGCGCGACCGGAAGCGGCCTCAGTAACAGCAATGGCGGAGCCGCCGCCGCCGCCGCCACCGGGGCCTCCGGGGGGCTCGGCCGCACCTCCCGGCGGCACGGGGAGTGGCGGGGCCCGCGGGGGGCACGTCGTGCCCCCCGCGGGCCCCGGCACTCCTCGTGCCGCCGTTTCTGAGCCTCAACCCGCTCGCCCACCTGCCCCTCAGCCCACGCCGGCGCCCCCGCCGCGGCCAGGCCCGACGCAGGACCCGCTGGACGACCCCCGCTACACCATCTCCAGCACCAACTGGTATTAAATCAACACCGCAGCCCCCGCTCGATGGAGCCACCCCCGCCGCATCCACCCTGCCACGGAGAGGAAGAAGCCGCCGGCGCGGAGGTTTCTCAATAAAGGAGACCGAAGGGCAAAGCACCGGGGTTTATTTTGCTGCCTCAGGACTGAGGCGCGGGGACGGGCGCCTGGAAGAGCTGGTTGAGACGCTCGGCCTCTCGCCACCCCGACAGCAGCGCTCCGTGGGTGGTGGAGTAGAAGGTGCGGTGCGTGGCCTCGCCGGCGAAGAGGAGCTGCAGGGGCTGCGGAGAGGCGGGGGGGTGAGCACAGGGGCCGTGGGGCTGTGCTAGAACAGCCTCACTCCACGCACTCCGGCACACCGCGGGGGCACGACCGCATTAAAAACCCAGAAGTTGGCACTTTCCCTTCCCTAGGCACCCACCCCGCGCCGTCAGGACGCTGGGAAGGGGTTGGGAGGAACCGCCTGTCCACGACTGTTATGGAAATGCCCGCAACCCCGTGGAGCTCAGCAGGTGACCTGAGCATTGGTGACCTGAGCATTGGTGACCCCCACAAAGGGTCAGCAGTGCCACCTCCCTGTGCTCCTGGGGTGGCCTGTCCCCACCCCCGTCTGTCTGTCCCCGCTGCACCCCCTGCGGCTGCATCCTCACCCGAGGGTCCCGGGGGTCCTCGGGCAGCGGCTGTGCGAACACATCGATGTCGTCCCCCGAGCTGCCGACGGCCACGTAGCTGTAGGAGCCGCGGGTGTAGGGAGCGCTGTGCCAGCGGGACCGGAGCACGCTCCTGGGCGCGGGCAGGTTCGGATTCCCTGCGGATGGGGGTTAGGGGTAGGATCGGGAAATCCCCCGGGGCAGTGGGCGGGCGGGGAGGGCGGGGCCGGCACCTGTCATCGTACGCAGGACGCGGGTCATGGCGTTGAGCACCTCGGCGTCGCTCAGCGTCTCCATGTGCTCCGCCTCCTTCCCCGCGATGAAGCCACACAGGACGTGCCCGTGCCTGGGGCGGGAATGTGCGGCTGAAAGCTGCTGCCCATCCCCGTGCCCACCAGCGGCCCAGAGAAGGCCTGGAGGATGCCCAAAATCCCCAGCCACCTACTGCTCTGGCGGCTGGAGCACCACGAATCCGATGAGTTTCTTGAACCAGTTGGCCTCCAGGTCGGCGCTGGGCTCCTCCAGGGGCGACTCGTCCTCCCACACCACTTCCAGGAACTGCTGCTCGGGCTCCCAGAAAGGCTGCTCGAACTCCAGGAAGATCTTGTTGTTGGTGCCAAATCCCAGGTTTCGAATGGCCTGTGCTTTCCGCTCGGGAAGGGGAGGCTGGAAGAATTCCTGGTGGTGTTCCTTGAGGAAACCTGTAGCCGCGAGTTGGGGCAGGCAACGGGGCAGCTCTCAGCTGGGCTGAGATGTCTGCTCCGATCTCCCCAAACCCCTTTCCAACCTCTTCCCCGTGGGAGAGGGGAGGCTGGGAAGGGGTTCAGGCAATCCCTCCCCTCCACCTGCCCATCTCCAACCATACCAGCTAGTCGGAGGGGCGGGCAGGGCAAGGGGAGGTACTGGTGTCCTCACCCAACGGGACAGTGACGATGACGTGGTCAGCAAGGAAGACATCTCCATCCTCGCACTCCACCCGGACGGGGAAAACCCTGGCATCGTCCCCTTCCTCGCGGAAGGACCCTTGCCACTGGATGGTCCTCACTGCCTTGTTGAGCTGGACGGTGCCCTCGGGCAGATCCGAGAGCAGGCGGTCGGCCAAGCTGCTGTAGCCACTGTGGGAGGAGTCACCGCTGGGGCCGGGGCGGCCCCTGGAACACTCCTCCGTGTCCCGCTCCGGAGCCCCGCGCTTACCCTGGGAAGGTGCAGTCCAGGCCGGGCAGCGACACGTACTCCCCGAAGGGCTCCAGGCCCACCAGGTCCATGCTGTGGGTCCCGCTGATGCAGCACTCCAGCTTGAGGCAGGCGGCGAGCACGGCCAGCTGGAGCTGCCGGGCATCCTCCTCGTCCACCGCCATCGTGGGGACCGTCCGGGCGATCTCTGCCCGCAGGTACTGGCCCACGCTGGGCCACGGTGGTTCCTTGGACCCCTGGAAAGCGCGGGTGGAGGCCAGGAGGGCGTAGAAGAGGTCGCGGGCTTCACGCACTGCCTTGGGACTCAGCACCTTCCCCGAGCTGCCGTAGGTGACGGACGGCATCGGGGGGTGGCCCCCCGCTTCCACCTGCTGGTTCTCCTCCCGGGCGGCCTCCGGGCCCAGCAGGCCGTAGCGGGAGGCCAGGCAGAACACGGGATTTCCCGGCGAGGGGCCGTGGATCCAGTGTGCCCCCATCTCCGCCAGTCCCGACGCTGCCGAGAGGGAGGGAGGGAGGGAGGGAGAGCGGGTCACCCCGAGCCGTGCCCGTGGAGAAGCCCTCGGGGCGCAGCGGGACCCCCGGCGCCCCGTGCCCCCGAAACGGCCGGAGCCTCCCCCGGCCCCGGTGCCACCCGTGACCGGCTTCCGTTCGATCCCCGCGTGCCCACGGGACCGGCCACCCCCGCCACGTGTCCAGCCCACTCAGGACCGGCCCCACGGGTCAGGTGCAGCTCCCGCATGCCGGTGCAGCCGCCCCCTGCCCCAGCCCGGGCCCGCCCCCCGGTGCCGCCCACCGCCCGTTCCCGGAGCGTCCCCCGGCCTCCCCGCCCGTACCGAAGGGGCAGGTGCAGACGCGGCCGNCGCCCGCTGCCCTCCATGGCCGCCCGCGCCGGCCGGTACCGCCCTCCGCTGCCGCTGGCACCGCCCGCCGCCAACGGCACCGCCCCTGGAGCCGCCCGAGCCACGGCAGGCAGGGAAATGAGGAAGGGATGGAGGGAAGGATGGGGAAATGGATGGATGGATGCCCGTGGGTCTCGGTGCAGTGATGAACTAGCTGCCTGCACCCATGGGGGGCAGAAGAAGGCCAGGGTGGGAGAGGGTACCCCTCCTGGAGTAGGGGCGGGAGGGACCAGCTGGGACCACCTCCCCACCCTCCTCCTCTCCCCGTTCTGCTCCCGCTCATCCACCTTATACCGTGGCCGGCTAACCTGGCAAGGTGGAGTGGATGCCCATCGTCCCGCGGCCCCGCCACACACATCCCGGCAGAGCTGCCTCAAGGGCCAGTCCCAGCGCTCCTGCCCACCCGTGATTCCCAAACCTCCATGATTACAGTAAGACTCTCCACTGCCATGGTTATCTGGTGGTTTGTTGTTTTTTTTTGCCAGCAAGTGTTCCTGCCGCCTGCCCAGGGGTGGGGTAGTACTGGGATATACTGGGGTACTCCCACCTGGACCCTCAGAGAACCCACTGTGCCCCCCCAGGTCTACCCGCTGTCTATGGGGTTACTGTGTTCCTGCTGGCCCTGGCAGCTCCCCAGAAAATATTCACATGCAAGGAAGAGCTGAGGATGTCAAAGCACAGGCTCCTTAAATCCCCTTTGAGTATTTATTTTGGAGGGATCTTCTCCACCTCCAGGTTTGCAGCAAGCGGCACAGTGGGACGGGCTGGGGCCATCAGCCTGGCAGCAGCTTTCTGGGGGGACGGTGGCCCTGCAAGCCAGCCCAGGGCATTTGGGGTCACCAGCTCCCAGGGATGAGGGATGATCATTCCCAGTGTCTTGGTGCTGAGCCACACAGCCATTCCTGGGGACCTCTAGCCCCTGAGTCCCAGCCCAAACAATGCAGGCAGGTGCCTGGCTTGGCCCAGATAGGGACCTTCCACTTCCCTGGGGGCTTTTCTCGGGTGAGAAAGGATTCTCCAAATCCAACCTGAACCCCCCTGGGCTGCAACCTGGGCCCAGAACCCCTCATTGCATCACCTGTTGCTGCTGCCAAGAAGGGTTTGGCCTCATCCATCTGCTCCATTCCTTTGTGTGCCATGGCTGGGGGCTGCTCTCAGCCTGTCCCCCCACAGCCAGACTCAACAGGCCCAGTTCCTTCCCACCTCTTCATAGGCTGGGTGCTCTAATCCACAGCCCACTGGGCAGCCACTGTGGGGTCATGGCAGGGTCCCCATGTCCCCCTGGCACAGCTCAGGATCAGCACCATCATGTTAGGGCCCTTCCAGCAGGGCTGGTGGCTCCTGCCAGCTCCGGTGCCTCAGCTGACCCCGGTGCTGCCCTCCCAGCACGGTGCCACCGGTGCCTGAGGAGCTCCCAAGCAAGGAGGAGAGACCCCAACAACCAAAGGATGCGTGGAAAGCACCATCACCACAAGCGCGTCAGGCCAGCGGGAAGGAGGGGACAGCAGGGAGTGTCCCACCCCCTCCTCGGGCTGTCTCAGCTGAGGGACAGGGGCCAGGCCAGCGGCACTTCACCCGGGAGCTGCCGCTCTACCGGGACCCCTCCATCAGCTTCAGGATGCTGCTGTAGAGGCGCCCAGGGGCATCCAGGCCCCAGACAAAGTCCCAGTGGTTCCAGTCGGGGATGTGGGTATAGCTGACAAGGTGGGTGATGCGGGGCAGCAGCTGGAGGATGTCCCTCCAGTCAGCTGCCCAGTCCTGCCCTCCCGACCACACTGCTGTGGGCACCGGCATCTCCTCCACGCGGTACAAGGGCGGTGTGTCCTGGAGGGGCACGAGAGGCTCTCAGGTGGTCAGTCCCTGCCAGCCATTGTCCCTGCCCCACGCTGGATAGACCCCCAGAATCTCCAGCTGCCAGCACTGCCACCGCAACTCCTACCTGGTGGTACTTGGCTGGGTTCTCACTGCCGTAGTCAAAGGCTTTGAATTCTCCAGATTTTATCACCTGGGAAGAGAGGACGGATCTGCTGTGGGAAGCCAACGAGTGCTACTGCGTGGGTCTCGCATCTCCCAGACCCCTCAAGGCACCTGTCCTGAGAGGGTGCTCAGAAGGGGTTTGTGTAAGTCCCTGCCCTCCATCTGCCTGTCTCCAACCATGCCAGCTGGCTGGAGACAGGCAGCACAAGGAAAGGTGTTGGCATCCTGGCCGGTGGGACACTGCAGGAGGAGATGGCATCCTGGTAAAGCCAGGCTTTCCACCTTTTTTAACAGGGTGGTTTTTTGACCTCCGGCTCCATGCCTGTCCCTAGCCATGGGTTGACAAACCAAGGTGTTGCACGTGACTCCTTGGTTGCCCCAGTGCCACGCTCTTCCCTCTGGAATCCTGCTCACCACTAGCTGTGTGTGCAGGGTGCTGCTGGAGTCCCTTCAACAACCTGACCATCCTTTTTCAGCTTCCATTACCTGTAATTTGGCTCTGCAAGGAGGCACACAGGTGGGGTTTTCCAGCCTGACCCTGTTTCCAGCAGGGCCAGTGCTGAAGCTGCAGAGTCCATCTCCAGGGTGTCCAGGACCCCTTTGCACAGGGGGAGATGTTGTTGCATCCCCCTTTTCCTCCTCATCCAGTTGCCCCAGCCCCTCCTTGGGCTTCCACCCACCAGCACCATGGTGTCCCCAAGGTCTGCTTTGGTGACTCCTGGGGGGCCCAAACTGGGGATCTCAGCATCCTTCTGTGACCTTCTCATCCTGGCACAGCACAGGACACACACTGCAGTGTTCCCAGAGGCACCAGGGCACCTCATCCTGCATCCAGCACCTCTACTAACTTCTTGCCTTGACTTGTTTGGGAGCTGCCCATGTCTGACATCCCTGAACTCTCATGTCTGGCACAGCAGACTCTCAAGAGAAGGGACCATCCTGGGGTGAAGCATCTGCGTGTCAGGGATCCTACCTGGGCCCAGTGGACGACGTTTTTGACAGAGGTGCCATCTGGATAGTAGGATGTGTACACATCCAGCTGTGTCTGCAAGGAAACATATCCCAGCTACTGTTGCTTTCCAGCAGATGGGAGTGGAGTGGCAGCTGCCAGGTGTTTCCCAGAGCAGCCACTGCTGAATCACGCTGCCTGAAGAGCTGGACCAAGTTCAGGAATATAAATTGCATTAAAAACCAACTGCTGTGAGGCAGCATCAGGAGGAGAGTGATGGGGATGAAGGATGAACTCCGTGAGACACCTTACTTGGGCTCGGGGGCTGTGCTCGAGGCCTCAGTGAGTGCCTGAGGTCACCCAAAGGCTGCTTCAGCAGGTGGCTCAGAGCAGGGGCTGCACCCCAGGGTGCTCGCAGTGACAGGCAGCCCTAATTCGGAGGTGTCGTCGAGGGCCACCTGGCCACTGACATTCACCCAGCAGAGCCTGGGGGCTTTTCCTGCCCCAGGAGGAAGAGCATGTGGCAGAGGGACACGTGTTGCCCGTGCAGGGTCTGCTTGCTGAGAGCACTGGAGGCGAGTGGCTGTAACAGGCTGGGCAGGGTGGGTGGCAGAACAGCGGCCCTGGCACCCTTGTCCCCACTGGGATGGCACACCCACCATGTTGAGGTTCTTCTCGTTGTAGCCACCCAGCAGGAAGAGGAGGTTGGCACAGGGCCTGTGCAGCAGCCTGTGCCTGCACAGCTCCGGGAGAAACCGCCACAGCTTCCTCATCCGCAGGGACGCGTCCGTTCTGCCGAGGAGCAGCTGTGGGAGCAAAGGGCATTTCCTGCTTTTCCCCCCTTGCAGCCCAGCCCCTGGACTGTCCCACCAGTAAAGGGAATATCCAGGAGTCAAGCCTGCTGCCCCCCTGCCCTCTGGCCCCGCAGAGATGTCTACAGCTCGTTGCAGGGGTTGATGCTGACTGAACACACACCGGGGAAATCAATATTCACAACTCTCCTCTTTCCCCCCACCTCCCCCAAGCACTGGATCTGTTTTTCATGGAATCAACACGGCAAAGCTGCTCCTTTCCAGGCATTTAGCCTAGGGCCCCTGCAAGTGCCCCCATATAAAGACCATGTTTATCCTACAGATGGAAAGGAGACGTGCTCAACAAGGCCATCCAGGACTACATGTGCACCTGAACTGTGTCTGTGCTAATAAATAGCAGGAATTAACTGTTTTCTGCTGCATCAGAGCCCCAGGGGCTGTGTTTGGGTATGATCCCTTATCTAGAACCAGTCAGTTTTGGGGCAGGAAGGCATGGAGTAATCCCTTACTGGAATCATCTTGAGCTTGTTGTCCAGGAGGAACGGCATCTTCATGATTGGACTTTTGGCATTCTTGGGTACCACGACTGGAGCCAGGGCAAACAACATTTTGACTTTCTGAGCCAGTTCGGGCATGGATGAAAACGCAATGAACGCTGAGAAAACAGGAAAACAACCTCAGACTTGCTCCATCTTTCCTCAGGTGCTCAATCCGAGGGTTCACTCGGACTCAGGTCTGTTCAATTAATTATCTCCCCTTGGAAATCTGAGATCTCTTGCCACTTTCCTGCTAAACGTTGGTGCAAGAGATGCCCAAAGGGAAGCACCACCTTTATTCCCTTGGCTGATTGGGCACTTCAGTGGTTGTTAAGCCACTCTGCTTTCTGCTGACAAAGACCAAAATGAAGTTTTTCAAGTCAAGGCGGTGGGTGACCCCTCGGAACGCACCAATTGTGCAGCCCTGGGAGTAGCCAACGTAGTGGAGCTGCTTCTGCCCCGTTTTCTGCAGCACAAAGTCCACGGCGGCCGGGAGGTCGTACATCGCCATCTCATGGAAGCTGCAACACAGGAGGGGCTTGTTGGCCACGAGGCAGCAACAGGGAGGCAAACTTACCTTGAGCTGCCTTGCATTGCCCAGCTTTACGTCCGGGGCTGATTTTCTAGGAGAAAATTCCTGGCATGGATCCCTCCTGCCATGGCGTCATCCTTCCCTGAAAGGGTTTAGTCCTCCCATGGCCGTGGTGAGCAGTAAATAGACTTGTGCAGAGTCTGGCCAGCATTCCAGTGCCATGCCCAGCCTCTCTGCAGACCCAGAGCTGGCTCCCACCAGGATTACAGCAAAAGCTCTGCTCCTTAGGGTGCTCTTTCCCAGAGGGAAATGGAGCATTGCTTCCTGCCCGTGTGCCTGTTGGTGGGACGTGGTGAAAGGCAGACCTGCTGTGTGAGGTTTTTCTAAAAGCCCATTTATGAGCTTGGGGAGTCTGCTCTGAAGGTCAGCTCTGGAGGAGCAGCAGCAGCTTAAAAAGGGGGAGACAAGGAGCAATAAGGGAAGTGGCAATGACACCTGTGGGCATCTCAGCAGTGTCCCTGTGGACGCCCCCGAGGCAGGGCTGATGTCTCTGTGTGTCCCCATGCAGGCAGCAGTGCCTCGCGCTCTCGGGAGCTGCAGGGAGGTGCTGGCACCGTGTCAGCAGGCAGGTCTGCTCAGCTCCCTCCATCCTCCCTGGGTGAGGCTGTGCCAGGGATTAGGTGCTCTGACTTGCCTGCTTGAAGGCACCCACCTCTGCCTAGAGCTTGGTGACAGGCAGAAAACATCACCAGGCTTTTGTAACGCGCTCCGGCCCACCTGAAATCCCAGAATTCCACCTGGTCAGCTGAAAGGTGCTGGTGTCTCCGGGACCAGCTCGTCCCCCGGCTGTTTCCCAGCCACACGTCATAGCCAGAGTCTGCTAGTATGAAGCCAAGGCTGTTGTTAGCCTGATTTTCCACCCAGTGGCTGCCTTCTCCAAATATCCCGTGCTGGAGAAACACGACCGGCTTGGCCCCTGGGTGCAAAAGAAACGGCACGTTTCATTGAACGAGATTCTCTCTATTCACTCAACCCAAATTAAGGCCAATAAAGCCTCTTCCTTACACTGCCAGAGGACATGCAAAATCTGCATTCTGACAATGTGTTCTAGCGCTACAGCTTTGAGTGTAAATTGGAGAAATGCCACGGATTCAGTATTTTTGCTTTAACAACGACTATTCCCTTGGCCTGTCCAGTTTCATCCATTCCCCTGCTTACATTCAGGGCTTTTTTGTTGCTGGCTCTGAGTGAAATAGAGTTGTACCTCTGTTCCGAGGCTTTTGTCTCCCGTGAGGAATTCTGTTCAGGCGGATGTAGTAGCCGTCATGAGTCAGCACTTCATACTCCTCACTGGGGTACCCTCTGTGGCAGATGATTTGGCTCTGGGGGAAGAAAAACCCACGTGGGATCCTTTCCATAGCAAAGGTGCCCATCTGACTTGAAGAGCACATCACCTGGTAAAACCAAAGTTCTGGGACATTGCTTTGCCCAGGCTGTCTCTGGATCAGCTGAGGACTTTTTGTGACAGAGGATGATGCTCTGTCTGAACCCCACCTCCAGAGCACCTCCAGTGATCTGCCCAAGGGAAGGGGAGATGCTCAGCAGCGGGTGGGGAGGGGATCTGGTGCTTGCAGGGCTTGAAACTGTTCCAAACATTGAAACCGAAAGGATTTACTGACGCCTGACCTCGCTTTACTGACGGCTGGCACTGATTTCCTGATGGCAGCACATGTCACATCAGGCTCCCAGCTGATGTGATGAGCAGATAAGGTGGTGGGGCAGATGGAACCTGCCGAGCTGGGCTGACAGGAAGGGCAGTGGGATAAACCCCACAGGATTCATTGCAGGGTCCTGCTAAAGCCAGCTTCTGACCCTCCCAAGGCTTGCCTGGTCATGGCTCTGAGTGATTTGCTGGAGCTGAAGGAGAGGAGCCACACACAAATTTCTACCCTCTGGGGAGATACCTGATCAAATCCAGTCTGGGATTATCCCCATCTCTAACACCCTGCTGGTAATTGCACTTAATTCTGCTGGGAGGAGGAGCTCGTTAATGATTGTGTGGAGGCAGCGTGATATTGCAGCAGGTCATCACCACCAGCCCTCTCCGTGTGCCCTCCAAGCCTCTCTCCTCCAGCTGAGTGTGCCCAAGCTTTCAGATGGGAAATTCCAAGTTCTCCTGACTTACAACGTTCATGAGAGTCTCGGGATTTCGAGTCTTTTTCTGCCCGGGGGCATCTTCGGAGTTCGTGGGTGCTTGTACGAAAAGCAGGATTGCAATAAACAGCCACATCTTGTGCCTGTGTAAATAATAACAGTAACAACAACGAAAATGATGATAATGATAGTAATAATGGGAATAGGAACAACAACAAGAATAACAACAGCGAAACCAGTAACACCGATGCTGTTGTTGTTATCATTGTTGAATTATTATTTTTACGAAAATTGATATGAATGTTTGTTTCTACTTAGTTATGATGGGTTCCACACATATCTGAAGATCACATATAATTTTCTGGGCTGGGAAGGTGGAGGGAATTCCAAAATTCAGTTTTCTTTGCAGTCCATATGAGAATTTTTTATACTCCTCCATACAGACAGGATCTGGTACTAAGCAGGAGCCTTTTTTATATTTTTAATAGCAAGAAGAAGAGAATCAGCTGTGCAAAACAAGAACTAAACCAATACCATTGGGCCAGTTGTCTCACAGAGGAAATTAATCTAAAAGGGGGGCTTATGCCATGGAAGGAACATGTTTAGTGTGGCTGGGCTATGACTATGTCTGTACTTTTCGTGTTTTTCTATTGCTTAGCTTTTGTCCCAAAACCCACTGTAAACAGAAGGATCCTATGAACTGAAATTGGTAGAGCCTCATAGGAAGGCTGTTGGTTAAGTAAGCATAGCCTGAAAAAACAGAAACCTTTTTGATCACCTTAGATGCTCCTGAGCTGAGCAGAGGCCCATTTTTAAGGCACACACTTAATATTATATATGATTTCTCATGTTTTGCCAGGCTCTCAAAAGGAAGAGCTTAACTTCAGCGCAGCAGCATGAACTGTGAATTACTCTCTGCCTCCCTCCTTCTGCTCCCAGTGGATCTCCCACACCACCAGACTTTCCTACCCTCTGACATATTCCCGGCAAACCTACCTTGATATCACCAAGATGCGAGTTAAGACCAAGAATAAAAAAGAGCAACTGATGCCTTTTCCCCCTCAGGGCAGCTCCAGAAGGACACAAATCTGAAGGACACGGAGGAAAGCACGTTACCAGCCAGAGCCTCCTGGCACATGGGACCAGGCTGGTGGTGGCAGTGCTGGTGGCTCTGTCGTCACCAGAGTTAAAAGGACCAGGCTGTGTCAGAGCCCAGCCACACTTGGCACCTTGCTGTCCCTCATCACGTGCCCTCCAATTAACAGATGTGTGCTGATCACTGCTGTGGCACCTCCCTCCATGTGGCCGTGACTTTCATGCTTGCCAAGGATTGCCTTTCCAGATGCAGCTGGATTGGTGTGCTGAGGAATTCCAGCTATGGAGTTGCACCTTAAGCTCATGATAGCCACGGTAAAAAAAATAAAAAGGCTGACAGCTTTTCTTTGTAAAGGGTTATTTCCTATCTTCCAGGGTCATTTAGAAGAGATCCTGGTGCAACAGAAAAGCTTGGCCTCTACCATCTTTATAAAGTCTTCCCAAGGACACCCCAAGGACAGGTCAGGCCTCACTGCCTGCCTGGATGGGAGACACTTGGTCATTCTTCCCCTTGTGAAAAGTGACAGTAAGGTCCAAAAGCGTTGTGTTAGCAAGGGGCAATTCACAAAAGCTCTGCAGGAGCTTTCTGGAAAAGCACCAGGCTGAATGAGTGTCCCTTCAGGAAAAGCACCAGGCTGAATGAGTGTCCCTTCAGGAAAAGCACCAGGCTGAATGAGTGTCCCTTCTGGAAAAGCATCAGGCNTGAATGTCCCTTCTGGGAAAGCACCAGGCTGAATGAGTGTCCCTTCTGGAAAAGCACCAGGCTGAGTGTCCCTTCTGGAAAAGCACCAAGCTGAATGAGTGTCCCTTCTGGAAAAGCAGCAGGCTGAGTGTCCCTTCTGGAAAAGCAGCAGGCTGAATGTCCCTTCTGGAAAAGCACCAGGCCGAGTGTCCCTTCTGGAAAAGCAGCAGGCTGAATGTCCCTTCTGGAAAAGCACCAAGCTGAAGGTCTCCCCAGCAGCCAGCGGTGCGGGGGAGAGCTGGTGCAACACCAGTACAACACCTCAGAGCCGCAGGTGTTACACAGAGCAAAGGCATTTGTTCCCCACCTGCAGCCCGTGACCGCCCAGCCTACGCCGTTCCCTGCCATGGTAGACACCTAGAAGCCCGAGCCTGTGGTTGGCTCTGCTAGAGTGTGCCTCCCCTGGCTGTGGATTCGGCTGCCTCCTGATGCTGCTGCCGGCTGTGGTGCAGGGGAGGAATGTGAGTTGTGAAAGGCAGCCCGAGCCGGCGTGGGTTGCTCCATCTCCACGCCGTCGTTGTCTGTCAGTGCCACAGTCGCTGGCATAAAGGGTCTGTGTGGGCGCTTTCCTCCTCATGGCAGCATGGCCAGGGCCTTCACTCCTCCATTACCTTCTGCACCTGTGCCTGCTCTGGGCTTTTGGAAACGTCTTCCCTCCCCTGTGAGCACAAAAACCCCACTACAAAGAGTCGGAGAGTTCGGGAGTGGAACGCATCTAGGTTGGAAGGACCTTAAAGCCCATCTCCTTCCACCCCTGGGACACCTTCCACTGTCCCAGGCTGCTCCAAGCCCCAAAGTCCAGCTTGGCCTGGGACACTGCCAGGGATCCAGGGGCAGCCACAGCTGCTCTGGGCACCCTGTGCCAGGGCCTGCCCACCCTCCCAGGAACAATTCCTTCCCAATATCCCATCCATCCCTGCCCTCTGGCAGTGGAAACCCATTCCCTCTGTTCTGGCACTCCAGTTATTGATGCAAGGTCCCTCTCCAGCTTCCCTGTATCCCTTCAGGCCCTGGAAGGAGCTCTGAGGTCTCCACACAACCTTCTCTTGTCCAGGCTGAGCAGCCCCAGCTCTCCCAGCCTGGCTCCATAGGGAAGAGATTCCAGTCCCCTCAGAAACTCCATGGCCTCCTCTGCACCTGCTCCAACAGCTCCTTGCCCTCCTTATGTTGGGGACACCAGAACTGTGCAAGGTGGGGTCTCACCTGAGTGGGGCAGTGGGGCAGAATCACCCCTCCCCTGCTGCACATGCTGCTGCCTTCTAACTCCATTACTCGTTCTCTAGTGGAGGTACTAAGTAGTAGTAATAATAATAATAATAATAATAAAATAGTAGTAATAAGGGTTGGAAAGGCAGCAGAGACTTCTGTGACATCCTCAGGCTGTGGAATGAGGCCATTGGAGCAATGTGTCAGTGCTGAGGTGAGTGTGTGATTCAGCACCTGGAGTCATTCTACCTGTGGTGGAAGGAGAGAAGGTGCCAAAAAAAAAAGCAGCTGGATTTTTACTGAGGAACTCTTGTGTAGCTTAGTCAAAGAAGCATGAAGACCTTTGACGACTTGAAGGAGGTTGAGTTTAGATGGGATATCAGGCAGGAATTGTTCCCTGGGAGGGTGGGCAGGCCCTGGCACAGGGTGCCCAGAGCAGCTGTGGCTGTCCCTGGATCCCTGGCAGTGTCCAAGGCCAGGCTGGACAGGGCTTGGAGCAGCCTGGGACAGTGGAAGGTGTCCCTGTTATGGCAGCAGGGTAGAATGGGGTGATCTCTAAGGTTCCTTCCAACCCAAACCACGCTAGGATTCCACGATTCTCAGAGGGGTGTGTTTCCAGGTGGGCTGGTCGTGGAAGGCAAAGGTTTCCAGCCAACAAGTCATCCATGTGCTTCCCAGGCTCTGCCTGAGGCCCAGACCCGGTATTATTCTTGGCCTCTGAGGCCCTTTGAGAATCAAAAGTTACATCTTCTGGTGGGGCGTGTTGCTTCTGCCGCTTGTTAGCTCCACGCTTCATAGATCTCAGGCAGCATTGCTGCTGGATGCCTTTCATGTTCTCCTTTGAGGCATCACAGGGCTGCAACCCCACCTGCTGCTGGCGCAACAGGAAGAGAAACGGCCTGTGGCATGAGCTGTGTCCCCACTGCTGTCCCACAGGTGCAGGTCTGCTGCTGCTGAGTCACCTCCTCCGAGGCACACCGTGGCACAAGCAGCACATGCCTCAGCACGGGGCCTGGGGTTAGTCATGCCCTGGACTCTCCATGCCCACCTTTCCTCCAGCCCTGCTGTTTCTCCTGCTGCTTTCCCATAGGTACCAGCCAGCAGACTGTGTGCCCGGGGTGCCTCTTGCCAAGCACAAGGGCAAACCAGTCACAAGTCATCTGGTGCTGGCATCCTGAGCTGGGAAAGGGAGTGTCACCCTGGTTTTAGCAATGAGAGAATGTCAGCTCTTGTGCAATTCCTGCCAGATAAGCACAACTCTCTTGCAGTAACCTTGGAGAACGTGGCTCAAGTTAAAGCACCTGATGAGGGAAGCAGTCCTTATCTGCTCGTACGTCTCCGTGTTTAAAGTCCCTTCGGCTAGGCTGGGATATCTCTGGTTTACACATTTTTTTTGGCCCGTGCTGGAGTTGCACAGTGGAGCTGGAGGGAACAGCTGATCTTTTCACAGCACCTCGTTAGTTATTCATGCAATCATTCCATTCGCTATAACGAAATGGAACAAACAAAAGCATAAATATTCCTGAACGTGCATTGGGAAATAGTGGAGATGTGATCACTGGTGCTTTGTCTCTGGTAATTCCTGACCTGTCCCTGGGTTCAGAAGAGCCCAGAACAACCCTGAACTTCTTGTACTTCTTCCCTGATCTCCCTTCATTGTACAAGTGGCTTTAAAGTGTATTTTACAGCTAGAAGAGTTTGCTTTGTGGGTGAACAGACCTGGGACAACATGAGCAAAATTTCTCAATCAAGAAATACCTACAGTTTTCAAATTTGGTGCCGTAGTGTTCTTGAGATTGTTTTCCAGCATACTGGAGAAAAGCTGATCTGGCTCAGCTTTGCCAAAGCCTTGGTGAAGGCTATCAGAGATGCTTAGGGAGCAGGAACATGCCCCACAGGACATATTCCAGGGTCGGGGATGATCACAGCATCACAGAATGAACTAGGTTTGAAAAGACCTTAGGAGATCATCAAGTCCAGCCTACGACCTAACACCTCCTTATCAACTAAACCATGACACCGAGTGCCACGTCCAGTCTTCCTTCAAACACGTCCAGGGATGGAGACCCCACCACCTCCCTGAGCAGAAGATTCCAGTGTCCAGTCCCTCTTTCAGAGAAGAATTTTCTCCTGATGTCCAACCTAAACTTCCCCTGGTGCGGCTTGAGGCTGTGTCCTCTTGTTCTGTCAGTGCTTGCCTGGGAGAAGAATCATCATGATCAACACTGGCTTGTGAAGTTTTGGAGAAAATTACATCTGAACTCAATTTCAGCTAACTGTAACTTTCCATGGCCTTTTACCATTCCCACCTGCTTGAAGTCCCACTACATGAAAATGCAAGTCTCAAAGACCAGAGTCTCTCTCTCTCAGAGGTTCATCTAACAAACTCAAAAGAAAATTTTAAAATTACATCGTAAATAACACATAAATTGCTGTGAGATCCTAAGATAAGAAAGCAAAGTATTTTCAACCACATGAAAGCCTGAATCTACTCAGCAATGCCTCTGGAAATCGTCCTCAGGCTGTTAAGGATCAAAAAGATGTGAAAAGGCAGCATACCATCTGTCATAACTCAGTGAAACCTTGTCCTAGATTAACTCTGGGACAAATCAGTTTCTAAATAACCCCATAGGCCAGCATGTTGCTTAAAGCAGACACCAGAGCAAGCTTTGGGTTACTTGCCAAACCACCACTTCTCTTCAGACTTGTGCCTGTGGGAAGCAGGCTGTGGTAGGGGTGTTCAGCACCTCTCCAGTGTGGGCACAGCCTGGAGCTGGCCCTGTGCCCTGCTCCACAACTCCTGGGTATGCTGCTGTCCTTTGCATTGGCTGTGTGATGGTAGGAAATGATGGCTCAGGCAGCATGGTGACACTGCTGTGCCCTGAGCGGGATGTGACACAGAACTAAGCCCTCATGTGACACGCTCTGCATGAGCACATCTGGGAAGAAAATTGAACGAGAGGCTGAGTGACCAACATCCTCCCCACGTGGAGGTGTGTGACTGAGGCTGGTTTGCCCACACAGGGAGGAGAAAAAGGGTGGTGAAGGCTTTGTGTTGTGTTGGAAGCTCTGAGGGTGAGAAGTTGAATTTATTACCATGGACTGAGATATGCAGGACATTGATCTGTTGGAGCAGGGCCAGAGGAGGCAGCAGGATGATCAGAGGGATGGAGCAGCTCTGCTGGGAGGAAAGGCTGGGAGAGTTGAGATTGTTCAGCCTGGAGAGGAGAAGCTTTGGAGTGACCAATTGTGGTCTTCCAGTGCTTGAAGGAGATATGAGAGTCATAACAGAGACTGTTTAAAAAGGATGGAGCACCAGGACACAGGGAATGGCTTCCCACTGCCAGAGGGCAGGGCTGGATGGGATATTGGGAAGGAATTGTTCCCTGGGAGGGTGGGCAAGCCCTGGCACAGGGTGCCCAGAGCAGCTGTGGCTGCCCCTGGATCCCTGGCAGTGCCCAAGGCCAGGCTGGACATTGGGGCTTGGAGCAGCCTGGGACAGTGGAAGGTGTCCCTGCCCGTGGCAGGGTGGAAGGAGACAGGCTTGAAGTCCCTTCCCACCCAAACCATCTGTGATTCCATGATTCTGTGTTACCCTGTGCAATCACCACAGAGCTGTCTGATGATGTTTGACTTGACTGACAGACCTGAGACACGCCAGGACTCCAATCCTGCTGTGGCGATCCCAAGAGATGGAATTTCACAATATTTCTTCTGCAAGCATAAATCAATGTGCTTCCAAACCACACCTCTTCATCCATTGTTGATCCTTTAACAGCAGAGGGGAAGTAAGCACCAGAACCCAATGTAGCCAGAACTTCACCAAAGTGCTCTGTCATGGGAGAATGAAGAGAATGCATTGCAAACACAGCCAGATAATTGCAGAAGTGGCAGAAACTTTACAACCTGAACAGAAAGAGATTAAACTCTGCACTTTTTATGAGTTTTCAGGTGTTAAAAGTTAGTGCTTTTAAACTAAACTTGAATAAATGGCTGGTGGGGGACGTGGTTTAGTGGAGAGCATGGTTGGGTTTGATGAACTTAGGGGTCTCTTAAGCATTCTATGATTCTAATTTCCTGCCAGCTTTTCAGAAGTTTGCTGGGGAAACATCTTGCCAGCATCTTTGTGTGTTTATTTGCCCAGGTGGAGAAGCCATCCTGCCTTTGCATTGATATCCGTGGCATGAGCACAGTGCAGTCCTGTAAGATGCTGCTCCAGGGCCCAGCCCTGCCTTGAGCAGCTGAACACACAGAAAAAGATGTCATTACAAATATCCCAAGTGAGGCAGCCAGTCACTGGCAATCCAGGCAGATCCTATTTAACCTGTGGCCTCATTTCTGCACCCTGGGATTACCTCACCCTGTCCTGTGTTTTGCTGTGGTCAGTTCCAGCTGTAAGGGTCGAAAGTGAAACGCTTTACAGATGGTAACTCAAGCAGAGCTCGCTGCAGTTGTCCCACAAGGCACCATCAGCCCTGTGCCACCATCTCCAGACACCTGGATGAAACTCTACTGCTAAAACCCCACAGTTTGACTCTGCCATACCCTCCTCACCACCCACCTCTTCCCTGCAGGGAGATGCTGGTGGCACCGTGCCAGCATGACCAGCCACTGGAAATTATCCCTGAGCAGGAGGAGCATTGGGCAAGCAGCTCTCCCTCACCTGCACATGGTAAGATGTCTGTGCTGAAAACTCCCACACCATCCTGGAATGCTTTGGGTTGGAAGGGACCTCAAAGCCTTCTCATTCCACCGCTTCCACTGTCCCTGGCTGCTCCAAGCCCTGTCCAACCTGGCCTTGGGCAATTCCAGGGATCCAGGGGCAGCCACAGCTGCTCTGGGCACCCTGTGCCATGGCCTGCCCACCCTCCCAGGGGACAATTTCTCCAGAGTTTTAACCTCTAGTTAACAGTACAACCACACAGAGCCCAGTAGACCCTATCCAATTTATTGTTAATATTATTATTACATATTTGTGGAAAGAGAACCTTGTTCTTTGCCCTGCTTGTTCCCAGGCATATTTTAAGAAGATTGTAACACAAATCGGCAGGCTCACAATTCCTCCTCTGATCAAGGTATTATTAACAATTTAGTCCAGAAGCTGAAAACAGATTTGGACTCGTCACTGCTTTCCACCACACTCTTCTCCTGTCTCCCACAAAAGCATTCCCTGAGAGGCAGCAAAAGGTGGCCTTTGCAGATGGGTTTGTGGCTTCAAATAGCTTAAAGCGGTGCAACACGGTGTTTCCTGGTAGAACTTACAGAAACTCCTTTGTGTATAAGTAAGATTATCCAAATCAGCACGGATCTGAGAAAGATGTCCCCTTTGTTAGTAAAATGGGCAGTTCTCACGGAAAAAAACACCTCTATGGCCACTCCTCATCGTCACCAGGCAGGGAGTTTATGGCTCCTTCCAACTGTGAATGAAGGCAGTGAGCGTCAGGACGTTGGGATTCTTGGTGTGGAAGTGTTGCTAGAAGGTGAATAAAGCTACGCAGGATCCATCCACCACATGGTTTCATCCCAGCAGACCTGCTCCTGTGGGCTCACAGCAGCATCCAGGAGGGCACGGAGCTTCTGTCCAGCTGTTTGCAGCTGGGAAACCAAGCTCAAGGAGCCCAGAGTCCACAATGGCCACCAGGAGCCAAATTCCACTGAAATTGGTTGTTGCTGGAAACCCGTGTGAGTGAGGCACATGGGAGACTCAGGGTGTGAGGGTCACACTCAGATTCTCAGGGACCTATTGAACCTCAACCCAGAGTGCTTTCCCAATCATTGGATTGGCTGGTTTTCCTCACTGGCCAGAGTAATACCAATCCAGACCAAATGTATTCATTTATTGCGCTTTTCCCCTCCAACTTATCTTCACTTTTTTTCTTCTTTTTTTCTTTTTCTTTTTTTTTTTTTCCCCAAATGAAAGAAGCCCCGGAAGTCATTGAGGAGCCAACAATCACTGCCACTGCTCCAGCTCTAGGCTCCCTTCTCCATCAGGTCAAGCATTTCCTTGTACACCTTCTCGTAGACCTGCCTGCCCCAGAGGAAATCAAAGTGGACGAATTCAGGGATGTACTTTTTGTAGGCCACGTTGGAGATACGGGGCAGGGTGATGTTCACATCTTCAGGGGCTGAAATCCAGTCCTGGCCCCCATACCAGGTAGCCAGCGGGGTTTGCATGTTCTCCAGCTCATAGAAGGGAGGAGTGGTCTGGAAGACAGGAGGGAGGTAAAGGGCAAGCCAAAAATTCAAAGTGTATCCTGATGGCTGCTTGGAATTTCTCCCTTATCCCAAGGGATAGAAGACTCCTATCACCAGGGAGCCTCACTAAGCCTTGGGCTCCTGTTCTTTTCACCAGAGGGTCAAAAAGTTGTCACTGAGTGACTTTTTTTATTAGAAAGTTGCCAACCTGCTTCTCCATATAAAGTAAATTCCATTAATACCACGTAATTCACGGAATCACAGAATGCTTTGGGTTGGAATGGACCTCAAACACCATCTGCCACGGGCAGGGGCACCTTCCACTAGTCCAGGCTGCTCAATTCTCCAAATTCAGTCTCAACCACTGCAATATATTCATTGCAATATTTATTTTTTTTCTCTGAGCATGGCTCTCTCTTACCTGGTTGTAATGAAGCATGTTGTCGTTGCCGTAATCATAATATTTGAACTCCCCTGTCTGATAGAGCTGGAAAAGGAGAGTTACGTTTATTATCCACGCATTGGAGGAGTGTCTAAGAAAGATAAAAGAGATGATGGGGGACTGCACTGCTCCCTCCTGCCACCCAGGCTCAGGGAAGTAATTTTTACATCTGGTACTGGATTTTGGGAGGAGAGCTCAGCCCCAGGAGGACCTCGGCACGGAAACCCACAGGGAAGAGCCTGGTGTACAACCAAGAGCCTCAAAGGAGGCATGAATCAGACCTCTGGACAAGTTTTTTGTGTGTTGTGCTCAATGCCATCAGCAGAAGAACATGACTAGAATGTTTTCAATAATTAGTTGTGTCATTAGTGGTCTTACTGACCCTCGGCCTTCACTCTGGCATCTCCTGTCCTAGTTTATCACCAGTCCTTGTTCCACCTCCACCACCTACAAGCCCCAAGGACTCTTGGACCTCTTCTGTTGGAATCAATAACTTCACCTGCACCAGCGTTTCAGGGCAGCTTTCCTCTCTCTCTCCCTCATACAGCTCTGCAGGCAGAGCAGTGGGGGATTATTCCCCACCCCTGAGCAGGGAGAGGAGAACACCAAGTGTTACCTGGCGCCAGTGCAACATGTTTTTTAGGGATGTGGAGTCAGGGTAGCGGGCCAGGTAGACATCAACGCGGCTCTGCAAGAAACCATTGGAGAGGTTTATTCTCTGCCCCCCCCAAAAAATCCACGTTCGAAACAAAACCGAACCTGTCCGGCAGCCACACGAGCCTCCCTCACGCTCACACAGAGCTGTAGAGCTCCCTGCAGCAAGCTGAGCAATCCCCATGGCAGGCTGGGCCATGTTAGGAGTCTGCCTGGTTTCCAAGGCAAAGTAAGGCTCAGGATGTCGTGCTCAGGATCCTTTAGCAAAGACAAAGCTCAACTCGTGGCAGTAGCTCCGTGTGTTGTTCCTAATATGTTTCCTCCTTGGAATATTAAGGAATTACACCAACGCTTTACTTGAGAAACCCCCACCCTGGTGGCTGAATTTTTCTCCCAATCAAAGATGTGAAAGGCCATGTGGAGGCAGCAGATTGACAGCTCGGGCTCGGACAGCGAGGAAGTGGATCTCTTGAGAGGGAAGCTGGAGTGTACGTACCACGTTCAAGCTGCTGGTAAACCCACCGGGCAGGTAAAAGATGAAAGAGCACAAGATTTTCAGCATGGGGTAGGTGCACAGTCTGGAAATCACTTGCTTCAAGACCTCATCCTTATCAAAGACCACTGTGCGTCCTAAAATGAGCTGTGGAAGTCAGAGGGGTGTATCAGTGGGGTTCACGTCCTTTTTTTGCCTCCAGGCGCTCCCCACCTCTTTGCTCACCCCTGGAAGTTGCTGACAACTTTGCTGTGCTTTGTCATTTTGGCTTTTCAGAAATTGCCACGGCCCTGGAAGAGCCCTGACCTTCCTAGGAGAGGTTTCTCCTGGGAGAAGTGACCCCAAACCAATCCCTATTAATAGTTCTATGATAAAGGCTAGACAGGAGGATGATTTACCTGCCCTCCAGGCTCACAGCACACGCACAAACACGCAGAGCAGGGAGATGGAGGTGATGAACAAGCACTGCGTGTCTCAGGTGACCTTTCCAGCCCCTCCTCCCCCTCACACCTCATGTGTGGTGAGGGCATACCTTAATCAGCACCTCGGGAAGGTCAAACACCCTCACCAAGGGTGACTTCATGTTTGAGTTCACGGTGATGGGAGCCAAGGCGAAAAACATCTTGATTTTGCGATCCAGTTCGGGAATGGATGAGAAGGCAATGAAACCTGCACGAGGGAGAAGGAAGCAGACCCTGCCCTGTTGTTTCTGAGGGAGCCGTTGACTTCCAGGTGTGTGTGCCCGTCAGAAGGCCCCTCAGAGGTCGGGCATGCACCCAGAGATGCACCCAGTTTGGGGCTGTCACTGCTCTTCTGTCAAAGCAATTACCTGCTCTTTTCCCTTTTGTTGTTTGGAAATGCCTGGACATTACCCTCACTGACCAAGGTTTTGGGAACTCTCCCAGACTAGGGGTGCACAGCTGATGTGACTCTGCCGGGTCTGCTCTCCTCCTCAGTACCTGTGGTGGTGCCTTGGGAATAAGCCACGTAGTATAACTGCTCCTGCCTCGTTTTCTGCAGGATGTAGTTGATGGTGGCTGGCAGGTCATACATGGCCATCTCATGGAAGCTGCAGGGGAGACAGGCACATGACAAAATCACCCTTGCTGACCTTGCCGTGGCTGCCGGGGTGCGGGCAAGAGCTTTGGCAGGAATGGGAAACGCAGTTTCTGCCCGCTGGCAGAGGGTGTGACTGTCAGGAGCACCCCATCTCCAGCCTGCAGACACTGCTGAGGATACCAGGGACCTGCCCACCCTCCAGTTTCACGGAAAATACCTGTAAGCTGAGTATTCCTGCTGGTAGAACTCAAACTCTCGGTGTTTCCGTGACCAGCTGTTCCCCCGGCTGTTCCCGATCCAGACATCGTAGCCAGCATCAGCGAGGATGAAGCCCAGGCTGGTGTTGGGCAAGTTGGTGACCCAGTTGCTTCCCTCCAACACCAGGCCGTGCTGCAGGAGGACCACGGCCTTTGGAGCTGGAGGAAGAAGAGGAGGAATCTTTTTCTCTGACCACGAGCAAAATTGGTCATTCCCATCCAGGTATTGCTTTGGCAGCGCCCCCCTGGGAAGTGACACCAGTGCAGGGACATGATCACCTCTGTCCTCAGTCTCTCTGGGGGCGTGTTTCTGAAGAAGGCCAGGGCAGAGACTGGAAATCTGGGGGATTTTGACACTAGTTTGCCATATACACATGCTTACATGTACGTGCTTCCCAGGGGAGGGACACACTGCTGAGAACTGGGCATCACCCCACCATTACTTTGAAACAGGGGTTTCAGTGCAGAAGAGGAAGATCCCAAAATGGTGAGATGGCATTGAATTGGACACAGGAAGGATGCAAAATAGTGAGGTGGCATTGGACTGGCTGCCTGGTTTGGTTTCCTTTCCTGACTAATGGCTCCTTGCTGCTCCACTGTCTGGTTTCGAGCTGAGGTAAAACCTGGGGCAAGATTTCTCTGTCTGGTTCATTCTCCTTCCTCTTTGGAGCAAATCCTCTCAGAATAAGGTCCACATGGTGGGCACCTGCATTTCTTCTGCTCCTGAGGCTATTTGCCTGATTTTTCCTACAGGGAAAGCTGCCTCCTGGAGGACCCAGCCCATGGTGAGGTAGCCTTGACCGTGGCCTAGTCCAGCCCAGCAAAGCTCTCAGGGTGCCCAGACCAGGCAGAGCTTCCTGTGGCACTTACGGGGACAGAACATGCTGGATGCTTGCACCCCTGCCTTGTGGGAGATGCTGAAGCTCTCCAGGTTGTCTCTGCCATGGGGAATCCTCTGCAGCGTGAGGTAATAGCCATCGTCTGTCACCACCTCGTGCTCCTCATAGGGGTACCCGTGGTACTGGATAATTTCGCCCTGTGGGAAGGGAAGGACAGCATGGGACAGTCCCCAGGGAGGGAGAGTCTCTGTCCTGAGGGGTGGCAGGGCTTGGGTGGGCAAAGCCTGCAGTGCTGGTGGTGACTCAAGAGGGAGGGTGGGCTCAGGACCACCCAATGTCCCTTCCACCAATGCTGCAGCAGTGTCATGACTTCAGCCAGAATTTTTGGCATGTCTCTGAGCAGGTCTGGTGAAGAACTGTCACTTTTTGTGTTGCAGTCAAGAGGAGGGCAGCACAGACAGCCAAACTCTGAGCCTGAGAGGGCTGTCCTGACCAAACCTGCTGACTTGGAAGTGCCCCCATAAATGTATGCCATAAATCTCTGTGTGTGTAAGAACAGGGAGACAAGCATCTAACAAAGTCCTGGTGTCAGTCCTTGGTGAGGACACACAGAGCCCATGGGTCTTGCACAGATCATGACAGCACAGGTAACTTGCACAACCAAGCAGGAAAAGAAGGGACTTACAACATCCATGGACACCTCGGGGTTTTCTCCTGACTTTGCAGCGACGAACATGAAACAAGAAATGGTGAGGAACAGCCACGTCATGGTGCTCTGCAAAACGTCATGAGCAGCGTGAAAGACTCTGCTGGCACTGGCACAGAAGCTGGGGGTGTTCTCTTGATGTGCACTGCACCTCCATCAGGATATTAACCTGACCCCTTCAACAGGTGAAATGATTTTAAAACGGAAGTCTTCTAATCTGTTCTGAAAATGGCTCATTTTGCTAATCTTGACCAAAGCCAGAGTCCAAATTCCACCACATTTTAATGCCACGGTCTCCATCAGGCCCCCTTAGCCAGAAGCATGCACAGGTACAGGTCCATCTGTATGTGCCCAGGCAAACCTGGTTTTAGAGGGGGTGATTGGAGATCATTCATTTAAAAGAATGTCTTGGACAGCTGGAAGAATAGGTTGTTTTGTTCCACTGATAGCTGAACTAACAAGGAGTAAAATACCCAATTTTAAGTTGCAGGGCCATATTCTCAAGAGGAAATCAAGTAATGGATTTTGTTTGGGTTCTCCTTATGGCTGAGAGAGACCCTTGGACACCCCTGCCTTGTTTTTGCAGACATGAGTGAAATGCCATCTCAGGACACCCCTGTTCTTCCTGGGAAGGGTTTCAGTGTCTGCTTCGGCTTTTTCCTACCACAAAACCTCTAACTGCTCTTTTATTTCATGGAAACAGAATCACAGAATGCTTTGGGTGGCAAGGAACCTTAAAGATCATCTTGTCCCAACCCCTCTGCCCTATATGGGCCGACCCCTGCCGTATAGGAATGGGTAAATTTGTTGGAGGTGACCAATTCGCAGCAGAAATACTGCCTCTGCTACTTAGAGGCGTTCAATTGAGTGGAGCAATTTAGCAGGGACCTGCCAGATTCCCACTGGATGCCGGCGCCAGGTATCTTGCACGCAGCCCTTTGCTTCCCCGGAGAAAGAAAGATCTGGGAGCAGGTTTCTGTCACTTTGCCGGCTGCCTCTCATCCTTCCACGGCAGGAACTGGCTCCCCGTGCTGCAGGAGGTGGTTTGGCAGCGGGGGAGAAAAGCCACCGGCTCCCTCTGGTGTCCCCGGAGCGGATCAGAGAGGAGGATCAGCGCACCTGCACCTGGGGACAGCCCTTGGGCACCCTCCCGCTCTCAGCACCGGCTCACAGGGGTGCTGTGCCCGGACCCAGGGACCCCATCTCCCCCCCGGGGGGCCAAGGGCTCCCCACGGTCACCCTGAGCCCCTCGGGGTGCGGTCTGGGGACAAGACCCCTGGTGGCGTCGCCTGCCGCTCGGCTCCACGGGGCTCTGGGCTCGTTATTCTAGGGGCCAGCCTTTGGAAAAAGCGAGGAGAGGCTGAACACATTTTTGTGACGTAGCGTCAGGAGAAGGGCATGCAGATTCCAGGGAAGAGCCTTGCCTGGGATGGCCCTTTCCTCTCAACAGTCAGCTGGGAAAAGGATTCCCTTTGTGAAATGTCCCTCATCTCAGCAGACCTTGAGAACCCCCAGGCGACGTTCAAGAGGTGCAGCAGGGTGACACCTCTTCCACCAGCAGCACGGTCCTGACCCCTCTCCAAACACTCCCACTCCCCTCCCGGAGCAGAGACATTCCTTTGGAGCCAGGAGTCCCGGGGAAGCCCTGCTGCCCCAGCCCTGGGGCTCTCCAAGTGCCTACAGCTCTGTCCCGCTGTCCCCAGGGATGGCCACAAGGATGAGGGATTACCCGTCGCGGTCCAGAAGAGGTGTGCGAGCCCTTGTCCCTGATGTCCCCCGAGCAGAAGGTCCCCGCTGCCGGCGCACGGTGCTCCGCCGCTCCGGGAGCGTCAGGAGCCGCCCCTCCCTGTGATCCCTCCTCCCGTGAACGTGTAATTTACCTGAGGGCTGGAGTCTGCCCCGGCAGGAGCCACCCTCCCTGCCTGGCCTGCCTCGGAATGTTTTCGTGGCACTGCCGAAGAGCTGGGAGCTGTAACAAATTGGTTATTTCCACCTGATGGAGTCATTTGGCATCGGCCGTGACCTCTGTGAAGCCGAGGATGGGAAGCCTCGGGACTCTCCACCTTCGCTAGGACCGGCTTTGGTGCAAGGGGCTGGTGCTGGTGCCCTGGGTGCTGAGGGGTGAGTGGGACCAGCCTAGTTCATCCCAGCAAACTCCAGTGGGAAAGCCATTCAAGCTCCTTTTGGCTCTTCCCACTGCCTCCTGGCATGGAATGAGCCTGAAAATGCAGAACCTCCCAGTCTCAATGGTGACTTCAGGGGGTGCTCTATTAAAAAAAAAAAAAAAAAAAAAGAAAAAGAAATCCATCCCCGAGGAGGGAAGAAGCTGTGGATGGAGACTTCACATCTTGCCAGGCTTCCCCTCCTGCCAGCTGGGGATGCCTTTGGCCAGGAGCTGCCTGGTGCCTGAGCAGGTCCCTGCAGGTGATGCCTTACGTTTTAGTTTTCATGTTTTTCAGCTTCTGTGCTGCCTAGGTGTGTAGTTCTGAGCCACATATGAAGTGTCAGTGAGCTCTCTTCACAGAGTACGTAGACAAAACAAATCTTCTTCCTGCTGAGGACCAAGGACTACAACTTTCAGGCCCAAAAGCATAAACAATGGTGGGCTGAAGGAGGAACAAGAAGGATGAGACTTCACAAACTGAAGCTGTGATTGGATTATTAAACCCCAATATGCAAATGGACCAAAACTTATAAAAATGTAAAACCTCGTGACTGGGCAGCCATTTTGTGACCATATTAAGTCCACCTTGGGTGTAGCCCTGGTCAGGCTCTTGTCCTGTCCAAGGCGTATCCTAGAGGCCTCTCATTAAATACCTACTTTATTCTCTAGCTCTGTTCAATCTCTGTTTCAGGTCAGCCTTTCTAAGGCATCACAGGGACGGTGACAGGTCACACAAGCTGTGGGTGTCATTTTCGGTGCCTCTGCCTTCATGGCACCTCTCCACTCCTCGCCCAGGTGCCCACTCCTTGCTGCAGGGTCCTGGTGCTCACTCTGCACCCCGTGGGATCCTGCATCCCTCCTGCAGTCAACACCTGCCAGGTCTGGTCCAGCCACGCTTGCTTAAATGCAGACATGCTTTGGAAAGCCTAAACAACTCCACATTACAGCTCTGGAGCTGTAATGACTAGTCTTTACCAAGGACTAGCTGGAGGCAGTGCCAGAAGCCCTCCCAGCTGACTCACCCTCAAATGAGCAGTGGCTCAAAGAAGAATCTGATTTTTCCCCTGCAGGGAGAGGAGGAAAGGTGGAAAAACAGGATCAGGTATGCCCTCATGAGAAAAAAAAACCCCACTCCCTCTTCCTCCCAGCATCTACAGCATTCGCTTTCCTTTGGGAGACAGGGCATCAGAAAGGCTCCTATGGCCACTCCTGGTCCTGGCATCAAGTTTAGGGCCACGTTAGTGGGGAGCTCCCCAGGGTGAATCACTGCACAGCCCATTAAGGCATGAGTAAATCAGGAAAAAAATAAACAAAAAACGGGATAAAAATTAAGAATTCTGAGCCAAGCTTATTCCATAGGTTTTAACAGTTATTTTCTTTTCCTCCAACAAGCACCCACTGAAAGGCATGGGGAGAGGAGGGCATTACTGGAGAGCAACCAGAGATTTGCCAGATTCCCCACACACACGGGCAGAAAGGACCTGAGACCTCCTGCCCCACGCTGCTTTCACCTCAGGGTTTTTTTCCTAAATTTCCTTGCACTTCGGCTTGCTGCTGTCTGGCCATGCCACGTGGGCACTGAGGCCTTGGAGCGGTCCTTGTCCGTGGGATGGTGCTCTCCAAAGGAAACAGGAAGGCCTGGGCAGCAGAGGGTGCTGTGAAAGTGCTGGAGAGGGAAATGAGCTCCTGCCCAAACCCTCATGGAAAGTGTAGCCGTTTGGTACACCGGGAAACCCCAGACCTGATAAACCATGGTTGTTCCACGTCTCCTTGAGCATGAGGTGGTTGTGCGGCCTGGCCGTGGCTGCCCGGGGCAGGAACTCTGTGGGGATGGAGCTCTTTCCTAGGAGAGGATGGAAAAGGGCAGCCTGGCCAGGTTACAGACAGCTACATCAACATTTGTGTCTGTGCTGCTGTCCTGGTTTAGGGCAAATTTGGGAGGAAACCTCCAAATGGGATCCTCTGGGAAGCAAACCCAAATGACCCCTCCCCCTCAGCTGGTCCAGGAATAAACTTCCTTTGAGAAAAGTGGAAAAAACTATTTATTTAACAAACAAATTGCCCCCAAGCACAAGCAATTGAATAATATGAAACAATGAAACCTCTCCGAAGAGGGTTGGCAAAATTAAGAGTGTCCTTGCCGTGGGTGGAGCTCGGCTCCTTCTCAGCCTCTCTCGGGCTCCAGGCCCCGCTGGGCCGCAGGTGTGAGCTCCTGGTGCTCCCCTGGGTTTTCAGTCCAGGACAGCTTTAAACAGTCCCAAGAAAAGGGAAAAAACTGTCCAGGGAGCTTCTCTGCTTCAGCTAGCCAAAACCCAATTAAAAAAAAAAATATATAGCTCTGTCTGTCTCTCTGTCCATAGACAGCACAGCCCGGGAGAAGAAGAACATGGAGGAGTCAGAGCAGTTTCTCCAAACAAACTGCGCGCTTTTCTTCGCTCTTGAAACCAGCCTGAAAGGTACAGGACAGAATATCCAACACCAACAGAGCAGACAACTGGGGATACAAGCATCATAAAGTCACCCCAGGACAGCTGCTCTGTCGGGCTCAGAGGGGCGGTTCTGTTGCCTTGATAAGCCATGCTGTTATCCCAGGCCCTCCACAACCCTCTGCAGCTGTGAGGTTGTCCCTGATGGGGGCTGAGGTTGGACTACAGATCCCCAGCAGCTGCTGCCTGCCAGCGTCACCTCAGTGACCTGGCTGGCTTTACTTTCCTCCTTCCTGCAGTTGTGGAGGAGTGGAGGGGGAGAATAAGCCCCTCCATTGAATCCTCTGTACTTGCCAGCTGATCATGAAGGTTTTTGGCATTCCTTCTGTGGCAGAGCGGGTGGGATGTTCCTTTCTGTGTGCACAATCAGTGCTGTTGAGTTTAATTCAGCGAGGAACTTGGGCTCAGGTTTTCCTGCTTTGTCAGTAACAGAACATAAACCTGCTAGTGAAAAAATCCCACCCAAACCCAAAACCCCAGGCCATCCCTGTCTCCGGCTTGCTTTCCTCTTTTGTCACCAGGGGGACAAGCAAGGCTCTGTGCTGAGCTCGCTCTGGCTGCCTGATCATTTTACTGCTCCCATCACTAAACCCCTCCCTACCCTCCCTCTGGAGCTGTTTTGCAAACCACCACAGGTCAGGGGTGGAAAGACCTCATTGGCTTCAAGGAGAGGCAATTGTCCCTTGAGTGCTGCGCTGAGAGTGGCGGAGCAGGGAGGTGTGGCCATGGACATGGATCTTCCCAGGTTCCCTTCCCTCTCAGTGTCCCTCAGCTCCTGCTTGGTGGGGGAGAACATGTCCTAGCTCCAGCTGTGATTGTCCTTGTTGTTGGCCATGCACGTGTTGGTGAGGAGCTCACAAGTGGGACATGCCAAGAGGGACTTGTGCCAGCAGGTCGCTGGCTCAGCTGAGAGGAAAAGCAGAGGGCTCCAAGTTTTCTGGAGGTTTTCTGGAGGTTTTCTGGATCTGCCAGGCAACCCACTACAATCTGAGCCTGCCCATTCAGTGGACATCTGCCTTGGAGCTGGGGGATCCCCCATGGCTGGGGCTTGGCCCCAGGACTGCCCTGCTCATTCATTTCAGGCTGTTGCCTTGTGGGCAGCCAGCTTTCTGTGCTGCAGCTGTGCCTGTGCCTCTGGGGCTCTCTCTGTGCCTCTCCAAACAGGACCCGGCCCTGGTGCCTCTGGGACCCCTTTGGGCAGGAGGAATAAGCCATTGGGTCTGGTTGAGCCAACCCAGCCTCTCCTTGCACCTTGTCCTTGGCCTCCACCCACCATGTCTGGGCTCATTCCAATGTGGGGGTGTCCCTGTAGTCCCTGGGAAGCCAAATCTGGATTCTGCATGGAGACACAGCCTCCCCAATGCCAAACAGAGGGGATAATCCCCTCCCAGGGCTTGCATGTGCAGCACATATCCTCTGTCTTGAGAGAACCAGAGAGCCAGGTATGGAGTCATCCTTCCCCAAAGTGGCCAAGCCTGTCCAGGAGGAGAGGTTAAGGAGGTGGGGCAGGGGCTGGAGAAATAAGGGAGGAAGGCCTAGGGAGAGCTGTGGGCTCTTGGCTTGTCCAGAGAGGCACAGAGGGAAACGGGAATTTGGGGAGAGGAAGGACCTCTGAAGGATCAAGAAAGGCTCGTCAGGCTTCCTGCAAGCCACTGAGGGAGATGAAGGTGAGCCTGGAGGCCAGAAACTGCTTGTGAGGACACAGGGACTGAAGGCAGACCTGGCCTAACCCCTGCTGCTCGATGTGGGGGCATCCCTGCCCACATCCTGGTGGGATCTGGCTTTGCTGCACCTGGGGCATTCAGGAGAGAAGGAGAAGGTCTGTGCAGCTCTGTCTGAAGAGCTCTGTGCATCTCAGCAGCCTGCCCTGCTCTGGTGGCAGCAGGGGACACTGGGGACGGTATGAGCACTGCAGGGAACCACAGTCTGAAGGTCGTGAGCTGGGCTAGGGAGAGGCAGGTTTTTGGGGAGCATCCCCCCAGCCCTGGTCTCCAGGGTGGTGGGAAGGAGCAGGTGACCTCGGGGGGTCACTAGAATAATGTTAAATGCCCAAGCTGAAGTAGTAGGGAGGCTGAGGGAGAGGACTCTCATCATTTCTGCTGGTGGAGGCTGTCCCCGGGTCAGCTTGAAGATTGAGCCTACTTTGTTCTCTGGCACTTCTCAGCATGGTTTTTGCTCTCCTTTCTCGAAGGAGTGCCCAACTTTGCCTTGCCAGATCCGTGTCTGGTGCTGCCTGAAGGGTCAGTCAGGGCGGGGAACTCCTAACCCAGCATTTTGCCACCTCTCTGGAGCTGTTACCAGACCAGCCTCCTTCCTCCAGGACCTTGGCTGGGTGTGGGGAACAGCACCCAAAGGCTCCATAATTGAATAGAGTTCTTGCAAAGTGCCTCATCCTGCTCTTTCATGCCAGCATTTAAATCCAGGAAAAAGCCCAAAGAATAATTCTGCTGGTGAAAACCACAACAAACGTGTCTATCCAAGCCAGAGGTATTTTGCACTGACAGAGGAAATATTTTGCTCAGCAGTGATATCACCCCAAACAGGGTGAGCAGGAGGCTGGGATGGAGATGGAGACCCCAAAGGTCCCTTCCCACCACTGCTGCTCTCCTGGCAGGAGGAGAGGTGATGGGGCTGGAAAATGTGGTTAAAGGGGCCCATAGACTCAGAGCCAGGCTGTTTGTCACACCCACCCACAGGAGATTTGTTTTGCACCCTTTGGATTTCCACTCTCAGGATGTCCACGCTGACAAAAGTCAGTCAGTGTCACATGCAAGTGGTATTTCTTCCTCCTTTCCTGGGTGAGATTTGCCCCTTTCTTTTCATCCCAGGCATGGTCCCTGAGCCCTCTCCCCGAGCCTGGTGCTGACATGCAGAGCTGACAGGTTGCCAACAGGTACCTACACCTGGAAAGCCAGGATGAGCAGCCAGTGACCTGTCTGGCAACCCCAGAGCACAGGCAAAGCAGCTGGAATCCCTCTGCCAAGGAGTGCCAAAAATGCAGCTCCCAGCTGGAGGACACCACAAGGCCTGTGTGTTCCCCAGACTTTAGCATGTGGCTCTTTGCTGCTGAGCTCCCTGGGGTTTGGGATGCAGTGTCTGAATCACTGGGCTGTGTGACTGGGGAGGGATTGGTCTTCCAGGTGTTGATGGACAAGTCCCAGCCTCTCTGGGTGTCTTTATAAGCCAGGAGGATTGGTTCTCTCAGTGCCACCAGCCCCTCTGACCACATGGAGGGCCTGAAGCAGCAGGTCAGGTTGATGTTCTCCTGTCCTCCTAGCCCAGGCTATTGCTGAAAGAAGGGATCCCAACCGACCCAAAAGGCATTATTATCACTCCAGCTGTGCATTTTATGTGTGGAGAACTTGGTGGTTAGACATTTTCCTGGGTCTTCATCTGTTTTGGTTCTGTGAAAGGGATGGGGTGCAGGGGCTTGGTTGCATTACCCAGGGCTGGTGCCTGGGGAGCAGCAGCTTTGAGGATGAGCAGGGACCACCTCTGCTCTCCTCCACCCTGGTTGCCCATACCCAGGGACTCACAGCTGAGTGGCACTTTGGGTTTGGCTGGTGGGATGCGTTGGCTTCTGCTCCTCCAGGGGATGCTCTGGACTGTTCCAGTCACCTGGGGATGGACACAACTCTGACCACTTGTGTGACCTCCAGACTGGGTGCAGGAAGTGGGAACTGTCATTTGGGCTGCTCTTTCTGCCTTCCTCCCCTGTTTTCACACCCCAGCCCAGGAATCTTTTTGTGCTTGCTGAACGCCACAGGCACGCACAGGGAATAATCCTTCCCTCTTCCTTCACCTCTTGGGATACCAGGAGGAGTTGCTTCTGGCACTGCTGAGCACTGCCTGCCAGTGCTCTTTCTGACACCTGTGGGCTTTGTGGCACAGCTTGTCACTGGTCATGGCCACCGTGGTGTGCCACTGTAGCATCTGGGTGACACTGGGCTGGGCAGCAGAGCCTTGGGCGTGGAGGTCACCTCCAGTGTGTGGGAGATCTCAGTGCCACACCTCAGGAGCTGGGAGAGGGGTGTTGAGAGGAGGAAACTCTCATCACGACATGTGCAGGAACCACAGAAACCACAGGCATGTGTGTGGGCTGTTGCTGGCCATGGAGCAGTGGAAGGTCTCCTTGCATGTGGTGAAGTGCAGGGTTGGGTGCAGATCTAAGGGAGATGGACCATGGGGGCAGAATTTGGCAGGGATTTGACGCCTCTCTGGACAGGGGATGTAGCCCCAAGGGAAAGAAGCTCTTTCTTAAGTGACAAGCTCCACCAGAGGATGCAATCGGTGTGGAACTCCTGTGGGTTTAGCAATAAGAAAACAGCACTGAGGATCACATTGTTCTATCTGGCATCTCCTGGCTCCTGAGCAGGCCTGGCTTCTCCATCCCTTGTAACCCACAGTGCTCACTGAAGTGGTTATTTCAGCAATTGGTCAGTCTCTGATGTCCTCAGGCATGGCCTGCAGTGTCTTGCCTCTGTCTGTGTGCAACTGAGCTGGATGAGGAGCTGCCTTCTGCTGCCTTCTCCTGCCTTCCTGCTGTCCCTTCAGTCTTCATTCCACACACAGGCTGAGGGGCTACAGGACTAAAAGCACCTAGAGGTGGTGATTTGCCCTGAGTCCAGCCTGCAGTGGTGGCCAGCGGTGTGGGCAGCTGTGCAGGACAAAGGGAGATCAGGTTCAGCGATGTGGTTTGTCTGTGGGATCAAAGAGCAATCCAACCTCTCCTTCCCTCAGCCATCACAGCAGTTTAATCTCAGGACATCCCTTCTCACCTGCTTGTGGAGATGGAGGGACGAAGGTGGTGGTGCTGGGGTTAAAAACAGAGCAGGGCTTGAGCTGGCATTCTGTTTTCTGGTGTGAGAGGGAGTTTTTGCTGTGGCCCACGCGGTGCTCCGCAGCGGTGCGTGTTGCCCTTTTCCTGAGAAGCCCAGGAAAGCTTTCCATGCAATAAGGTCTTGGGGGTTAGATTTGTTTCTTTTCTCTTCCTATGGAATTTTTTCCCATAAGTTGCTAGGAGACAAACTACTGGTACCTGTGGGTGATAGGCCAGGGCAAAGAGGTGGCCAAAAAGTCATGAGGGGGAAGATAATGTGAGTTTTGGGGGGGCAGGAAAAGGGAAGGGGCTGGGGGCAGCTGGGCTGGCTTTTCTTTTTTTTTTTTTCTGATTTGTCTCATCCACCAATGGGGATTTCCCACCGTTCCAGCTCTGCTCTCCAGAAGGCACCGACATCAGACTTTCCCTGGGCTCTCTGAAGCAGAACCCTCGAGGTTCCTGGTTCTGTTGTGTTGTTAATGCTGTAATTGTTGTTGTTTTGTTTTGTTTAGTTATGCATACTAGTAAAGAACTGCTATTCCTACTCCTGCTATCTCTGCCTGATAACCCTTTAATTTTTCTAAATTATAATAGTTTGGAGGGAGGAAGTTTGAATTCTCAAGGGAGGCCCTGCCCTCCCCAGCAGATACCTGTCTTTTTTCAAAACAAGACATAAGGCTACAGGGAAAATACACTCTGGGAGGCAGAGAGCCATCTTCAGCTCCTGCAACAGGATCATCAGGGAACTGGCCTTTGCTGGATCTGCCCTTGAGTCTGGAATGCCTTGGGCTGGCTGCTGTGGATGGCAGGGCAATCCAGGAGCACCTGGCAAGGAGCTATAAAGCATCCAAGGCAGGGATGGAGCAGGGAAGCTCCTGCAGGGTGGAGCTCTGACATGATCCCTCCTGCTTGGGGGAGGATTCTTCCCCTGAAGTGCTTTCCCTGAAAGCCTAAGGAATTCTCTGAAGGCACCCTGGTGCTTTTCCCAGGCAGGGGGTGGTGGGAGCCTACTTGTCCCACACTGCAATTACAACCGGATTAGACAAGAACGGTCAACAAGAGAGGCTTGGGGTGGGTTCCAAGCTGCACAAGGGGTTGTAGACACCTGCTGCCTGTGACAGCATCAGGCTTTGGCTGTGCTGCCACGCTGCTGGGGCTGCACAGTGTTCCTTGTGCCCCTGGAGCTCCCACAGCCCTGCTCATCCAGCCCTGTTATTCCCCAGGTGCTGCGGACAGGTGAGATGTGGCTGCTGCTGGTGGCTCTGTGCCTGGTCCAGGGGCTGGAAGAGGCCATCCCAGGTGCTGAAGTGTTCTACAACCCTGAGAGGTTCATGAACATTGTAAGTGCTGGGGTATGGGGGGCACTGCACTTCCCCACGGGTATGCCCAAAGTCCTTCCCAAGGGACGAGCTTGGCTCACCCCTTCCCTGCATTGGCACCCAGCCTCTTTGTGGGGCTTGGGGCATCAAAAATCTCCCATATTTGCATTGCTGTCACTCACTTCATGCCCTCAGCTTGAGCTTGGCCTCTCCCTGCTCTTCCTCTAACTCCTTTGGACGGAGGTGACCCCGGGGTCGTGGGTGGCAGGAGGGGTGAAGCTGAGGCAGGCACAGGGCGCTGGGTCACCCTCTGCCCTCGCACCGTTGTCCCTGCAGAGCGAGAAGATCCGTTTCCATGGATATCCCAGCGAGAACTACAATGTGCTGACAGAGGATGACTACTTCCTGAGCCTCAACCGGATCCCCCATGGCAGGGGGGACACTGGGCTCTCAGGTGGGCTCAGCCTCACCGAGGCAGGGCCACCAGCTGTGACCCTGGCCCCTGCCCAGGTGCAACAGGAAACAGTGGGAGTACCTGTGCCTTCAGGCACGGTTTGGGCAGCTGGAAGAGGGATGAGGAGTTTCTTCCTGGCTGCCTTGAGCTGTCCCTGGGGATTCAGGAGCTCAGCACTGTGTTTTGCTGCACCTGGGATGGGGCAGTGTGACCCAGCAAAGCCCCAGTGGCTCTTTCTCTGAAGCAAACCCCTACCCCAAGGTCTGGGCTCAGGGCCTGGGATGGGAAAAGCCCCCCAAACACAAAAAGGCACCAGCATAACCAGGGAAACAATGGGAGAAGGAAATGTTTAATGTTCCTGCGGAAAACGCTATCAAGGCGTACAGCGGTGTTTTATTTCCAGATGGAAAAGGTGTCTTCTTCTGTCAACTACCTAATACCTCCTCTTTCAGGATCCAGGACTCCCGTGCTGATAGTGCATGGGTTTTGTCTGGATGGTGGTGACTGGGTGGACAATTTCGCTGACAGCAGCCTGGCCTTCATCCTGGCGGATGCGGGATACGACGTCTGGATCGGGAACAACCGCGGCAACAGCTGGTCCCGCCAACACCACAACCTGTCCATCGGCTCCGAGGAGTTCTGGGACTTCAGGTCAGGGGGCCACCAAGGCCAGGGCTGGGCTGCAGGGCTGTCAGAGCTCAGCCCCTGGTGTCCGTGGGAGGCTGGGAGGTGGGAATCTCCTCCAGGCTGTCCCTTTGCTGTGCAGCTTCCACGAGATGGCCATGTATGATCTCCCAGCCATGGTGGGCTTCATCCTGATGCAAACTGGCCAGGAGAAACTGTTCTACGTCGGCCACGCTCAGGGCAGCTCCCTGGGTGAGTGAGGAGGGGGAGGAGAGGGCAGTGGGTGGGAGCAGGGCATGGGGTTGCTGTGGGAAAGAGGCATCAATGTCCATCCCAAACTGGACACTGCTGGGAGCACGGCTGCACTGGCTGCTGTCCCCACCTGCCTTCGCAGCCCTTCTGCATGGCAGGGGTTTGCCACGTCCTGCCCGTCTATCCCGGGCTGTGCTGGCATCCAGGAGGGTTTTTTGTTCAAACCCTGCGCCTCAAACACAGGGTCTGGGGTGAGCTGGGGTTTGTGTTGTGATCTCGTGCTGCTTTTCAGGTTTCATAGCGTTTTCCAGCTTGCCACGTCTGGCCGAGAAAATCAAACTCTTCTTTGCTTTGGCTCCTCTGTACACCTTCCACCATGCCCGGGGCCCTGCGTTAAAGCTGGTCTTTCTATCAGACCTGGTGCTCAAGGTACAGGAGGTGTTTGTGGGTTTTTACTGCTGAAATCCAGGGACTTACGGCAGCTCCTGCCCCCTGCGTGGCCGCGGTGCACCGATCCTGCACCTGGGGCGGGCATTCGAGCTCCTAAAGTCATTCCTAACGTTTCTTTGTGCTCTTGCAGAAAATGTTTGGAACCAGAGAGCTGGTGCTGGTGCCGAGGAAGGAGAAGGTCCCCCTGGCTGAGAAGTGCAGCAGGGAGCAGGCAGCTGAATTGTGTGCCGATAGCATCTTCGTCCTCGGAGGGTTCGACAGGAACAACTTAAACACGGTGGGTGCACCAGGCTCTCAGCCCAGGTCACAGCCCTCTCTGGTTTTCCTAGACACCTGGAGATAGTTAATGAGACACAACAATGAGTATAAACCCCCCAAATTAGGCGTGAAAGGCAGAGGTTATCTGGAGATTTCCTGCACTGGTGTCGGCGTGTTAAATCTAATTGGACTCTTTGGTAAGAAAGAGTCACTTGTGGTCTCTTCTCTCAGGGAAAAGAGACTCTTGCCTCATTTTTGGCTGACACTCAACAAGTTTACAGAAGATGATAACCAAAGAATGACTAGACCGGTTGTATTTGCATTTTAAGATATTGATTAAGTGGCTTACCTTTGAAAGCTGCTTCTAGCTCTGAGCAGAATAAAGCGGCTAAAGAATAAAGAGCATATAGCTTTTATATGACAGTTATAAGACAGAATGTTTGAGGTTTTTTTGCCAAGATGGATTTTCATCCCTCCCAACTCACTCTAGAAAATGCTTTCTTTTTCCTGTAGAGCCGACTGGATGTGTACCTATCTCATTTTCCAGACTATACATCAGTGAAAAATCTCCTGCACTGGGGACAGGTAGAGACTCTGACTTTATAACTACTTTAACTTTTCTTTAATCTGTGAACGTGGTATTTTCAAATGCTGCTTCATTCACCCTGGAAACAGGTAAAGAAGGTAGAATCAAAGCCAAGAGAGGAAAGGGATTTTTGAGCTGCTGCACCAAGGTGTCTCAAAAGCCACAGCTGTCCGGGGTGGGGGGCTGATCCGGGCTATTACCTGCGTTAACCCTTCGCCTCTGCCTTCCAGACTGCAAAAACTGCAGAGTTCAAGCAGTTTGACTACGGGCTGAGAAACATGGAGAAGTACAGAAAGGTGAACTCTGTAGGGCTGGCTGGGATGGGGACGGGGGAACCACACCCCAGCCCTCAGAACCCCCAGATAACAGGAGTGTGCTTCTCCCCTTGCCAGCCGAGGCCGCCCTCTTACCAGCTGGAAGCCATGAGGGTGCCGGTGGCCGTGTGGAGCGGTGGGCAGGACTGGGTCACTCCCCCTGAGGAGACCCAGCGCTTGCTGTTCCGGCTCACCAACGTTGTGTACCACGAGCACCTCCCCGACTGGAACCACTTCGACCACCACTGGGGCCTGAATGCCCCGCAGCAACTGTACAGGCAGATGGTGACCCTGATGAAGGAGAGTCCATGAATCCATCCACAAATCCATCTCCCAATCCACCCTCCCATCCATCCATCCATCCTACCATCTATCCCCCAATCCATCCATACACCAATCCCTCCACGAATCCATCCCCGAATCCATCCATGAATCCATCCACAAATCCATCTCCCAATCCACCCTCCCATCCATCCATCCATCCTACCATCTATCCCCCAATCCATCCATACACCAATCCCTCCACGAATCCATCCCCGAATCCATCCATGAATCCATCCACAAATCCATCCACAAATCCATCTGTGAATCCATCCACTAATCCATGCATGAATGCTTCTATAAATCCATCCATGAATCCATCCACAAATCCATCCACGAATCCATCCATGAATCCATCCACGAATCCATCCACGAATCCATCCATGAATCCATCCACGAATCCATCCACGAATCCATCCATGAATCCATCTATAAATCCATCCATTAATCCGTGTGTGGATCCATCCACGCGCTGCCCCAGGATGGAGGAGCCGCCTGTTCCCGTGTGCCTTGGGGCACGGGGTTTGTGTGAGGGATGCCCTGTTTAAAAATGTCTCCTGTGCCCCTGTTCCACACTGATTTAACGCTTTTAAATGTGATGCTGTGATTCCTGCCCTCCCTCTGTGTCTGTAGGGATTGCAATAAAGTCTTGCATCACAGCCAAGCTCCAGGCCTTGGCTCGCTGGGCTTGCTGGGTTTGCAGGAGATCTGCTGTGTTGGGTTTTTTTTTTCAGCTTCTGCAGGCTCAGAGCAATCCAAGGATGAAATTTTACTCCAGGAATCGAGCACGTGCTGTGGTTTGTGGGTTTAGGCACAGGAGGGGAGGAAACTGACCTTGTGATAGCCACTGGTGGAAAGAGGCCACATCTGGCCCAGGGGGCTCTGGGCTGGGCACAGCTGGCAAAGGGCAGAGAAGTAGGAGATTCTCCTCACCAGATCCTCCTCACTGCACAGAGTGAAGTTCAAAAAGTGGTGATTTGCTGGTGATGAAATGTGCAAGGAGGGGCTGAGCCCTTTCTCACCTCACAAATCCACCCAGCTATCCCTCTTCCATCACATGGTTTCTTGCCAAGCTTTTCTTGCTCTTCCTGTTTAGCTCCTTACTGTTGAAATGAAAAAGAAAACCATTACTAGAGGAATAAATTTCAGCCACTCTGTTTACCCTGGAGGGGTTAACCCATTACTAACTCTCTGGGATCAAATCTACAACATTTTTTTCCTACATTTGTGCTGCATTAAATAGGGCAGAAATTGGTAGTGCCATGACTTAGTTTCAGGTTCTGGGGACATCTGGCAAGGCTGAGGATCTCTCTTTCTGGATTCCACCTTATCAGCAGGACTGCTCAGAGAAAACCCCTGCAGTCACCAAAGCCATTCATCTGCCAGCTTGTAGGAGCAGAGCAGCCCAGCACCAGGATGGAGGAGTCCTCTGCATGTGCCTTTCACCTTGCCAGGGATGGGACTGGCAGAGTGTTGCCAGAAGTTGGCACCAGAAAGATCATCTGCACCAACAGGGCATCCTTGGTGTGGCCCAGTGATCAGGATTGAGCTCTTTCTATCTCGTCAGCAACTCCAGGACTCTGGAGGAAAACCTTGGCATGAAAACCTGACCAGGTGGATGATGAGAAACAGCAACTCAGGGTTTTCCAAGGAACATCTCCCCATCTCCCTGATAACTGCCCAGCCAGCAGAGCCACTCATCAGGTATGGTGGGCAAGCTCGTGCTCAGCCTAGCAGCCCCACCTATTTATAACACGGGATTCAATTGTTCTGTTTATTGCATATTATTTATGACAGGCCCACCTCTGTATTACATGTGCTGGCCAGCAGTTGTTTGCAGAGTTGTGCAGGATTCTGCCTGCAAGTCCCTGCACGTGGCAGAAGACAACCACAGCAGAAGGTTTTAGGACCTCCAATCCAAAGAAAATAAAAATGCTGACGGTCTGGGCGGATTAAACCTCAGTGGGATTAATTTGCAACCTCTGCATCCCCCGCCTTTTAACAGAGAGATAAATATGTTTAAAGGATAAAGCATTGCTCTCTAACCCAAACTGACGTCAGCTGAGCAGCTTGTGGGGCTGCAGAGAGGGCTCAAAGCATCGATCCTCGTAAGGAAGGCATCTGGTGGTGCCACCAGCACCAGCACCAGCACCAGCACCAGCCACACTGGGGGTCTCTGCACAACGCTGAGCCCAGCTCAGGCTCTGCAATGATATTCCAACCCCTGACCTGCATCTGAAGAGGGAAAGGAGAAGGATCCACATCAGACTGTCAATAGATTGCCTAATAACGGGTTGACAAAATTAAGGAATTGGCACACAGGATTGGAGGCTGTTGCCAGCAGTTTGCAACACAGAGCTGAGGCTGATGAGGGTGGATCACTCCTGTGTTCAAGGCTGCACCTTCAAACAACACACTTCAAGTACCTTTAACAAGTGAAATTACAGGCTCCTGTTATTCCACCCACACAACTGTGAGGACCTGGAGTCCTGACCACGATTTTATATTGCTTCCCAATCCTTTCACAAAAGAATCAACCTGCTCACCGAATCAGAGAAGCTCAGCAGCCAAGGGCCAGCAGGTCACTGGTGCCACATCAATCCTGCCTTGCTCTCCCAGGAGCCCCATGACAAAATGCAGTTTGTTTATTTATTTAGCCTTTCATTTGAGGGCGTGTTCGCCTGCCAGCCAAGGGCCAAACCTGCTGGCTCAGCAGGCTGTGGAGTGTGGCATGGCACAGCTCCGACAACCCTTTCCCACCAGAGCAGCATGGAATGACAGAGGACATGGAATGTCCTCTCCCTCTGCAGGGTGGTGATGGCCTCATGGCAGTGCCACCGTGCCCTGAGGTACCCAGTGCCTTCCCAGTGGTCCCAGCCAGGGACCAGAGCCAGGCTGGGCAGCTGGGCACGAGCAGGGTGGCAGCCCACGGTGGCAGTGTCATGGGACCTGTCACAGGAGCAGTGGTGGGAGAAGGGCAGGGCAGCCATGGCCCCCTCCATCTCCTGATGGAGAACGGCGCACAGGAAAACCCTGACTGGTAATTTGGGATTTTTGGTCTGCACTGTGTTTCCCAGCTGCTTGGGTGCCCGCTAGGAGCAGAGGCAGGGAATGCTGTGCCACCCTGGGGTCCTCCCTCTGTACCCTCCTGACCCCAGGGGACAATTTGGGAGTTCTTTACTCATTTATTTCTACGCCTTCTGGGTCCTGCATGTGCCATGTATCTCATCTGCAAATGTGTCCCGCTGCTGGCAGCTGATTTATTTTCATTTCAGCCAAGATTTGGGTCACAGCTTTGTTTCAGGGTTTTGAAAGGGAAAGAAAATATTTAGGCACAGCAAAAGGAGACAAAGCAATCAAGGAAAAGCCCTTTTGTGGCCATGGCAAAATACCAAGTGAAGTTGCATTTTTTGGTTTTTTTTTTTTTTTTTTTTGCTTTGGGCAAATTGTTTTTGCAGAACTGTAAAGAGACTTCCAAAAAAAAGGGTTTAAATAGGATTAACTTAAGCAAGAATTTGTACTACAGAAAGATGCTTAGAGAATCTCTTAAAGACAGAAAAGCAAACAATATCCAAATCCGATAATCTGATCACCCGATAAAATTTACAAGCAATTTTCTTAGCAGAGAGAAGAGTATTTACTGGAAATGGACTGTCTTGAACAAACTGAATAATAGTCACCAGATTAGGTGAGGAGCATTACCTAAAAAGACAATTCCACAGAAAACCTCTTGGAATGAGGTGGAAGCTACATCCTTAGGAAGAAAACGGGTGAAAAAAGAACTGAAATCATGAATTATTTACTGCAACCAACGTGGCTTCGTGACACGCCAGGAAACTGTAATGAATGCAAGCTTCTTTTCATAAATAAATGGCATTAAATTTTCATTTTGCTTGCTGGCTTTGCCTTTCAGAGGAGAAAGGCTTAGGATGGGACGATGAGGGAAGCAGCAGGGGAACAAAACATGTCACGGCTGTGTCACTGCTGGTGGCTTTGCTCAGAGTCCCCCTGGGAAGCTTCTCCCCAAAGAAGTGGTCAGCAAGGCCAGCACAAGGACATCCAGCACCAGGGAGGAGTCTCTGTCCTTCACTCCTGCCAAGCAAATTACAGCCAGGAATTCTGTTAGCAAAAATAACCCACAGCAACACTTGGAATGGCTGCTCTCCCCCAAATTTATTTTCTATTTATAATTTTAAAATACTAATTTATTTTATTTATTTTTTATTTAATTTATTTATTTCCCCCAAGCCTCTGACTGATCCACTCTGCTTTTCAGGGTGATGCAGATCTTCCAGGAAATTCTAAAGGAAGCATGACAGGCTAAAAATCTGACCCTACTCCAGTGCATAATTTGGAGTAATTTCTCCACGAAATCTTGCTTTGCCTCACAGCTGGATTCTCCCTCCCCGAAAGAAGCTGATTCTTCTGGTGGTTGCACCATGAACAGGTTTACCAAGACTTTCTGTTGAGCCTGGGGGTTTTGGCTGACAGAAACAGCCAACATTTTTTATTGCTGTGAAATAACTGCCCTTCCTTTGGGCTAGAGAAAATAATCATCAACACATCAGGGCACCTCTGAGATCACCCTTCAATGTTATTACCATAACCTCTCAGATAAACCCTACGTCCCTTTTTATTTAGATTTTACACATTTTGCACCACAATCACACGCTGGACTGTCTGACTTGTAATATCTCTTCAGGATTTATTCATTTCTCACTTTTCAGTCACCAAAAGAAAAAAAAAATGCCCAAACATAGCCACATTAAAAATGTGATTAATTACAACTTTTATTGAATTCAAAACCACTACTGCTGTTGTTTTTTCCTCTAGGGAGATGTCCTTCCAGTACCTGAAGGGAGAAAAATGGAAAGAAACTATTTACAAGGGCCTAGAAAGACAGGACAAGGGGAATGGCTTCCCACTGCCAGAGGGCAGGGCTGGATGGGATATTGGGCAGGAATTGTTCCCTGGGAGGGTGGGCAGGCCCTGGCACAGGGTGCCCAGAGCAGCTGTGGCTGCCCCTGGACCCCTGGCAGTGTCCAAGGCTGGATGGGGCTTGGAGAAGCCTGGGACAGTGGACGGTGGAAAGGCTTTAAGGTCCCTTCCCACCCTAAACACTCTGTTTTTCTAGTTCTGGTGTTTTTTTACCACAGATCTGTTGGATCTCTTTCTGATCCACCTTGATGGTTTTAAGCATACAGTGCCAGACCTGAGACAGCAACAATGAGCTTGGTGTCACTGATGAAGACACATCAAAAAAAAAGAAAAAAAAAAAAGAAGGAAAGAAAGTGGAAAAAGAAAGGCACTGCAGTGCCAGCCAGGAATAGCATGAAGGCTCCTCTCCCTACCCTGTCACTGCTCCAGTTAAAAGCAGAACATTTTAACCAACTTCATTCAGGTGGTCCAAAGAGAGACAAATTTCAAAATCCTCTAGAGACAGCAGTAATCTTACGAGAAGAAAATCAGAAAAAAAAAAAAAAAGAAATCATATCAGGTAAAACCATCATCTTCAGGGATGCTCCTTCATGATGTCCAGGATTTCCCGGTACAAAACCTCGGTGGCATCGAGGCCCAGCAGGAAATCCATGTGGTCCCGGTGGGGGATCAGCTTGTGGTGGAGCAGGTTCTTGAGCTGGGGGAGGAGGAGGGTGGTGTCCTGGGGGTCAGCCAGGCAGTCCTGCCCGTGTTCCAGACGGCCGTGGGCACCTCCACGTCCCTCACGTTGTAGAACGGTGCCCCGGCCTGAGGAGATGGAAAAGTGGTGTCACAAAGAGGAGATGTTGCTGGGATGCAACAAACTATGCTCTGTGCAAGGGGAATTGCTACTCTTTGGGAATGGAGGGGAATGAAAGCAGAACTCCTTTCTCTAGAAAGAATCACAGAATTTCTAGGTTGGAAGAGACCTTCAAGATCATCGAGTCCAACCATGTTCTTACACCTCAACTAGATCATGGCACCAAGTGCCACATCCAGTCTTTTTTTAAACACATCCAGGGATGGTGACTCCACCACCTCCCTGGGCAGACCATTCCAGTACTTTATCACACTTACTGTGAAAAATTTTTTCCTAATATCCAGCCTACATCTCCCTTGACGCAGCTTGAGACTGTGTCCCTTGTTCTGTCCATTACAGAAGAGAAACTTTGACAGAGATGCAGCATAGCCTTACGTGCTACAATTTAGTGAGTTAATTTAATTAAAATTGAGTAGCAAATTCTTTCTGCCCGGCTGGACATTCTGGTCCTGACACTACAGACTGTTTTGCTGAGGAGGCAGAACTTTGGCTGCCCTGATTTAGTGCTGTTGGACCATCCTGCTCCCAGCAGGAGGTGGGATGGGGGACCTCCAAAGGTCCCTCCCAGCCAGCCCTGCCCGGGTTTGTGGTGATCACCTTCAGCCCAGTGACAGCAGGGAAGTGTTTGGAAGCAAGTTTTTGAAATTAAAATGTTTCTGGAGGGTTATTTCAGCTCCACACCCCGAGGACTTGCCACCAGGTGATTTGTCAGCAACATCTCTCATTACCCGCAGTGTAATTAATCCAATTAAGAAGCACACAGCCTTGTGAACAATTTTATTTTTTTAAGGAAGAAAGAAGCTTTTTTTTTTTTTTCTTGTTCCAAGGCTTAACCACTCCTTCAGAGAAGAAATTTTTCCTACTATTCAACCTGGTGTAACTTGAGACCATTTCCCCATATCCTGTGGAAAGTGTCTAATTTAAAGGGTTTTATTCCATTTAAAGGGCATTTGCAAAATAGAGGTGAGAACGGAAAATGCTGCTGTTCCAAGCAGAGACCTTGACTTCCAGTTTGTGAAGAGAGGAATACATTTTTCAGAGAAGAAATTTTTCCTCCTATTCAGCCTGGTGTAACTTGAGACCATTTCCCCATATCCTGTGGAAAGTGTCTAATTTAAAGGGTTTTATTCCATTTAAAGGGCATTTGCAAAATAGAGGTGAGAATGGAAAATGCTGCTGTTCCAAGCAGGGACCTTGACTTCCAGTTTGTGAAGAGAGGAATACATTGAGAGGAGTCACAGCAGGGAAGAGAACAGGGAAAGGGAAGGCTGTGGCCACTGGAAGCTCCTCACCTGTCTGTAGCGAAGGCTGTTGTACCTGTGCCCCCCGTCAAAAGCTCTCAGTGCCCCTCCATGGACTCCCTGCATTCAGACATTCGGTGGTCTGAGTGAAATCACACTTCTGTGGGGCTGCAGTCAACCCTCCAATGTCAAACTTCAAAAGTTAGTTTTCATCCCTGAACCGGCAGGATTTTTCAAGTGTGTCTCACAGGTCTGGCCCTGGGCCCAGCACAAGCAATTGTTGTGATTTTTGGGCAAAAGGATAGAGATTATGTTTGTGGATAACACAAGGAGGGGAAGAAATGAAAATGTTCTGGGAAATGGGCTTAGAACTCTAAATATTCCTTGTGGACTGGAGAATTGGCCTGAAATGGCACAATCAAAGATGAAAAGAGCCTCTGAACATCCCTTGTCTAACTGGAACAGGACCATCAGCAATACAAGGTCAAGGTGGCCATGCCTTGATCCCTCCACTGGGCAGCAGCACTTCAGAAAACAGAGTGTGTGTTCCTGCTACAAACCCCACAAAGTTCTTCCGAGGTCCCTGAGCAGGAATTCCACACAGGGAAGAAGCTGTACCCCGAGTACAGCCTGTGAGAGGCTTCACCTCAGAGAAGGTGCACGGACTGAACCTGCAATCTGCAAAAAAATGTGCACATTTTTACCTTGGGGAAGAGAAAAGGAGTGCAGCAGAACACAACTGCAGTGTCAAAGGGCTCTGCTGGCCACTGTTCTCATGGCCACAAGGGGAAGAAGGAGAAATAATCAACTTTATTGGTAATTAACTTAATTGGCTGCTGTCCAGATGCACCTCTGCCACAGTCTGACCATTGGCACTCAGGCTGCAGGGCAGGAGTGGAGCTGGTTTGAAATAAGACCCCAGGGATGTGCCTGCTCTGGATGCAGGGTCCTCAGCTCCAAGTGTCTCTCTGGACAGATCCACTCCTTCGGGGCCACTCAGCTCAGAAATCTCTTTATTTTACAGAGGGGTGAAAACAAAACCAACAGAGATCTGGCAAAGCTGTGTCTTGCAGCAACCAGCACAGCAGGCTGCCCACAAGGGACCAGTGACACTGCTGGGCACAGGAAGGGACCTGGGCAGGTTTACCTGCAGCCAGTGGATTATGTTCTGCACTGAGAACCCCGCTGGGGTGTGTCCCACGTAGACATCGAATCGGCTCTGCAAGGACACCAGCACATTTCACACCAGGATCCACTTGGCTCCGCAAAACAGGGCATTGCCAAGGCTTTGGCCTTCAGAATGACCCTCTGCAGATTCATTCCCACGTACCGTGTTTGTGTTCTTCCAGTTAAACCCGAAAACTACGGCCAAGATGTGCTTGCAGACCTTTGAGCAGACACAGAACTTGGAGAGGACCAGCTCCCCCAGGGCAGTGTGTGGTAGGAACTCCCTGGGGCCAAACATCTCCTGTAAAATGGCAAATACACTCATCGAATAGGAAGTCCTGTCATGCTTTTCCCCAAAGCAGCACCACTTTGCAACTTCTATTTTATCCCCACTTTAAGGCTGCCCGTAGTGAAGCCTCTCTTGCACCCTGTTCAATGCTTCTGTTCCTTGTTTCTTTTGGGCATCAGCTCTTACATTCCTTACTTGTTAAATGGCAGGGCTCAATTCACAGCCTCTGCATCAGCTTTGTTCACCAGTGTTTTGGATCTAATTCTGCCAGAACATTCTGGGGAGTGAATTCGGGACAGGACTGAAAGGTTCCGTAGTGAGATGTGTTTTCCTTCGTTATGCAAACAGACAGAGTGCAGAGCTCCCCTCTCTGTAAATGACCTGAAATATTCCACAGATAATTTCACGATCCCTATGAAGAACATTTTGGCTGTGCAGAACAGAGTGCAGGCCAACCTTAAGCCCATAGTCAGAAAAGAACCCGAGCTTTCTGAACGGGCTCTCAGAAAATATCACTGTGGTCACAGGTGAAAGGTGAAAAAAGGTGAAAAATCACCTTGATTTTCCGAGCCAGCTGGGGCATAATGGAAAAGGCTTTAAAAGCTGGAGGGGGTAGGGTGGAAAAAAGTAGAAAAAATCAATGGTTTAGTCTTTTGAGACACTCATGCACAAAGTTTAATTTCAGTGAATAATTTTACAAATCTGAGAGGGGATGGAGGCTTCTCATGCTGTCATCAAAAGGACTCACTCACCTATAGTGGTGCCTTGGGAATGACCAATATAATACAGCTGTTTCTGTCCTGTTTTCTGCTCAATAAAGCTGATCACTGCTGGGAGATCGTATTTAGCCATCTCATTGAAGCTGCAGAAGGAAGAGCAGACATCCTGCTGAGACGGGCAGCACCTACACGTGAGCAAACCACAAAACCAGCAGGGAGGGCAGGCCCACCCCACAAACTGCTTCATCCTACTGAGCTTTCACAGGGGGTTTTCACTCAGAGTAAGTTGGATGAGCCTCCGTCCAGCCTGGCTCACTCACCCCCAGCTAGGGCAGCGTGACCCTGCCAGAATTCAGCTGTTTCTGAGATCCTCAAACCCCTTTAGCTGAAAGCCCAGAATTCATCCTGGTTGGGAGTCAGGACCTGGTGTCTCCTGGACCAGGCGTTCCCTCTGCTGTTTCCTATCCAAACATCGTAGCCGGCGTCTGCAAGGATGAAGCCCAGGCTGCTGTTGGCCAGGTTGGTGAGCCAGCTGCTGCCTTCTGCAAGGAGACAGTGCTGCAGAGGTGCCATGGGTCTCACACCTGCAAGACAGGCAGCATGGTGACTCTATTTTTAATGCTGTGTGTTGCCTTTTGCGACAGTCTGTGAAGTGTTTTCCCCATGGCAGCCAGAATCTGCAGAGGTTTTTGTCGGTGTTCCTCTAGATTTCATTTAAAAAGCATGTTTGCTAAGATGCACCATTATCTTGGCCTTTATCCCCAAAATCTCTGGGGGTGTTGGCAGAACTTGGGCTGCCTGGGGAGCTCTGTAGGCAAACACGCAGGAGCCTGGGGATGTGACAGGAAAAAGGCAGTTTTCATGGATCTAACCCCACCTCCCAGTTACTACCTCCCACAGGACAAGAGGATCCCCTGGGTGCTCCTCAGGGAGTACCAAACCGGTCTGCTGATCCATCAAATGACTGCAGGAGCACATTTTGGGAGCCAGGCTCTGGAGAGAAGCCAAGGTGTGCCACCAGCATGGATGGACTGCCTCTCACTGCTGGGATTGCAGCCTGACATTCAGTGCTCAGGGGTCCATGAAGGGTGAGGAAACATTCCTGGCGAGGGATCAGCCTTCCCAACAAATTCTGATCCATCAAAATGTATGCTACAGATGCCAAGCCACAGGGAACCTTGAAAACCCTCTGGCACAAGCCCTGGTATCCCAGGGAACGGCTCAGGGCGTGCGTGTCCCGTGTGGCATCAGTTTTACCTTGGCATCCGGCATTTCCTCTCCCGTGAGGAATTCTGTTCAGCTGAAGGATGTAGCCATCTTCTGTCACCACGTCATACCCCTCGCTGGGCCACCCCCAGAAGGAGACACTTTCACTCTGCAACAGGAAGAAAGCCAAGAAGAATATTTTCAAGGCTCCTGCGGGGAAATATCCCTGAATGCGATATTTAACTATAATTATTTAATAGTGGCTGTTTCCTGGGCACTTCTTGCCTCGGCTCCAACGCCATCATACTTAGGATGTTCATCCCTGCTTCTGGATTCTTAGGAAATGGGGAATTCAGGAGGCATTCCCCGGATGCCATTCCGTGGAACACTGAGGCCAGAGCCAGAGCAGCCACATCCTCGCTGTGCCTGGAACAACACACCCACAGAATCAGTGCCAGGGAAAGCAAGGGTGATGTCCAGCAGGGGAAGGAGAGGTGAGGGCAGGGAAATGCCCCAGGCAGCACTCAGACTCAGTCTGGTGCACTTAAAAGCATTAGTGCACATGGGGTGGCTCAGGAAACACATCTCAGCAGGGATGTTTCCAGGGAGGTGGGACAGACTTTCAGAAATTCCACTAAGAGGTGAGGCAACAATCCTTGCAGGGCTCTGAGAACCGCAAGAGGTTAAAATCATAGAATCACAGAATGGTTTGGGTTGGGAGGACCCTTAAAGCCCCTCTCATTCCAGCCCCCTTCCCCTGCCCCGGGTTGCTCGGACCTCCATGGAAACACTCCAGTGCACAAAGGACACAGGGTGTTGCCTGTCCTATCAGTGACCATGAAGTGCCACTTCTCCAGTCCTTCTTCCAGGAAAGGGGAAGGCCAAGAGGGAGAGCTCTGTTCCATCATCCTGCTGTTTGCACCACCTGTTGACACCACTGCCCAAACCTCCCCAGGAAGCAGAGGGAGGATGAATAAGATCCAGCATTGCCTTCCCTCCCTAAATAGCAGTAAAATAATGAAAAGAAAACCTGTAACCACTTGCCCTTCTCCTTGATCATGGTGTAAAAGCAAGAATTGATTATGTTTAATTGAGAGAAGGACATTTTAAAGTGCAAATCTGTATGCAAAATGGGGAGAGATGTATCTTCATGAAGATCTAGATGTCCCTTAGTAATACTGGGTTTACCCAGTAAATTAAAATAATAAATTAAATTAAAGTAAAAAAATACCCAGGGATTAAAAAATCCCTCACTCAATGTGCTGGAGACTGCAGCTGCCACAGGAGGTGGTGGAGGCAGATGGGAACAGCAGGTTTTGCTCACAGCTATGAGCAGGAGGCATCACAAACAGATACTGAAAGGTCTGAGTAGGATTCCTCCCTCCAACAAATGGACATTGGACAGCACAAGAAAAATTGGGCTGGACCAGCCTCTAGACCCGACCCAGCAGATCAGACTTTGGACCCCTGTTCTGAGGCAAGCACGGGCTGTGAGTGCCATGAGTCCTGAGTGCCATTCACAGCCACGTTCAGAGCCGCCTTTAGCCGTGCTTTTCCCACACTCACCTGCCCAGGAGTGAAGGCAGCCAGCCCAGCTGAGAGGTGGCACAGCTCCTGCAGGAGGAGATGGGGAGATGTCAGCCCCTGGAGAGGATGGGCAGTGCAGGGAAGAGATGCCCAGCCCGGAGGAGATGGAGATGTGGCACAGGGCAGTGTCACAGGATGGGTTGTCACCCCTGGCTGGTGCACGGAGCAGTGCTCTGCATCCCTCTGGAGACAGCCCTATTTGCACTGGCTGCAGCGTGGGGTGGCGAGTGTAAACACCCTTGGACACAAAACATATAAATCATGAGGTAACACCACAGTTTAGAAAGTGCTGTTCCCCAGGATTGGTTTGTGGAGGCCGGGTAAATACTGTTTAGGCAGAGTCGAATGACTATGGACATTTGGAGGTGATTTCCATTGATAAAGTGCTTTAATTGGTATTGCTGAAGAAAGTTTCCAGCTTCCCATTTCAGTGGTGCTTTTATTTATTTGTTTATTACAAGAGACATAATTAAGTTATTGCAAGGAAAGTCTAAAATGGATTTCCAGTAGCTGTGGTTTAGAAATGATGATGCTTCTTCTTATACAGAGATGCCACGTGTGAGATGGAGATTAAAACCCAGGCAACAGACTGAAATAATCCGTGCTGGGTCAGGCTGGAATAGAGTTCCCTTTCCTCAGAGCACAAGGATGGGACACAGCCAAGCTGCCACAGCAACACTCTGTACCTTGTCTGTCCCTCCACCCAGTTTTCTCTCTTTTGCTCTTCCAGTTCCCTCCACCTGCCCCACTGTGGGGTGGGGGATGGAGCTGTGTCAGCCCACCACAACATCCTTGTTCTTCACACCCTTAGGGAAAGGTATGAGGAGTACCTAAGTGCCTTATCCTACAAGTGTCCCACCAACAGGGAGAGTTATCCCTTTCCATCACCAGGGCTGTGCCTGCCTCCTGCCCTTCCTTCCTAGATTGTTTTGCTTTAGAAATTGTAGTGAAAAGTCAGTAGGGAAAGGTGTCTTCTGTCTGTCAGCCTGGAATGGCCCTGAGATGTGTCCAAGGCACGCACCTAGATTTGTCAGTTTGTCCCACTTCTATAAACACACAGTAGAACAGGGCTTTGCAATGTGGAGGTTAAGGGTGACTTTGTTTTGGGGGTACTGAAGCCACACTGCACCGAGTAAGACACCTCTGGCTTTCATCTTCTGAGAAAACAGATCATGGAAATCTACACTCCAGGGAAAGGGCAGAGCAGCTCTGGTCACACTCATCTGGAGGCACTGGAAGGGGCAAGATGAAGGCTGCACCCAAGAGAGTCCTGCAGCACTCGAAGAGCAGGACATTGTCATAGGTCTTACAAGATGCTCCAGCCTCTCAAGGGTCATGTGCAGCTGCTGCTGGAGAGCCACCACTGTAGAGGCTGAATGGGATCAAGGAGAGTCCCTTGAACTTCATTGCATGGTCAGACCCAGTAAACTCAGCTCCATCCACCTCCTGCTGCAGGGTCACTGACAGTCTGTCAGCCTCTGTGGGTCATCATCTTCACATCCCTCTCACCAGGCATTCCAGAACTGAACGTAGCATCCAGATGTCACCTCTCTCGCACCAAACGGCAGGGGTGACAACAGCCAGGTAGCCCCTTGTCCGCTCCTGTGGCCCAGGTCAGGGCTCTCCCTCCTTGCAGGGAGAGCACGTTGTTGGCTCGTACCCAGCTTGGTGTCCACCACCCTTCCCAGGTAATTTCTAGTGAGGTTGTTGTGCCACAGGTCCTAATCATGTTTTAATTCTTGGCGTTCCTCTTTTGGCCTCAATCCTTTAATTGTAATAGTGTCTTAATACTCTTCTACATCTAATAGGTGTTGGAAAGCATTAAAGGAGATGATGGTGAAGGGTCTGGAGGGCCACACCGGGGCTGGCTGAGGTCACTTGGTTTGTTCAGATGGAGCAGAGCACACTGAGGTTGGACCACCCTTGGGGCTGCAGCTGATCCCGAGGGCAGCTCTGATCTCTGCTCTCTGTGACAGGGACAGGAGCCAGGGAACAGCTGGAGCTGTGCCAGGGGAGGTTTAGGTTGGAGATCAGGGAAAGGTTCTTCCCCCAGAGGGTGCTGGGCCCTGCCCAGGCTCCCCAGGGAATGGGCACAGCCCCGAGGCCGCCAGAGCTCCACGCAGGGTGGGATTGTTGGGGTGTCTGGCAGGGCAAGGAGTTGGACTGATGAGCCCTGTGGGTCCCTTCCAACTCAGGATATTCCACGGTTCTATGATTCTGTGACTGCTTTCCTACCTGCTTCTACATGTAAGAGACTCTGCTGAACTCACTGGCATGCTGAGCTGGCCGTGAGAATCCAGGTGACCACTCGGTGCCATCAACCATTCCCAAGCACATCTCCCACACAGAACCATTTGGTTGGCAGTAGGCCAAATGTTTATGGGCTTTGAGAAATTTTTTTTTCACAAAAACGTAAGCAAATGGTGGTGACTGGCCCAGCCAGGCAGAAGTACAACCCCATGGGTCCTCTGGGAGGGCAGAATCTGGAGGGAGAGATCCACAGCAGGCAGGGAATAGGACAAGGTGCCAACTCTGCAGGAGATGCTGAGTAGGAGCCACAACCTCCTGAGACTTCTTTCCAGGGCAATGGAAAGAACTTTCTTTTTCTCAAGAAGAGAAAACCTCCCACCAAATGGGAATCCACAGCTGTAAACTCCTACAGGTTGGACAGTGAGTTATACAGTCAATCTTTTTTCCTTTTTTTTTTTTTTCCCCTTAGAATGTCCAAGAACGAGCCCATGTCCTCCTCCACGACTGCCCCACAACATATGGGAAGGGGAGACAGGGGCTCCCACCTCTCTCCAGGAAGTGCCCATTAAACAACACCCGCCCTGAGGTCAGCTCGGAGCTCCCTTTGAAGATGAGCATCACCAACACCTCCCTGCAAGCAGCTCTGTGGTGCTTCACACTGATCTGTTGCCAAACACGTCTGCCCAGGTGCCGGGATCTGGTGTCCCCCATACCACAAGGATCCTACCAGACCTCTCTGGGAACATCTTCTCTCACCCACACAGCTGAGTAAGGGTAGCAACCCAAATCCTTCCCCCAGCCGCCCACTCTCAGGGCTCTCAGGACGGGAGGTTGTTTTCCTGGGGCAGAAGCATTGCACGCAATGTCAACACCTCTCAGGACAATTTGCTCTGGGCCCAGCATCCCACTTTCCTCACATCGAGCCGTGGCTCCTTGCAAAACACCAGCCAGGTGCTGGAGACGATCCACCAGCACCTTCTGGAAGGTGTCACACCCCACAGCAGCTCCTGCTGCGTAGCACCTCCAGGTGGGCAGGATTGGATACGGCAGCAGCTGCTCGGTAAGGGTGGCTCAGAGCCAGCTCTGGAGCACGCCTGCACCACTGGCAGGTGTGTGTGACACAGGGGCGTCTGTGTGTGCATAGGTGTGTGCACGGGGCAGGCACGCACGTACAGGTGTGCACATACTGGTGTGTGCCCCGCACAGGAGTGTGCACAGCCGTGTGTGTACAGGTGTGCCCGTACAGAGGTGTGTGCCCAGGTGTGTGCACAGCCGTGTGCCTACAGGTGTGCCCGTTCAGAGGTGTGTGCCCAGCACGGGTGTGTACACGTGTGCCCAGGCGTGTGCCCAGCCGTGTGTGTACCGGTGTGCCTGTACCGAGGTGTGTGCCGAGCTCTGCCTGTACCGGTGTGCCCAGGTGTGTGCCCACCCGTGTGCCTACAGGTGTGCCCATACAGAGGTGCCTGCCCAGGTGTGTGCCCAGCACGGGTGTGTACAGGTGTGCCCAGGTGTGTGCCCAGGTGTGTGTGTACAGGTGTGCCCGTACAGAGGTGCCTGCCCAGGTGTGTGCCCAGGTGTGTGCCCAGCCGTGTGTGTACAGGTGTGCCCGTACAGAGGTGTGTGCCCAGCCGTGTGTGTACAGGTGTGCCCAGGTGTGTGCCCAGCACGGGTGAGCCCGCGGGTTCCCGCGCGCGCGGGCACAGGTGCTGCTGTGGGCGTGGCCTTCCGACGCCCCGCCCACGTGCGTGGCTCGCCCCGGGGGTGGGCTCGCGGCGGCGCGGGAGGCCCCTCCCACCGGGGGGCGTGTCCGCGTCGGGGGCGTGTCCGTGTCCGGGGCGGGGCGTGCGGCGGCCATGGCGCGGGTGCTGGTGGTGGGCGCGGGGCTGACGGGCGCGGCGAGCGCGGCGCTGCTGCGCGGGGCCCCGCTGGGACAAGTGGCCGTCTGGGATAAGGCGCGGGGCGCAGGTGGGTCCGGCGGGGAAGGGGAGGGGGAACCCGGGCCTTGTCATGTGCCGTGTCGCGGCGGTCTCTGACCGGCTGTCGCGCAGGGGGCCGCATGAGCACGACCCGCGCCGACAGCGGCAGCGCCGACCTGGGCGCGCAGTTCGTCACCTGCGAGCCGGAGCTTGCGGGGCCGCGGCTCAGGTGAGGACCCGCCCCGTCCTGCCCCGTCCCGCCCCCAGCGCTTCGGCTCTTGCCCCATCCCGCTGATCCCGCCCAGCCGCAGGTGGGAAGTTCAGGGTCGGGACGGACCGGTGTCCTGGCTCGGGGACGCGGAGGGACGCCGCTGGTGGAGCTGGCTCCCTGCACAGGTGCTGTGCTTCAACCCCCCGCCGACACCCAAAGCCCCGCAGCCGCTCGTTCGCTCCCCCGCCAGCGGAATCGGGAGGAGGAGTGGAGGGCTGAAAGCTGGGAAACGCGTGGGTTGGGATGAAGGACGCTGGGGTAGCTCACCGGACCTTGGGGAAGGGGACGGAGGTGTAGCAGCGGTGCGAAAATGCAAAATTTGCCTGGAAAGCAGCGGTAGGGCAGGTGCGTTTCAGGCAGCTGTGTTCAGCAGCCGGAATATTCCCGCACTCCGCAGTGGCTGTGGAGTTTGTGCTGCAGTTCAGAGCTTAAGGGAACTGCCGTGTATTCCTCTGCCTCCGGGTGAAGCCACGGACAGTTCCGTCACAGGTAGCCTTGCTGTCAGGTAAAAGGCCAGGCCCAATGCAATAGTAAGGCAGTTTGTTCCTTTATTGCTGCATTTATGCATAACCTGCCTTGAAATGCAGCTGGTTACAATTCGAAAGTCAGGGTGGTCTTAACTTTGATTCTGGGAAACGGAGCGGGTTTTCATCCCTGTGTATGTCTTCCTTTCAAGCTTCTACGAGGAGCTGGTGTCTCACGGCGTCCTGAAGCCACTGACCGCCCCCGTGGAAGGAATGGTGGTGAGAGAAGGCTCCCGCAATTACGTGGCACCCCAGGGCATCTCCTCAGTTGTCAAGTACTACTTGGAACGGTCAGGTAATGCCTTTGGATGCCTTTGTGTGAAGGGAAAGGTTTTGATGGTTGTGTTTTTGGCGGTGCCTTTGAACCGTGTTTCGAATTTAAGTCCCCGATGAGGATGTTTAAGTTCTTTGTTCGTTTATGTATCTGGAAGTTGTTTGGGTGGATAAACGCAGTCTGTGAGCTCTGTGAATCTCCTAGTCCTGCAGGTATAAAAGTTTCCATACAAGTAGAACATCTCCTGTGTAGCTGGGGGCAGGGGAGTGAGCTACACCCTGTGTTTTGGAGAAAGGATGTGAGCCTGCTGGATAGAGAGTCCTTTGGAAAAGGAGTTTAAAGTTTCTAACTGCTACCTTAGGTGACAGAACCACGTGTACAGTTCAGAGTCTAATTTAACCCTGTTTAGGAAAGTTTGAGCCCTGAGAGTAGTCAAGCTTTAGTCCTTTCATGCAATTGTTTTCATTTTTTTTTAATCAGCTGGTTTTTTAAACCCTAATCTTCTCAATAATTAACTGTCTTCCTGCCCTCTGGCAGTGGGCAGCCATTCTCCCTTGTCCTGTCATTCCATCCTTTGTAAATAACTCTCTCTCTCTGCATTTTCCCTGTGGAATTCACTGCTACGTGTGTTTAGCTGCTGCTTTTTCCTCGCAGGTGCAGACGTGTGCTACGAGCAGCACGTAACCCACATCTCTCTGCGGGATGGGAGGTGGGAAGTCTCCAGGAAAGCGGGGCCCCCGGAGCACTTTGATGTGGTGATTCTCACCATGCCCGTCCCGCAGATTCTCCAGCTGCAAGGTGACGTTGTGAACGGTAAGTTCAGACCTCAAACTCGCCGGTGTCTAACTCAAAATAGCACTGGAGCGTCTTGTGAAGCGAAAAATAACACTCAGCAGTCTGAGCTGCTTCATTATTCCATCAGGATAGGGTGGGAAATGATAAGAAGTGGGTAATTTCAAGGTCATATACGTGGCGTGTGACCAGTGGCACCTTGACATAAATATCTAAATAGATGTGCCAGTTTTGAATCCGATCTTTAATTTTTTTTCTGACTTCTAAGGCAGGGCTTGTCTTAGTGCAGCTTACAAATAGTTACTGGATTGTACAAGTTTTCTTGAGCATTTCTGTAAAGAGAAGTATTTTCATTACAACCTCTGTTTTTAGGCTTTGTGCCTAAGTAGGTAAATATTCTGAAAGAGCAGGACTTCTCTGCTAGTTGCTGTTTTATGAGGCCTCCCATTTTCCCTGTTCCTTTACCCTGGAAAGTAATGGTGGGTCTGGCCCATCCTGTCCTTACTGAGCTGGTCTGATTAGTAGTGAAAGAAATAAAAATAGAATAAGAAATAGCATAGAAAAACAGAAATAGAAAATAAAAGAGCAGAAAAGTAGAGGGTTTTTTTTAGAGCTTTCCTGAGGTTCCGCTAGTCTGCATCTCGAGGCCTTCCCCAACTGGCACTGATGTCTTTGCAAATTGTTTTTTTTTGGGGTAATTAAATCCTTTCTTGTCCAGGAAGCAGGCAGCTCCCCTTCAGAAGGTGTAATTAAGGTGCTCAGTTCTTTTCACTTGCTCTTGGGAGAGCTGGAGCTGTCAGATGCTTCCCACAACACCCTCTCCATATGTTGTGTAAGTGCAGGATTTACTTTTATCTGAGGGAATCCAGCAAGTTTTGTCTTCTCCTCCCCTTCTTCCTTTTTCTCTTCCCCTCTCTGCCTGCTCCCTGTGTGAGACCGTCTTCCAGATGTCCATCCAGCTGTTAATTCTGCATCTCAGGCAGCAGGACTGACTCCCCCTGCCCCGGAGTTCCTTGGCATTGGAGCAACTCCTGTTTCTTTAGGCCAACAACTAAGGGGAAGAATAGATGAGGAGGGTGTTTCAGAGCCTGAACAGGGTGCAGTTTCAGATCTGTTGTGACTTACAGAGGGTCAGGTGCATCACTGTGCGTCTAAATCTCAGCGTTGTTTTGGCTTCATGTCAGAGAGATGAGTTTTGCTGGCAGAGAAGGGAGCTTTTCCCGGATTCACCTCACTTGGGATTTAAAATGGGATTTCATGGTAGCTGCTGAAAGGAATAGGCGTTCTCTCCCCTGCACACTGACACTTTGTAGTCATTTGTGTGCTCTGGTCTCCAAAATCCAGGGGCAGAATCCGGTGCTTCCATCAGGAGCCGTGTTTGTGCGTTCCCGATAGCGATTCCAGCTGCTGCTGGAAGGGGAGGTTCCTGCTGCCTGTTGGGAGCCTTCCCTCTGGCTGTCACTGTGGGTGACAGCTCCTGTAGCTCTGTGGGATGGAACAGGAGATGTGCAGAGTTTCCTCCTGCGTGGCCAGCAAGGGTCACGTGTGGCCGCTCTGCCGCGGCGGGCGAGCAGCTGAAAGGGAAGGGGTGGGATTTGGGAATATAGCTGCCTTCCCTGCTGGTCTGGAAGGCCCTTATTATATAGAAGGAGGACTCTGGAGCTAAGTGAAGGCTGTGCCTGGCAGTGTTAATCTCAGTTGCTGTCGTGGTTTGGGATGGGGGGTGTTAGAGGAGCTAGTTTGGGCTGTTCCTGTACAGCTCTGCTCTTTAGCCTTTACTGCTTCGGTGTAACAGCCCTGCTTTGGCAGCCTCTTCACCAGAGGCATTTATGGGTTCAAGCCTCTCCCATATCCCCCGTGGTCTCCCTTCACTTGCCCCACCTGAGGGTGCTCCCTAGGATGCCTTTTTGGGGTGGTTGTGCCAGGGGTTGAAGTGCTTGGCTGGGCACCTGTGCCAGGGGCCTCCTGAGCCCCTTGGGTATGACTGGGCTCCCAGGTCAAAGCCAGTGAGGTTTTAAATGGCTTGTGAGGAGGCTTTGCTGGCATTAATGTGTGCATGAAGGAGAGGAGAAGGAGCAAAGGAGCAGCGGGGCGGAGTAGGGGATGCTTTGATCCATTAGTGAGGGTTGGAATTAGCCTTGGACTGTTTGTGTGTAAAAGAGCCCGAGTTGGGAGAGTTCAAATGACTTGCCAGAGGTGGGAATTTGCTCCTCCAGGAATTCACCATTTTCCTCTTGGAGGGAGGAGGTCTTTCGCCTCCCACGTTGTTTTGAAAACAATTTTTACTTTGTTTGCTCGATATTCGGAAAAATAATATTTTGAAATAACCTCTCAAATTTCACATTCAGTGGCAAAGTTTCCGTTTTCATACTTAAACTCGGCAGACTAAACTAGATTGGACAGTTTTTGTGTCCTTTAACCTCTTAGATGAGCCTGAACATGATGTCATTGTGAAGCCATGTGCGTTTTTTAGGAGGAGACAGAATTAAGTGGCCTTTGGCAACCTGAAATTACCATTTTGTATGGGCTGTGTGGAAAATCAGTGTTCCAGATTTACTTCTCTTGTGAGAGAAAAGCCAAGTCTTGGGTTAGCGGAGAAGTTAGTGTGTAAACACGCCCAATTTTTAAAGATAAATATAAAATAAATAATGTAATAAATAGTGTGTGTGTACATATATGGGTGTGTGTATAAAACTCACCTTAATTTTCCACCTTTATTCATTCTTTCTACAATTATCCCACCCAAATAGATGCAGCAGTTGCATATTGAGCAGCAGCAGAGCCCAAAGGACTTCCAGCATGACTTCCAGTAGGTGCTGGATAAAGGGTTAACTCCTTGCAACATGTTTGCAACAACAATAGGTGGCAGCAACCGAATGATGTTGGAGACATTCAACCTGAATAACCAAATTAAATTTACTGCACTGGTTTGGGCTTTAGGTGTTCTGGTAGTAAATATTGGGATTGTGTAGAAGATAGGAGGGAAATAAATAAACAAACGTTTCTGAGGTTTGTAATGTCAGTTCAAGGAAAGGAAAAAATTTACTCAGAAGTAGGATCTTTGCAAATGAAAGGACAAGATTTTGCAAATGTTCATTGTCCAACAGTATTTCAAAGGTGCTGGACTGTTATACAGGCTGCTGATGTTAGCAAAATCCTAGATTTATATCCCAGGTCACATATGATCACTGAGCAATGTAGTTCCTTCTGTGTGTTTTCAGATCAGCTGGAGTAGCCTTCTTATCAGTTCTGGTTTTCAGTTTAAGGCATTTGGCAACATGGCAGTTTAAGGCTGCAGCAGTTTGCAGTAGGTTTTTTTTATTTTTATTTGTGTGTTCAGAATGTTTTCATTATGTTGCTTTCCTTGGAATTTCAAATTACAGTTCTGCATGTTTAAGCTGCTAATAAAACAGGATGGCTTGGCTTTTGTTTCCAGCCTGACCTATTTCTTTTTTTTTTTTCCCCATCTGTGTGAATGTCCCACATGTTTTAAATAATACAAGCTGATGAGACGACACGAGTGAAACGGGGCTGTGTTTGCGTGGGAAGGCTTTACAATGTGAGTTAGGAAAGCACAGCTCTGATGATTTTTCACGACTCACAAGTCCTCACAAGCCGAGTGGATGTGTTTATTTTTGGATAGCACGACGATAAATTGGGAATTCGGTGGTTGCAGTCCCAAGCAATCTAGGCAGGGCTTATCCAGCGTGGAGCTCTCATGACCTAACAGATGTGAAATGTCCAGTGTAAACATGTACACTGATTTGGTACTTGCTTATCGGGGAGCCGAGGCCACGGTGTGGAAACACTTGGGCTTTCTGGAAAGACCAGGAGTTCTTGCTTGTGTTCCTTTTAAAAGCTGCTCCTCATCTGGCTGGGGAGCACCCCAGCAGTGGAAGGGTCAGTGGTAAATTCGGGTGATCCCCTGGGATGAGGTGTCAGAGGCGGTGGCTGCGTTTTCAGGGCTGCAGCAGAACGTGGAGCATCCCTGTGCAGGGAGGCCTCCTGCTCTGCTGGGTGGTGTTGGCAGGGTTCAGCCCCCTGGGCTGGGGGCTGGCAGAGGGGCTGAGCTGTTCCCTGGATCCAGGGCCAGTCCCTGTGTCCCCCTGCTGCTGGCAGGGCTGCCCCTGGCCTTGCACAGCAGCCTTTTGGACCCTCCTGTCAGGAGATCTGGCTCAGCAGTCCAGCAGGGAGACAGAGATTTCTCTCATACAATCCCAGGATGGTTTGGGTTAGAAGGACCTTAAAAACCATTGTGCCACTCCCTGCCCTGGGCAGGGACACCTTCCACTGTCCCAGGCTGTTCCAAGCCTCATCCATCCTGGCCTTGGGCACTGCCAGGGATCCAGAGGCAGCCACAGCTGCTCTGGGCACCCTGTGCCAGGGCCTGCCCACCCTCCCAGGGAACAATTCCTTCCCAATATCCCATCTAACCCTACTTTCTTCCAATTTGAAGCCATTCCCCCTCGTCCTGGCACTTCAGGCCCTTGTCAAGGGTCTCCATCTTTTTTGCTGGCTCCTCCAGGCACTGGAGGGTCACAGTGAGGTCACTCCAAAGCTTCTCCCCTCCAGGCTGAACAATCCCAGCTCTCCCAGCCTTTCCTCCCAGCAGAGCTGCTCCATCCCTCTGATCACCTCCGTGGCCCTCCTTTGGGAGGTTGTTTTTCCTCCTGGTCGAGGATTTGGATTTGCTCAGGGAGCGCTCTGGCAGGAAGGAGAAGGTGGGACTGCACACCTGGGGAGCGTCTGAGGAGGAGCAGGTGCCACCAGCACCTCTCTGTCAGCCTTCAAAGCAGGCAGAGCTTTCACAGCTCGCTGTGGAAAGTGTTCACTGCCTGCTGCAGCTTGGGTATGGCCTCTCTGAGGAAGGACTTGGGGTAATAAAGGCTGCCAGAGCTGGAACTGCACATCAGGAGGAAAAAATCAAATAGGTCGTGCTTATTCTTCAGTGTGTGTTTGACTTAGTCACTCTGGTTTTAAGTGTTTTTTTAAATACTTACAATGCTTCTAATGGGCTTATTCTGCAGTTATTGAGCACATCAGAAATCTGTCAAACACCCTAATCCCAGTGACCCTCTCCATCTGGGAAGTGTGGGGATTAAACCCCGTGTGTGTGTGAGCATGAGAGGCCTGGAAAGGAGAGTGAAATCGAATCTCTGTGAGATAAAGGGCTACTTTGCATCTTGGTGTTGTCAGCTGAGGCTGCCTGCCTCGGGTGGAAGGCTGAAACTCGTTTGACAGATCGCAGGGTAAAACAGAAGGAAAAAAGCCAGATGCAATTTGCTGGAAGAGCAAAAGATGCAGCTTCTTGTCTTCAGGCTCGGGTGGTTCCCACTCCAGGGGAGCCCATCCTTTGGCCAGACCAGGATGCCAGCTCTTAAAAAGTCACCCTGAAGAGAGGGTGAGCCCCACTCTGTCACAGCATCACCTTTTAGTGCCTGGAGACCTGGCAAAAGCATTTTCTCCAGCAGCCCCTGCTCCTGCAGCAGCACAACTGTCTGTGGGACTGCAGACACACGGTCCCCCCACCCTTCCTCCCCCGAAAAAGGGTGGGGGAGTTATTTTTAGCAGGCTCAGTGGTGTGATCCTCAGTTCACCATGTGGCCCACAGACGTGCTGGCGTGTTCTGCCCTTCCAGCAAGGGTAGGGGAGCAGCTCAGGGGCCAGGCCAGCCAGTGGCTGAGCCCTCTGAGTGCTCGTGATTCTGTGGTTTGAGTCCTGAGCTTGGGTTTCCTGTGCAGTCCCAGGAGGGATTTCAGAGCACCTGCACGTTCAACTGGCAGCAGATTGTGCTGATTTAGCTGAGCTGGTTAGAAAAAAAAAAGTTATTTCTGACATGTAAGGCAGCGCTGCTTTTGTGTGCTGACACTTCGAAGTCTGCCTGACGTGGCTGTTTGTAATTCCTTGAACCTGGACGTGCTTCTCTTCCTACCCTTGCAGCCTGTGCTGGTTTGGCACTTGGTCACAGACCTTTTTCTAATGCTTCTTTAGCTCTTTTGTGTCGTTCCAGTACCCAAAATAGAGAATGGGACCACAGGCATATTGGATCAGCTGAACGTGAGGCCGTCTGCACCCAGTGGTTTTTGGTTGTTTTTTTTTCCTAGATAATAAAGGTGATGGTATTTGAACACAGGACATACTTGGAACAGAACAAATAAATGCTCTGAAGTTTGTTTATCCCAACAATAAACACAGATACCTCTCAGTTTTTCCCAGTCTTTGGAGAAATCTTTGCAAAGCTGCTTTTTGCCACGGAGCCTAAAAGGGGAGGGGGGGGCAAAAGTTCCTTGCCAAAAAATGAGACCAAACTGAGCAATTCTGAAACTTCTTTGTTTGTGTCTTGTGAGACGTGTGTTTAATGAGCTGGTGGTTTCTGTGTTGTAGAAAGCTGGGACGTGTGATAAGATCTGATTCTTCAGGAAGTCCAGTTAGGGCATTTGTACCAGCCTTGAGTTTTCAGATCCTGAATCTGAAATGATTTTGATGGTTGGTTTGGGAACCGGTGATAATGTTATGTGTCACCTCTCCCTTTGAATAAAATCCTTTCTTTTGTTTGAAGCTTTTCACTCGGGTTTTGTTTTTTTGGAAAAAATGTGTGTGGAAAAGCTCTCCCTCCTTTCCTGTTACCAAACCTGGGCACACTTGAGAGAAATGTGCAAAGGTGACCACAGGCTGATTTGGACTTTACAGCCTTCTTTTTGATGTGAAATCTGCCACTCAAAGTATGGCTTTTACAGAGCTGAAAACCCTTGAAAAGTCTGGTGCAGGTTTGCAAGCAGTCTTTACATTCAGTTGCTTGCTTTGGGATTTAGTTATGTTTTTAGTGCTGCAATCAAGTAGGCAGACAAGAGCCTTCACTGGACAATGTTTTTTAAATGTATTCTCATAGCTTAGGCAGTGCCTCTGGACTGGATGGGGTTTTGTGGATTTCTAGAGGATTTTTTTAATAGTTGCTGGCCGCTCCCATCACTGTAATTGAGACCATTCTTTACAGGGATTATCTTTACCTCCCACGGACACGTCTGCAAACTTTTCAGTTATTTTTGTGGTCCACATCTGGATTAGAGCAGGGAGAAAAAATACTAATTTTAAACCTAATGAGGTTTTGGCTCCATGGAGTCAGACCTAAATTTTGCGTGGAGCCTGCTGTCAGCTTTCCACGCTTGGCTTCATCATTTCCAGGAACGTTGGTATGCTCTTGGATTAAAGAAGCCTTAGGAATAACTCACCCTCAGACACCTTTTGTAGAAATCGAGTTCTGTGCCTTTTCCTGAGCCATCAGATGAGATGTTATAGATGGTTTTGGATCTACCTGTGCCACCTTGGAAGCCTGAGTTTACTGCTGATTACCCTGCTCTTCTTTAGGGTTTTAATTCCCTCCTCTGCCCACCTTGTCAGAGATACTCAGAGCACTGTAACTATTCTTTGAAAAAGAGAGAGCCCTGATAAGCTCTGTTCCAGGGCTGGTGGAATTTAGGAAATGGGATAGGCTGGGTGAGAAATGAAGGTGTGATTGGTCACCTTTATTGACTTAGCTGATGAAGCACCTCCTGTTGTAGCAATGGACTCTGCTGCCACAAATTACTTCAAGTGTAAAGAGCCCACTGCCTTACTGCAATGGATTAAAGCTGTCTCTTCACTTGATTTATTGGACAGAACGAGGGCCATGCAGTGTTGGGGAAGGTGATACAGGGAAACCTTATAAATATGATTGTTTAGCAGTAGGTTCGGAGAACATTGGGCCAGTGAGTGAAGTAGAAATGACAGTCACTTTTGATATGGGAAGGGATGCCAGTCCAGGGACAGGATGTTAAGCAATACCAGTGACCAGGCAGAAAAAGGGTCTGCAGGATAGCAGGAAGAAGGGATTATAGAGATCAGCATAAGGAGGTAGTGCCTTATTTAAATCTAGTAGTTCTCATAGGCTGTATGTAAATTCTATAGGATTTGTGTCTCACACCGGTTGGTTACTGTAAATAGAATATTCAACACAGAATGGGATAAAATAGACTGTAACAGGAAATTCGCTCTCTTGGAACTCTCTTGGAACTCTCTTGGAACCCTCTTGGAACTCTCTTGGAACCACGCCAGCAGCTGGGCTGGCAGCTGATGGCAAACGCTGGCACCCACGACCCCTGAGAATAAAGCATGTGTTCCATGAGGAACCCCCATCTCCTGAAGTATATCATCTGACCATCGAGAGAATGAATCAACAATGCAGATCAGGCTTTCCAGAGTCAGTCCCAGTAGCCTCCAGTTCCATTCCCAAAGCCATCCTTTAAAAATACAGCTGTGCCAAGATGCACCAAGAGTGGTGCCGCCCTGCAGAGGCACAGAGGATGAGCGTACACCTCTCCACGAGGAAGGATTTACTGCTCTCTTCCCACTGGATTTATACTTCAGGGATAGTGGGGTGGATGCCCGTGGAAATTCAGGAAAATAAATTTTATGTAGTGAACTGTCTGCTTTGAGCATCTCTCAGGTTAAGTGACTGCAGAACAACAAGGTGGTGTTTGGGTTTGTGACGTACAAAAGGAATAAGAAAAGAAATCCTGTCTGTTTCCACATCCATTTCTCTCTGGCACAGTAGGAGGTGTGTTCAGGAATGCTGATGAGAAACCTTCTCATATATTCTGATTGAAGCCATGCTGGTTGCAAAACCAGCCTTCTCATTTTCTAATGGAAATTATGCTCAAAACCAACTTAAAAGCAGGAGAAAGTACTAACTTTGAAATGACCACTTGTTTTCAAGTGGCTGAACTACAGCTAGGATTTGTGCCCAGCTCTGTGGAAAGGATGTGTCATTTTCCCTAAGACAGAACTGAGCAAAAGCTGAGTTTTCTAGTTGGAAGAAAACGCCACATAAGTCTTACTGAAACGAGGAAATTTGCCTCGATATTGGGGTTTATGTGCAGATGATGATAGAGTGGTTTGGGAGGGACCTTAAAGCTCATCTCATTCCACCCTCTGCCATGGGCAGGGCTTCCTTCCCCTATCCCAGGTGTCTCCAAGCCCTGTCCAGCCTGGCCCTGGACACTCCTTGTAAGAGTTAAATACTGACATTTCTTCTGTCTTGATACCTTTTTACCAGAGGCTGGCCCTTTGCAGGCATGTCCTAAGGCATCAGATAGTAAATAAATAACACCTTTAGATGTCAGTGTAGGTCTGTTTGCCTCCTGCCTGTGCTGCAGGATCCTGGCCCTGTTAGCATCTGCACATTTGGGAAGAGGTGAACTAACAAATGACTTCTCTGTGGTGCTGTCAGAATGCTTCCAGGAAGGCATCCTGGTCTCCAGGCTTTTGAAACTTCACTCCTCCAAGTTTTTGCCCCTTGGTTCAGAGTTCCAGGTGGTTTTTCCCAGCTCTCCCCTCCTGCTGGTGACAGTCAGGACGCCGTGTTCGCTGCGCCACGCGCTGAAACACCAGCAGGTATTTGGGAAATAAATGTAACACATCAGTTCTTTTGTTTTGTTTTGTTTTTTAATCCCTCAGGATGGATTTGGAAAATAAATGTAACACATCAGGGGGTTTTTTGTTTGTTTTTTAATCCTTCAGGAGGTGGTGAAATGCCTCAGTAATCCCACGGGGCAGGGGTCTGAGTTTTCCTTGTGAGCACCTCGAGGGTTGTTTGGGAAAAGGTTTGGCTTTTGTGTCTTGTAAGTGCTCAAAAACCTGTGGTAGTTTTGAAACCAGTCTGAGTGGGATTTTCAGGTGGTTTGCTGGCCTGAACTGGGGTTTACATCAATACTGATTTTTAAGGGGTTTGGCTTTGTATTTTTTAAGCCTGCATAACTCTTCTGGCAGCGGAGCTGTGCTGCTGATCCGTGTGTGTTTGTAGGCAGTGAGAGACATTTTCATTTGGCATATTTTAAATTAGGTTTTGTTCTTTTCTGTCCTGTTGCCTTCAGCCATAACTCCTATCTTCCCACTTTTTTATTTTGGGCTGTGTGTGTTATCTCTTGTATTTTACTGTAAAGTCAAATGTCAAGGTACTCGGTGTTAATAACAGTTTGTGGGGGTTTAAGTTTCAATTTTAAGTGAGTACCTGGGTGGTTTTTTAATCTTTATGGGATTTGCAAGGCAGGTGAGTCTGGACAGTGTTTTCTGACATCAGTATTTCTGCTTTTTTTGTTGTTGTTGTTTTTTGGTGTTTTTTTTTTTTCTTTGTCACATTTAGCTATTAGAGTCAATAGTCAAAAAGCCATCCATAAAGGCATAGGCAATTTTTCCAAGAAACAGTTCCTTGCAGCAGGAGGAGGGCAGAGTTTGGCTTTAGAATACAGCATTTGGTATGATGTACTAATAGCAAGGCTTCTTTATTCCATCTGGCATCTTTTTTCAGCCTCTGGTAGGTTGCAGCTGATCTGTCAATAACTTCCAAGGAATCATACTTTTATTTTCCCCCTCCACCGTGTCACATTTTGAGCATTAGGATTTGTTAGCTGTGGCTTCCCTTCTTACAAGCCAAGAAAAGGAGACTGGAGAAGCAAGTTTTTTTAAGACTGTGTGTCTGATTTATGGAAGTTGGCAAAATTATGGCAGAGGAGGGGCCGACTGCAATCAGGTAGGGCTTGTTGGATTTATCTGTGCTTCCAGAACACGTGCTCCTCATGCTTGGCTGTGTGTCTAAACCCTTTGCAAAGTCGTGACAGGAGAGACAGGACTCAAAATGAAAGAATGTGTGATGAAACAAAAGAAATCAACCAGACAGGACACCCAGAACGTGTGATCCGGTGGAAGCCACACGAAACTGATGGTGGGCGAAGCGTTACGAATGTACACGGCTTTAATTTTGTTTTATTCTTTTAGCCAGCCCTGTTAGTGATTATGTCTTAGGTAGATCTGAATAGCAGGCAAGGCAGCTGCTTGAAAAACAAGCAAGAGTCCCTATTACTAATGGAAACTGAGTCATTTAACAACATTTAGCTGTCAGAACTCTGTAGCATGGCTGTGGTTTGCACGACTTTGCAAAGCTTCAGCTTTGGGGGGAGGTTTATCTTCCCTTTATCAGTGTCTCAGCCTGGGATTCGGTGCTGATCCCACAGATAAACCCTGAGGAAGGTGTGATGAGGACTCCTGAATAACCTGACCCCTCTGGCTTTCCCAATATTCCTTTTTCCATCGTTATACAGCTGCAGCATTGCTTTTGGGTTTGCCCTTTTTCTTGAGGGCAGCCCGAACAACAGCTGAGATGCCAAAGGGTAGGAGAAAAAAAAGGCATCACACAGTGGGCTGGATGTGTGTCCAAAATACCTAGTGCAGGCCAAGGGAGGAAAACTGCTCATGGGAGAGACCACTGTGTAACCCAGAATGGGAAATTAAATATTACACAGAGAAAAAAGTGATGGCATTTCCCCTTTGGTGGGTTTTTGGTCACCAAAAGAAGTGCTGATACGAAGGAGAAATGAGGTGGTTTATCTTTGCTCCCCATGTTCCTGTGTCAGCCACCCTCTGTCACCAAGGCACGTATTTTGAGGGAAAATAAGGGAGAAAAAAGAAGAACGTGGGTTCAGTTATTGCTGGGGCATGTCACGGGCATATTTTGCAAAATGTTACAGAGAATTAACAGAATGGCTTGTTAGGTTTCACAGCTGAGCGCCACACAGGGAGTCATTAAAGTTTGAAATGTGAGGACGAACTGCAGAACTTTCTAACCAGCTCCAGAATAAATCTGTTATTAAGGTTTTTTTGCTAGAACAGTGGATTAGTGGGGTTTTTTTGTTTGTTTGTTTCCTCCCCATCCTCATGAGGTATCTGCTCTGAAACTCATTGAAGTATCAGGCACTAGAACATCACAGGTACCAGCTGACATCCATTCACAATGGGAGAATACAAGAGAAGCAGCCAAATAATAGAATTCTTCCTAAAATTAAGTGTCTTGGACATTAACCCCGCAGAATGAGAAAAGAAATGAGTGTGTTTTTTTATCAGTTTCTCATCAAACCTTCCTGTAAACGTGTTTGCATTCCCTCAGTCCTGCACTGAGGCTGACCTGAGCAGGATGAAGCTTTCCTTCTGAGAGCATATGGTTTTATTTAGAATGTGTTTCACAACCGTGACGTGCAGAGCCAGGCTTTACTTGTGCTCCACACTCCCACTCACCCACTCTGCAAGGAAAGCTGCACTCAGGACTTCAATAAAACCAGGAGAAGTGCATGGATGGAGGTGGAGATTTGTTCTATCAAACTGAGGGTAAACATGACTTCACTAAACCAAAGAAAATGAACTTTTATGTGGTAGGAAAAAACCATACACCTCTTGAGCGTGCTGCTTTGCGTGGTCACAGGTGATTTCTGGGTGTAGAATAATGCTGTGTTTTCATCAGAAAATTCACTGATGGTGGCATGGGAATGCTTGGAGAGGAAGAGTGACAGAAACTAGTCCAAACACAGATATTGCAGTGTGTGCATGGACAGAAAAATCTCTCCTTGAATAAAGTTATTGCTGTCTTGTTTTTTCTACCACGTGGTGTTTAACTTGAAAATGCTGATAAGGTGCAGCCTTGGGGTCTGATCACATCCAAGTGCTGCATCTCTTTGTACTGCTAAAACATCTGCTTTTTAAAATTGATGGTTCAAAAGCCGTTTGTTCATGTTCCCCTTTCAGCCTCCTTCAACATTTATGCATGTGACAGAACTGATCTAAAAAGGGAAGTACAAGTATTTCAAATACAGATGTTGGTCTTAAACCCGGTGACTTTTATATAGTGCCAGTTTCAGAGTGTTGGGTTGTGGTGGAGGCACAGGGTTTGTCATGTACCTGTGTCCTCCCCAGAGTATTCCAGCGTATAAATCCAGATATTTTCAGATTTATTCAATGCAAGTGCAAAAGTGAATTTTCTCAGCTACGGCTGTCTCACGCTTATCTATTTTTTTCTGCAAATCTCTCCTTTTTTTTGTCTTTTTTTTTCCATTGAGTGCAAGAAAACCATTACCCTGGTCTCTTCAGCTCGTGTGGAACAGGGTGGTGATTTGCAGTCTCTCTAAAAATTCCCCGTGGAAGCAAATGGAGCTCCAGCCACATTCCAGACAGTGGATTTCTGCTGCTTCCTGTGCAGGATGGACTCTGCTTCTCCATGAAGACAAAAGCCTTTGTTCTGCTGAGTCACACTCCAGAACAACAGACAGCTACAGAAGAGTTGATACGCTCTGCTTCTAGTTCCACTTTGGACTTTGAAGTTCTCCCCTGTACTCGCTTCTCTCTCTCTTTTTTTTTCTTTTGTTTCTGTTTTTGTTGTTTTTTTGTTGGATTGGGGATTTTGTCGGTTTGTTTCAGGCTTTTTTAGGCCGGGCCTGCAGCGTGGTTTAGCAGGCACGTATTTTCCGAGCTTGGCTGTTGGCGGTTCCGCGGTTGCAGGGGTCACGTTGGCTGTCACACGCCCGCAGGTTCTGTCCCCTTCACCTAAAGCTGCCTTGGGAAAGAGGGAAGTGGAAGACTCAGCTTTCACGAGGCATCCCCCGAGGGGATGGGTGACAACAAAAACAACATCCTCGTTTTCTCGAGGTGCCTCCTTCCCTTGTTCGGTGGCTTTGAACTGCGGCTGGTAGGACGCGTGTGAGGGGTGCAGGTTGGCAGCCCTCAGGGTGATAACAGGGATGTGATCCATGAGAAAGGCCGTGTGACAAGGATGGGATGATATGCCCAGAGCCAGCTGAGGAAATACCGTTTGAATGTAAAAATTGACGGGGGTGTTGCCCGGTGGCAATTGCAGCGGATTAGAAGAGTGTGAGTGTGGGAAAAGGTGGAGGAAGGGCTCTGTGGGTGTCACCTCCAAGCTGCAGAGCCCAAACTTTGGGCTGGTGCTCGCAGCAGGATCGCAGGCTTAATGTCAGACTCGTGTGGTGCTGTGGTCACTGAAATCCTTCTCCCTTCCCTGGAGGCTGAATCCCTGGGAGCGGCGGGCAGGGAAAGCCATCCTGAAATAAAGCCCCAGGTTAAGGTTTGCGCTCAGATGCTTTAATCCAACGTCTGCCTGAAGCGGAGCAGATTGCAAATTGTTCCCAGAGGAGATTTCAGTGGGGTCTTGAGGGCTTTATCAATTCCTTTCTGAAACTTCTGGCACCTCACCTTCTCCTGTTATCTTCGTAATGTTATTTGTTTATTTAGCTCCAGGAAAATCTATACTTGGAGAGGGGTTTTTCCCCCCTCAGCATTATCAGTGGAGTTGAATTAGAACGATTGCTCACAATACTGATGGGCTAAGCTGCTTCTGAATCAAAAGACAAGGGCTAGTTTGGGCTGCAGTGAAGAAGCAAGGCTGTGTTCCTGTGGGAAGGCATTTGGAGCCTCTTCCTTGTCTCTTTGTCACTTAGAGCACGTCCTTCACCAGAAAAGTGCCCTGCGAGGTTTGGCACGTGTTTAGCTGCAATTGGGGTATTCATTTTACTCAAAAATTAATTTTAAATTGAGTGCCTTCAATTGTTTGGGATGAAATTAGGTAGCAGACAACACTAAATGAGTAACTATGAATTCCTCGGTCTGGGTATTTATCTTGTGAGAAATTTGATGAATGAAAAGAAAAACAACCTCTCCAATAAAATTCAGGGATTATCCATGCAAATTAAAAAAAAAATAGTCCCCACATAAAGAAGAGAAAATAAAATATGGAATCCCTGAATACAGGAATAGAAGGAAGAAGTGAGAAGCAGTCAGCAGAAAAAAAAGGCTGGTTATTAAAATGGATGGAAAATTTGAGCATCTGAAAAAACCCAGAAGGATTTGCCAGTATGTGCTGGATATTTACATGAATATGCAGCAATGCTGTCTCAGAACCCTGATGAAGTAGGGGTAAAAGAATCCTGGAAAAGTGTATTAAAAAAAAAACCAACCCTAAATTTACTTTTAAATCTGTGCTGTCAGAGTTTGATCACCAGCTAAGGAAGGGGACCCTGGATCTGGCAGTTTGTGCAGCTCATCCTGCTCACAGTTAATTGCCAAATTTCCACTGACTCTTTTATCATAACTAGATTTTGCCTCAGTTGTGTTCTTCCACCATAATGAGGTCTGAAGGGTGTAATTGCCTCTTTATCCTAGAAAGCCAAAAGAACGAAGGAAATGAGTTTTGGAGAGCTGCTGAGAATGGTAAGGGGATAAATAAATCCAAACTGAAGGTGGGGACAAAAAAAGTTGTGGATTCCCCCCTCCTTCCCCCCACCCAGGAAAACGAGTAGCTAAATTAAAGTCCAGAGGCTGAGTCCTCCAAAACCTGAATGTCACCTGTGTCACAGCTCTGCCTCCACAGGCAGGGTTTCAGTCAGTTGGAAAGAAAAAGTAGTGGATGCCTGTGCAGTAAAAAGGTTTTAGCAAAGAGGAAGATGGTGCATGTATTAGCTTTGCAGAAGAGAAAGATAATTACTGTTAACCATCTTTTTTTTCCCCCTTTTATTTTTCCCCCCAAACTGTTACTTGATTAACATAATCAAGTTACAGTGGGAGCAATTGCTCTCAATTAGGCCTTGGTTTGCCAATTACAGCTTCTACTCCAGACTTGATAAAGGCAGGGGAGGTTGGTGAGCCTCAAAGTGTGTCTGTTTTCTCTGTGCAGGATCTGCTGAGCTAATAGAGGGGATGACTTCTCTCAGCAGCATTGCCAAGCTTATACCCTGAAATGATCAAAGGCACAGCAACACAGTTATTTAAGATACCTTCACGTCTGAGAAGATTTAGCACTTCTATTTCTTGGCACAGTTCTAAATCTTCCCTAAAAAGACACTTCAGAGTCAATTTAAAACAACAAAAAAAAGCTAATTTAGTAGCCTTGACAAAGCTGGTACAAAAGGTGACACAGCTGTGAACTGATTTGAAAAATCCCTTTAAGAACAAAACGTGCACTCTGTAATTTGGAATAGTTACTAGGATGGGCAAGTCCCTTCTGTGTTTCTCCGTGTGAAAACTCCTGATGTGTCAGATGTGTTTTGTTTTCCACGGAACCACCAGAGGTGGTTTGGGTTGGAAGGGATCTTAGAGACCATCCAGGAGTGGCATTCGTTGCCTTGGCTGATGTTTGCCTTCACAGCACAGCGTTGGCAGAAGCTTACAGGATTTAATCAGGATTTCAAACCCCCTCACTGGCTGGGGTAGCACTCTCTGCAGAGGAAAGGTTTCTCGTTGTTCCATAAACAGTTGTTTTTCCAGCATGAACCTGGAATTAGAGACCTTTCAGTCCAATGGGCCCGAAGTGAAAGTCTCAGAATCTGAGGGACTAAGGTTTTTTGTTTTTTTTTTTCTGCTAGAATAGCAACAGTTCAGTGAAATGCCTGTGCCAAGATACTGCCAGGAGCACTTATCTGCCTCAACAGCAAACAAAAAGTGGAGGCGGAAGAGTGAAATAAAAAAAAAATTATATATATTGTTCAGTCAAGATAGATTAATAGTGGTGCACACAAGCCACACTTCCTTGTGGGTTATATCAGTTCTTTGTATTTTTGTACGATCTAAAAATGTCTTTCCTTACCTTTTTTTTTTTTCCTTTTTATTTTTATTTATTTTTTTTCCGTTTGGGGAAACTGGATTGAGTGTTCCCTTTCTGTGGGAACGGTTGGCACCAAAAATGCTTCGTTTTGCTGTGTAAAAACGTTCCGTTCAGGGCGGTGCAAATACTGTGCCTTGACTGAGTTTTAGCACTTTATGAGGATGTTTTTTTTTTTTCCAAAGGAGGTGGGGTATTTTAGACTGGGGAGAACAGGGATGTGTCTCTAAGGAAGCATTAAATCAAATGGGGGTTGCAGTGCCTGGGAAGCTGAGGTGAATTGTGCACAGTGGCTGCTGTTACCGAGTCCCTTTAGCAAATGACAAGTTTTGTTCTTGCCTTTTTTGTGTCCCGGAAGGGTGACCAGCCTGTGGCTCACCCTGGAGCATCCCGAGATGCTGCAGAAAGCAGCGGAAACGCCACCTGCGCTAATCAGTGCCCAAGTCACAAAGGGAATCAAAGAAAGGACCTCTGGAAACAGAGGGAATCTCAGACAATTACGGAGAATAAATTCAGCTTTGTGTAAATTCAGGGTTTTAATGCAGAGGGCTGCAAAGCATAGCGGCAGGATGGGGTTCTGGCTGGAGGAGTTCGTTTGGACGTGTGTTGATGCATCTCTAGCTGGGCATTGATTTCACGCACAATTTTGCCTTTTCTCAGGTGTTTTCTAGTGGTGTAGGATGTAAAGCAGTGCTGCACGGGTGCGGGAATGTGTGAAATGGCCAGCCCTAAATTTTAGCGTGCTTTTACAAATGCGTGCTAATTAATCGTTCATTACCACACTGGGTCGTGCTCCGAAACCTCTCAGTGCGGCTTGCAGGGTCTGTCTCCTCTTTACAGGTGATCCTTTGTGAGATGTGCTTTCTTTGCAGGGCACTTAAACATCTCCGAAAAGCTCATTAACGAGCTGTAAATCTTTCACGCTGAACAAAAGACGAAACTGCCAGGTAGGAATTCTTTTGTGGTGCCGGTCCTTAATTTCACTTTAAATACCCTGAATATTTTACTAGATGACTTGTAGTGGAATGGAAACCTTCTGCTGAGTTGTCACCAATAACGTTCTTTTTTTTTTCTTAAAAAAAAAAAAAAAAAGGAACCCTGGTAATTCAGACGCTTCTAATTAGTCCTCACATCTCTGGTTCTATTTTTGGGAGGCATTTGGCTGGCTGAAAGTGAGTGTGCATAATTATCATGCCAGCTCACCCCTGGCACTGGTTTTGATGTCAGCAGTTTCACTCAGTGAGGCTCACAAGTCGTGAGTCATCGATTGTTTTAGGATTAGAAACCTTGTGCAAGGTTTGGAGAAGTCGGCTCCATGATTTGTGACTTCCTCAAAGTGTTTTTAGAAGGATGAAGGGAATCTTGTGTGTTCCTGTGCACAGCCAGCACGGGGGATTCAGCATTCTGGAAGCTGTGCAAAAACCGTTTTCTCTTGGTTTTGTTGGTGGGTTTGTTTTTTGGTGGTTTTTTTTCCCTTTTCCTGGTTTACTCAGGACTCTTACTGCCNTTTTTGTTTTTTTTTTTCCTTTTCCTGGTTTATTCAGGACTCTTACTGCTCAAGAATCCCAAAGTATCCTCTGTGAAGTTTCTTCTGATTTTAACTAGCAGTGTGTTATTTTTCATAATTTGGGGGGAATAGCAAGGGCAAATCCCATCTGCTCTTTGCTACATTTTATTCTGCCAATCCCAATATATGGAGCATGCTAGAAGTGATATTTTTTTTAAATTGCGTGTTTTGATTTGGGAACTAATACTACCTTTTCTTTTTTTCCTTTTTCAGCTGAGATGACTTTATTTGGTGTTGTTATTTTGAGTTTTTCTGTTCAGATAGGTAATAAATTGTCTAGTGCTTATCCCTAGCAGACCATTTGAAATGGAGTCCTGCCTTAAAACCCACGTCATTCCAACAAACTGTGCTGCTGACTTTTGCTGGATAGCACAGGAATGATGAGAATCCAGCTCAGTATTTTGAAGGTGAGCTCCACCTGTGGCTTTGGTTTTCACTGAGGCTTTGTTTTCATCCTTTTACTCAAGTTGGTAAGGCACAGATCTGGTAAACCAGATGTGATTATAGCAAGCTTCACCTTTAGGTAATTCTGAAGGGAATGTGTGAAATTTTGGAGTGAACCCACTGGGGCTGGGTAAACAATCCAGCAATCAGATCACATCAGGATGGAGGTTTTACTTTAGAAGCAGCTGAACAGCAGGAAGATCAGCATCAGATTTATTCATGCAGCCTTTAGACACAGGCCTGTTTGGGCAAGTAATGAGAACTTTGAGCTGCCTCACTGTTCCCTCCATCTTGTGTGCACAACTTGACTTTAGCTTGAAACCAGCAGCAGTGTTACCTTTAAGTTACCTTAAACTTAACCTTCAGCTCTTGATAATACCATCAGTTGCATGCAAAGAACTGTTTAGCAAAGCCTGTGGTGTTCCTGGTGGAATCACCTTCCTACTGGTCAGGTTTTGGGCTTTTGGAGTCTTGTCCACAGGCACTTCGAAAGCTGCGTCTTAAATTCCTCCCCGTGAAATGAAAAGGAATTCTGTGAGCTGACAAGGTGGGGTCTGGGTCAAAGGCTGGACTCTGTTTTGGAGGCCTTTTCCAACCCAAATGATGCTGTGATTCTGAGCGTCCAAAGTTATGTTATTGGTTGATAGGAAAACATGAAATAGTTGAGGCTGTTTTGCTCTTGGTATCCCTCATGAAAATGTACAGTTTGTAAGTCAGGGGCCAGAGTTACTCTTTTCACTAACTTAAGGCGAGTGCAAGTTTTCATAGAAAATTTAAAATCGGGGATTTAGTCCCTCTCCAGCTCTCCTGGAGCCCTTTGAGGCACTGGAAGGGGCTCTGAGCTCTCCCTGGAGCCTTCTCCAGCTGAACACCCCCAGCTCTCCCAGCCTGGATCTGTAGGAGAGGTGCATCACTGCGTGTTTCTCAGAATGGTTTTATAAAAATCATCAGTTATTTTGTTTTCCTTAGGGGGTTTAAAACCTTGAATTTGGAAGCTATTTGGTAACTGCATCAGCATATAGATTATGGAGCTGTCTTCGTAACCTTTGTAACAAAGGAAGGTTGGGCTGTGGGGGTTTTTCCTCAGATATCCCAGGAAGGTGAACTCTGTGGGACAGAGGGACAAAATGAGCCCTGGCCCAGTGACAGCTGAGTTCCCCCTGGGGGTCTGCTCACTATCCCACAGCCAGGGCCTTTCCCAAATCCTCCCATCTGACCACAAAGTCAAAAGAAAAAAGAATCCCTTCCCAGTCAGGCTTCCAGGAAGCTTGGGGCAGCAGGATCACAGGGCCAGGCCCTCCCTGGCTGGGCTGAGTCCCAGGTTTTGGAGGTGCAAATAACCCAAATTCTCTCCATGGGCTGCCATTTCCACACATTCACTTTTCCATTTCACACTCACATCTCCGTGCTCCCCACACAGAGCTCTCTGGAGGAAATGTGGTTGGGGTGATGCTGCCATTCCTCCTTCCTTCCCCCGCTTAACAAACTGGATTTATTTTAGATGGGAGTCGGAGTGGTTAAACGGCTGCACGTGCACTTCTCTGTTTCCAGGTGCTTTTATTCAAAACTCTGGACTTTCTTACTCAGCATGGACAGGCCACAGGAACAGCTCACAGGCCTTAGATCTACTGCAGGGACCATGGAAGTTTGTAAAATGCGTCATGACTTCACCACAAAGCAGTCAGGCTTTTCTGTTTTTCTGGCTGGAGCGAGAGAAAATAATTGTGCAGAATTTGAATGGCAGTAGGGTTTGTATTTTCGTTTTCTCTCTCTGAGGCAGGGATATGTGTTTTGGGGAGTGATTTGCATAATTTCTTGTATTTAGTTTCTCTTGGTTACGGTGGAGGAAGCTTGCAGTTCCTGGGAATCCCAGGCTGAGCTAGCGAAGAGCGGGAATTGTCTGGTGCCGGAGCTGCGTGAGGCTGGAATCTGTCGTGCAGAAAAAGACGTGGAACGTCATGAACTCCAGCTTGGATTATTATTCCAGTCCACTAAGCTATTGCTCTCAAGACTCAACAGTAATGAACTCATAACGTGTGGTTTGGGTTTATTAAAAATGTATGTGACTTTTTGAACTTTTGAATAACACGTGCGCACGCTAGGCAAGTCTTTGCTGCACTATCACAATCTGGCCTCCCTGAGCTATTTATTGTTTGTCTGGCTGTGAATATCCTCTTTACGTGTGTTTAGTTCTTTTATGTTCCTCTTAAAGGAGCTCCCACTCAGAAGCTCACAAAGCACAGGCATCAGTGGTTTAAGAGAATGACTGTCTGTCCCTGCAGTGCTTCCTTCCAGAAAAACTGAGAGCAATTACACATACAGCTCCTGTGGAATGGAAATTGGGCACTTGATATTTAATAAACAGGGATTTGCTTATCATGTAAAAAGTAGGAGACTGCTCAGTGTTTCCATTTTTACTCCTAAGTTGCCTGAGATTTGGAATTAGATTTTTTTTTAATACAGTTTTTATCTAGGCTGTGAAATGTCCTATTAAAATGTTCATTAAAGTTTCTTTTCTGTAGACCCATTGGATAAACATGAGCAAATGTTTAGTTTTGTCTGTTTTTACAAGTGACTTTGATCATTTCGCCATTCTTGCAGTTTTCCACTGAGCTAACTTTGTATCAGTCAAATTTCTTTCTAATGACAGAATTCTTTTCAAGGAAACATGCAAGACCTTCTTTTGTCTGTTGATTGTGTGGAGAATTGGAGAGAGAATAGGGCATTCATGAAAAAAAAAAAGAAAGCATTCTTGGGCCAGGTAGATTTATTATTCATATTGATCATAAAAATCTAACAGAACTTTTTGAGTGGCCTGATAGTGTGGGGCAGGCAGAAGAGCCACTTGGCCACCTCCACTCTGGCAAATCCACAGAGAGCTGAAAGTGATGGGAAGCAAGCTGGGACCAGTTCAGTGCTGAGAGCTCACGCTTGGACAAGGTGATTTTTTCAGTTCTGTTCCCATTTTACACACCAGGATTTGTCAGCGGGATGGGGAGCTCTGGTATGTTCTTAAATGAGATGTCACCAAACCCAATGTGAATAAATATGTATTTCACAGCCAGGCTCTGGGGGGAAGCTGATGAATGGAAAAGGAAAATCTCGTGGCTGGCTGAGGAGCTGGCCGTCCTCAGCCATTCCAAACAAGTAGAATTACTGCGTTTTCTCAGTAAATCTTAATTGTTTGATCCTTGCTCTGTGCCTCTTGCTGTGTCATCTGATGAATGCCATGAATTAAATATAGTACATTCATTTAAACCACCCACAAATAGTCCTTCCTCCCTATCTCAGCCTAGCCTGCTTTAAAAATAAGCGCTGTGTGCTTTTATTTACCACATCCTGCAGCGCATGACACTTCCAAGGATGGAACCAAGGAGAGCACACAGCAGTGCTGTTCCATGATTGGAAATTAGATTACAGATTAGAAAGCCCAGAGGGACCACTCTGACCAGATAAGAGAGTCCCCTGGAGGCCATAAGACCGTTTTAATTGGGGCCAATCTAGAAAGAAACATCCAGTCTTGGCATAAACACTTCCAGTGATGGATGAGCCAAAGGACGCCTGGTACGTTTTCGTGGGGATTGCTCTGGCTTGGGATTTTTTGGCTTTTGGGAAGGGCAAGAGGCCTTCCATTCCTTGCTTTTGATAGAATTCTCTCTCCATTTAAATCCTGCCTTGAAAGAAGCCTGGGTTTAGCTGGCTGAAGGGAAAAGTCCTCTGTCAAATGTTTGCTTCCCAGACTTAGGCAATCCCCGCGGGATTAAGCTGTTCCTTGGCCTTCTCTGTGTGGGCTGGACAGAGCAAGCTTTTCATCTGCAGGCGTGGTTTCCAAAGCTCTTCAGATGTCCTGCCCAGGGCTCCTTGCACTGCATTTCTTTCCCTGGATAAACCTGGATTTAAGTCACATGAAGGTGTACCTTACATGTCTGCTTTCCCTGTCATATTATACCTGCTGTCCTGCACATTCCTGAGGGTTTTTGCAGGGGAGGACCAAGTACAAAAATAAGTTGGTAATGGGGTCATTTGCAGAAATTAAGGGGAGGCTTGTGCCTGTGTTGTACCCTGGAAATAAAAACACAAAGAAAGCACCATCTGTTTGAAGAACCTTCAGCCTCTTTCCCACAGCAGGCTCCTGGCACAGCCAGCATTCCTTAAACCTGGAGGCAGAATCCCCCTTTGCTCCCTCCTCCCATAGAGTTTACAGTGATGCTGAGGATGTGACTGGAATCCCTGGCCTGGCCCTGCAGGATCTTCCCACAGTTTCCCCAGGGATGGGCAAGTTCTTTTGCAATTAACTTAATTGTCTGGGAAAGAATCCTGTTTGTTTGGGGATGAGGAACTGTGGGATTAAACCTAGACACGTGGTGCACACGCTGGAATGGAGGCTGCAGGAGGATGGGAAACTCTGTGTTCTGGGAACGTTCCTGCTTGGAATAGGTGCCCTCAATGCGTTTTACACAGACATGCTGAGTTTCTTGGATGGAAGGATACTGAGATGGTTTTTACATTTACCAGACTCTCTCAGTCTTGACCCGTTTTACCAGCATATAGCAAATTCTCGTCATAAAGCATCCTTTTTCTAAAAGCCTCTGTTTTTTTTTTCCTAATGAGCAGGTGATGCTCTGTTTTACTTTGGGTAAAACTTGGGCTTTGAAGCTGTGGGCAAAATTGACTTCGGTGAGGCCAGGATTTTTTAATGAAAACTGTGAAATATTGCTGACACGGGATCTTAATTCTTCATGATCTGTGCCCCGGATTTGAGCCAAAGCTGAATTAAATCTCAGACCTTAAAGTCTGGTTTAAAGGTCCCTTTTTAACTTTTAACTAGGAAAGATTCATTCTTTAAGTGTTTTCTGAACTTAAAAAGCTGTTTTTTAAAAAGTGTGGCTGCGTAGAAATCTTCCTTTGATCATATAGATGAAATCTTTATTTGTAAAAAGAAGAGTTTGCAGTCCTATAAACAATGCCTGTTGAAGTAGCTGGTGTTGACTGCATTGCTTAGGGTATTTTTAACCATGAAATATCCATTATGGTCATCCTGTAATTTGATGTAATTTGAATACTGATGTATCTTTTTGTCCGTGTGATGAAAATAAAAAGCCTCACTTAGGGCTGGGGCTTTAGTGCTCGATGGATTTCAAACAGCAGAGAGAATTCCTGCCTGTTATTAACCTTCCTGTAAATCAGAACAAGTGTAGGAAGGGACAGTGTATTAATGCCAAGCAAAACTGCAACTTCTCCACATGTTGAGGATACACTTGTCCTGCTGTGCTCTGTTTTCAGCCAAAGGCCAAAGTCAGAATAACATTTTTTAATGAGGGAAGCGCATTATGGATGAGCTAACAGAGCAAACCAGGACATGATTTTTGGAAAGAATATTTTTTTCCAGATAACTGGACAGGTTTACCTTGTTTTGTCGTGTTGTTTGGGGTTTTTTTTGGTTGGTCAGGGTTTTTTCTGCCTTCTGATTAGTCATGTGAGAAAATCCCTGCAGTGTCCTGCAGAAGGGACTGAGCTGGAATTGATTTTCCCTTCAGTAACTGGTTGTTCAGAGATTTCTCTAGGACTGGAACCTGTGCCAGTAGGATTTCAGCAGAATGCTTTCAGACACAACAGGGTTTTCCTGGTGTTTTTATTCCTCCAGAAGAAGTCTCCTATTTTGGGTTGGCTATTTTAAGTTGAAAAGCTCTGCTGTTACTTACTATGCGATAACATTTAGCTGCTTATTCTGGATTATATTTAGACATACACAACTTGATCCAGGGAAGAGACCTAATACCTTGGAAGCCTGGACCACTCACTTAATGGGCTTCTGTTGCCGCTGTGACAAGCCCAAGTTCCACAGAATGAAGGGATTTGTCAAAAATAAGTAGTTACCAATCCTAGTGCTTGAGAGTGGGGCTGCAAGGGTTTTTTCCTCTGGCAGTTTTTGTCAGAGAGCTTTGATTATATCCTACAACCATTCAAAACTAGAAATACTGTTTTTGCAGCTATCATGGTAGTATTTTTCATGTGGTTACAGTGTGTATCAGTTTTATGCTGCAGCATCTGGGGGTTTGGTTTTGTTTTGTTTGGGTTTTTTTAATCCAGAGTTCAAGAGTCACCTTAAATTCTGAGCTGCTTTGACCATGTCTGGAAAATTAAATATTATATTTTCCATGCCAGTGAGAGAAGTTAGAAGAAACAAAAAAATCAGAAGGCAAACATGATTAGTTTTGAAGCCTGACCTGGGAACTGGAGAAGCTGAAGTTTGATGATCATGGAATGGTTTGGGTTGGGAGGGACCTTAAAGCCCATCCAGTGCCACCCCTGCCAGGGGCAGGGACACCTTCCACTGTCCCAGGCTGCTCCAAGTCCTGCCCAGCCTGGCCTTGGACACTTCCAGGGATCCAGGGGCCGCCACAGCTGCTCTGGGCACCCTGTGCCAGGACCTGCCCACCCCGCCAGGGAACAATTCCGTCCCAATATCCCATCCAGCCCTGCCCTCTGGCACTGGGAAGCCATTCCCTGTGTCCTGGCCCTCCATCCCTTGTCCCAAGTTTCTCTCCATCTTTCTTGTAGCTCCTTCAGGCACTGGAAGGCCCCAACTGGGTCACCCCAGAGCTTCTCCTGTCCAGGCTGAACAATCCCAGGGGTGTCACTGGTGTCCCTGAGATACAGGGCTGGAATTGGAGAGGTTGTGTTTGGATCGTGGCTCACGTCCAGGCTGGAGCAGGATGGGAATGGGGAGAGGGTTCTCCCCCCATGCCTGCAACTACTTCATAATATCTGATCTAAACCTAATACCTACTTCTAACCTTCCCTTATTCACTTAAGGCCATTCCCCCTTGTCCTGTCACTCCACACCCATGGGAAAAGTCCTTTTCCAGCTCTCTTGGAGCCCCTCTAGGCTCCTGGTATGACAGGAGAGATTTTACACGGGTCTCACAAATTGTTTAAAGTTTGAAAGGTCGTTCAGGCAGTGTCTTTCCACTGACCTGTCACCTTCCTTCACATTCTGTGTTGAGCCTGGTCTCTCAGATGACAATAAAGCACACACAATAGGTTCCCCTCTGGCACTTCAGCAGAGAAATTCGTTCAGGTTTAGCAGAAGCCATCAAAGATGGAACACCTGTTAATTAACCACCTGCTTTTGAAAACTTTGCTTTCCAGTTGTTGCCTCTTGAAGAGTTTTTCTGGGGCTGGCTGATCCTCCTAGAGACAAGAATTCTCTGTCTAGAGAAGTGCTGAGCCTCCTTAATTCACATCTCCCAGACATCTTTTTCCTCCAGCTCCTTTTTAAGGTCAGATTTTGTCATTTCAGGATGCATCTGATGAGTACTGCACAGAAATTTAAGCTCTCCTCTTCCTTGCTCCTCCAGCTTCCTGCATGCAGGGTGCAGATCGTGCAGGGCTGCCCACTCAGGGAGACTTTGTGCCATTAGCAAGTTTCCATTGCCATTTACTTTTCAGCAATCAAATGGTTTGTAGACTTTTCAACTTCTTACCAATCTCTGCAGGAACCCACTAAAAATACCCACTGGCAGCTCCTCACCCATTTCATAGGATCAGGGAATCACAGAATGGTTTAGGTTGGAAGGGACCTTAAAAATCATCCCTCTCCAACCCCTTGCCATGGGGTGCCTTCTACAAGACCCAGTTGCTCCAAGCCCTGTCTGAGCTGGCCTTGAAAATTTCTGTGTTTGTTGTATTTTTAGTGCATTTTAGCATCTCTCAGGTTGGGTTGTGTATCGTCTCAGCCTTTTCTGAAAAGGTGGAATGAGCTCTGAGTTTGCTTGGTGGTGCTGAGTACTCAGTTACATAGCACAATAACTTTTTAAGGTGCTTTAGGTAGAGAGATCTGTTACAGTTCTGCAGTTCAGAAGAGTAAATAAAAGACACAGAGCATATTTGGGAGGAGAACAGCAGCTCTCTGGATGATTCTTTTCACCAGTTGCAGTGGAAAAATCTTTAAAGAGACTTTCAGACATTCAGCACCGGCCAAGGCAGCTTTAATTCTTAAACCGTGTAATCAAAAATAAAATACCCTGCCAATTCAGTGAAAGGATTCATCCCATTGTTTCTCCTAAGTTTAGGGAGACAGAACAGCTGGCTTGGGAATGCACAGAAGTTTCAACCTCAGTTATGAGCCTTCCTTCCTGGACTGCCTCTCTCTGAAAACCTCAGTTCCGTGTTCTCCTCGTTTAGTTCAGGTTTCTCTTGATTTGTCTTTCACTTGCTTTTTCAAAACTGGCTTTCCCTCAAGGTTTTTTCTTGGTGAATCTGTTACCTCTACTGTATTTTCTGTTGTCTTTTCCTCCTGTCTTACTGCCTTGTATTTAATGTTATTTTCTCTCTGTACATACTGCCTTGATTCTCATCTGCTCTTCTGCTTATTTCCCTCCTCCTTTATCCAGTCTCACTTTCTTCCCTTTTCTCTCCTGCCTACCCATTTGTATCCACTTCAGATTCTTCTGTTTGCAGTGCTGGAACACATCAGAAATTATGTTTTCCCCTCTCCCTTGCCCTTTCAGTTACTGAAATATGCACATAAGAATTCAAATGGGCTTCTAAAAATAGTAAAAGGATAAAACTGTTTGTTTCAGCTTTTCAGTCTTTGCTTTATTAGAACTTCTGGGAGGAAAGGCCCAGAAAGTCTAGAACTGATTCAGCTGCAGGGAACAACAACAACAACAAAAAAAAGGCAAAATAAAACCCAGAAAGAGATATGGCCACAACTTATTTGATTAATAAATAAATAAGTAAAACAGAATAAAACAAAAGCCCCAAGCCTCACGTGTGCTCTGTCTATGGATTGTGTCAGTGTGGCATGTGTAATCCTAAGTGGCATTTTATACCCTGGGTCTCTTTATTTCTGTGAGGAGCTTTGTTGTGTTTTTCACAGTTCTGGTGGTTCATGTTCAACCCAGCAGAGCTTGGTGTGGGTTTAAAAAAGGAATGGTTTGCCAGGGCCATTTTTAGAGAAGATGAGAGTCATGTAAATTGTAAAATATCTGATGGATGAGAATTTCTTCCTGCAGGGAATGTCTGTCCAGTTGTGAAGTCCTGGCATTTTCCATTGTCCAATAGCTTCTTCTTCCCCAGCAAGAGGATTTGCTGTATTAAGACTGCTTAGATAATTCTCAGATGAAATTAAATGGATTTGATTTTTTTTATTATCATCCTGTACACGATATTATGAATGTTGAACTTTAAATTCCATCCAAATTTGGATCTGTAGATGTCTGTGACGTGATTAGAAAGATCCCCAGCCCTGTGATGCTCCAGTGTTATGTAGCTTTATCTCAGGATGAGGATTCCTGAAACTGCGTGTCCCAGATTCTCCTGAGCTAATTATTGCAGCGCAGGAACCTTCTAAAAATAAACTTTCTCATTAGATTCTAGGTTTTATAACAACTTTACTGTTCAGAGAAGTTGTATTTTCCTCTTGAAAGAATAAATTTTATGGCTCTGTTTCCTTCCCCATAACCCCCTGAAGTGCTGGTGAGGCAGACAGGCACATTTACTGGCTGCTTTTGAAAAGTGAATTAAAGGCTGAGACAGGGAGCTGTTGGTTGTGATTAGGCAAAAGATGCTAATCAGAAAGGTTCTGGTGCCGGGTTAGTGGAGTTTTGTGTTTGCACAGGCACAGTTGTGGTGGATTGTATTAAGCAAATATTTCTTTTCCCTGGTGATGAGGAGGGAAATGAGTGTCTTTGCCTTGTGTCACTTCTCTGAGCACCTCTCTGCCTTCTCCCCTGCTTTCTTCCCTTTAAACCTGCTGCACTTCCCTCCTGCTTGTCTCACAGGTAGTGACAAACCAGGCACAGTTCTCTTGGCCGTGTCTTAGCAGGATGAGAACTTACCCTCTGAAGTGATTTGTGTGCCTTTGGAAGCGTCGGCTTGAAAGCCTCACTGGGAGTTTAGATTACATTGAAATGGGTTCAGTGTTCCAGCTCATGATGGGAAGATTTCTTCCAACAGGAGAAAATCACAGGCTTGCTCCAAATACATTTTAGTCCTTTTTTTTTTTTTTTTTTTTTTTTGCAAATATTTGTGTGTGATTTTTCATGAGTTTTCTGGCACCACTGGCATGTCCCTGTGCCACTGCCTTTCCTCCCTTTCTCAGTGGTAACTTTGCCATCCTGATCCTTTTGCCTTTTAGTCAGGGGTCCCATTCCACAGTAGGTGGTGACATGAACGGTAGGATTAGGTATTTTGTGAGTTTTCAGCTCACCCGTCCAAGGGAGAGCACAGAACTTTATCAGATGGGGAAAAACATCTTCTTGCTGCTGCTCTGCTCTCCTGAGGGGCTTCAGGATTGCTGTAGAATCATAGAACATTAAGGAGTTGCAAGGGACCTTAAAACTCATCCCATTCCACCCCCTGCCATGGAAGGGACACCTTCCACTATCCCAGGCTGCTCCAAGCCCTGTCCAGCCTGGCCTTGGACACTGCCAGGGATCCAGGGGCAGCCACAGCTGCTCTGGGCACCCTGTGCCAGGGCCTGCCCACCCTCCCAGGGAGCAATTCCTGCCCAATATCCCATCCATCCCTGCCCTCTGGCACTGGGAAACCATTCCCCTTGTCCTGGCCCTCCATCCCGTGGAAAGAGTCTCTCTCAGTATTTTTGGTTGGCTTCTTCAGGCACTGGAAGGCCACAATTAGGTCACCCTGAAGCTTCTCTTCTCCAGGCTGATCAATCCCAGTTCTCTCAGCCTTTTATACTAAGACTGCCTTCAAACCCATTTTCTCTTTGAGATTTGTTCTGTGCTGCATTTTTTTTTCCTTTCTTTGCTTTCATACTGGTTGTCCTGGTTTAGGGCTTTTCTCAAAACAAACTTGGAGCTTCTTCTTCCCCATCTCTCTCTGAACCAGTCTTCAAGGTACAGGGCACGACATCCAACACAAACAGAACAGACAGTTGGGGATACAAGCATCACAAAGTCACCCCAGGACACTGGACCCTGCTTTCCTGTGGTGGAAGCAGGAGGGATTGAGTAGCTGATAAGGTATTTCCTGTAAGGAATCATCTCCAGAAGGGAATCATTCTTTGCAGGCTCAGTGAAAGAAAACCATACCGAATTACATTTTTGTTTGTACCATCGTGGCTTGCACCTCTTAGAGAAGTCAGGTGTCCAGCTTACCTCAAGGTGTTGCAAAATGCCCATCAGCAGGCACTGAGGTTCTGGTCAGGAGAGAGTGGAAGTGAGCAGAGCTGCTAGAGGACCCATCTGAGGATGGTAAAATAGAGAGGCAACTTCAGGCCAAACCCCTGGAACGAAGAGAAGCCGCCTGGAAGCATTTAAGCGAAATTGTGTGACAGATAGAAACTCACAGCCATTAATAATATCAAGAAAGGGAGGCTGTTCATGATGAATTGAGAAAACAAAGCTTAACGCTGAGAATTAGCAGTGGGATAAACGTCCAGAAATTCCCTGCTGATGTGCAAGGTCATTTAGTTCCCCAGCAACCATTTTTCTCAACTAAGTAAAGCAGCAGACAGATCTTTCAGTATTTAACACAGTCTTTCCTTACCAGTAGAAACCATATGGGAACCATAGCTGGACTGTCAGGGAGGAAGGGATGGCAGCAAACCACTTCTTGGCTGTGCCTTCCATTTCAGTTCTGCTGCTTAGGGAGGAGTGTGGCTGATCAGTCCCACGACATCAGGAGGAAGAACATTGTCATTCGGTCCTAACATGAGCAAACCTGTGCCTTAGGAAGGTGACATGGTGTGGGTGGTTGTGGAAGGAAAGCAGGTGGGTCAGAAGAGGCTGCTGGGGCTCCTGTTCAGGTTCCTCCTGTGTTTGTGCATTCCCTGGGGCTGCTGGAGACACCCTGGGGTGCCTGCAGCTCCAGCAGCATTCCAGAAGCTCCAGAGGTGCCTGTGGGGTGGATGGCCAGAGGCACAGAGTGACTTCTTGGCTCAGTGGCCTGGGGTTCCTCAGCCTGGAAGAGACAGCTGCATTGTGTTAGGAGTGTAAAGCTCTCTTCCAGCACTGGCACTGGAAAGCCCAGGAAGGCTGTTGGGAGTGACTCAGAAAATTTCAATAAATGGAGGTCCGAGTAGAGGTAGTACTGAAACTTACTAGTCTGGCCTGAATGGGGGGAAAAAATCCCCTAAAAGTCACCCCAAGGGGGTTCTTTTCAAAGGTGAATGCAACTTCTTTGACATTTTATGTGCACAGCTCTAGCCTGTATTCCTTCCTTCTGCATCCTCCTGGTAATGAACCAGATGCACTTTAAAAAGAGAAGAAAATATGTTAATATCTTGTCTTAAGTGGAAATTTCCAGAGGCCAGCTGAATCCTTCCTCAATAATTAATGCCTGAGAGCATTTTCCTCCAGTTCTTATTTAAATGGAAATAGCTTTGGTGTCTGATATTGCGAAGCTGCATTGCACTACCTGGTATTGCTTTACAGGGCTTGACATAAGCTGGGAGGCAGGGAAGTGTTTCCAGGAGTCTGTCTTTACTGTGACCTTGTGGGAGAATCCCCCTTGCTGTGTCTCAGCCCTACAGGCCATCAGGGTCTTCCACGAGGAGCTGCAGCCCAGAAACCACAAACATCAGGCAGATCTAATTCAATTTATTTATGTGTTTCTTCTGCCCGAGTCACAGCTCAGAGCAATAATCCAACCTCTTGCTTCGTTGCCTTGGAAAGCTTTTAATGCTATTTCAGCAACTGGTCTAATATTTAAAGAAAATAAATCCTCTTGGCTTTATTATTCAGCTCAATGCTGTGTACAGTAGGTGCATAAGTTATTTACTGAATGTTTTATGGTGGTGATTATGTAAGCAATGAGCTTTCACGTTTTGGCACCAGAGAGTACCAGAACTGTGTGTAGCACCTTGTAACTTGATGTAGGAAGGAAGCTTGATTTGCAAATTAATCCAGTTTCATCTTCCTGCTGTGCCACGTCATTACAAAGGACTTAGAAGAGCTTCCTTCCTACATCGAGTTGCAGAGTAACTTCTGCAAATTAATTTGCAAATTAATCCAGGGGAAATGTGACAATGAGCTTTATTTTTTTGTAGCCAACCTTTTCCAAGTCTCTGACCTCAAAGGTAAGGTCTGAAATCCATGTAGAGATCCCCGAATAAATCAGATTTTCTCGAGGATGTCTTCAGTTTCTGTCAACATCAGTGCCAGCTACAGGAACTAGTGGGAATAACACACTAAAAATGTGGTTTAGTATGGAAACTGGATTTGCAGTTCTGTTAGTCAGAGTGGTACAATGGCCTGCCATATGTGTAATCTACATCTCCCCCTAAATGCTCACAAAGCAGGAGCTGGAGTGTACACATGCATTTTATATTTGGATTTTATTGACTAATTTCTCAGGGTTCTTCCTAAGTGAATCTAATTTCCATTTTATTTTTTATTTGGACTTTATTGACTAATTTCTCAGGGTTCTTTCTAAGCGAATCTAATTTCCAGGCGTGTCCAAAATCTCCTGGAAAATCCTGGTGATCTTAATTCCTTCCTTACTGGAAGGAGTTACTCTGTGCTGGTGGCTCCACAGCCAAACAAAACTGGAAGAAATTTCCCAGCTGAAGTGTGGGCATTTTGAATCATGGCAGGCCTGGCTTCCTTTCCCCAGGCAGGTTGTGCTGTAACCACAGGAAGGGTTTGGATGGTGAAAAGCACTCAGTTATTGTCTTCTCCTTTGGTTTTACTTGCTTATAAATGTCATATCCTGATCTTCCCAGGGTGGAAGCTTAGAAAAGGTTCATATTTTGAACTGTCATTAATTCTGGATCAAAACCATGGATGCAATAACCCGTGGGGAGCCTTTCCTTGCTGTGGTGTGTGGGCATTGCACGACCAGATTTTGGGTTGAGAGTCAGCCTTTGCCCTCACAGCTCAGTCCTGCAAATAGCCAGGCTGAAAGGTTAAATTTTCTTCATTAATACAAATGCAAGGAAGTGTGAATCCCATGTCAGCATGTGCATTCAACCCACCTGAGAGTGAGCATGCTGGCTGAAGAGAACAGCGTGGAGCTCCTTGGCCGTGCGTAATGCAGGGTAAAAATAAACTGTGGAATTGGGGATGGAGGATAGAGGCTTGCCAAATTTAAAAATCGAACAAAAATGTTATTGCTTTGGATCAGAGTTGTTTGGTTCTTTTAAAAAAGTATGGGTTGGGCATTGAAGTGTTTGCAAAGATGCCGTGGTGCGTCTCCCCCGGTTCCTCATCCCTCCTCTTTCCTGCCCTTCCTCCAGGAGACAGGAGTGGGCAACTCTCAGCCCTTGTGCCAGCTTTGCCCCCTGTTCCAGAAAAGGTGCAGTTCCATTCCTCTGTTGGTTCAAAAGTTGACTTGAACTCGTGCGGCTGTGCAGGAGATGGATGGAAATGTTTCTTGTGAAAATGCGAGGTTTTAGTGAAATACTGGGTGAAATACTGAGGGCAAGGAGCAGTGGCCATAAACTGAAACACGGGAAGTTCCACCTCAACACGAGGCAGAACTTCTTTCCATGAGGGTGGCAGAGCACAGGAACAGCTGCCTGGGGTGCGTGTGGAGTCTCCCTCTCTGCATTCATTCCAAGCTCACCTGGAAGTGCTCCTGTGTCACCTGCTCCAGGTGACCTTGTCTTGGCTGGGGGTTGGACTGGATGATCTCCAGAGGTCCCTTCAACCCCAGCTCTCCTGTGATTCTGTGAGTTCCGAATAATCTCATCAAGAGCAGCTGATGGACAGTTATGCAAGCTTAGTTCTCAAAATCAGAAACTTAATAAAAAGCTTGCTCGTGCTGCCTTTTTCTCCCTCAGCATCTCTTTTCCACTTCCAGCACCTACATTTCTAAGTGTGCCTTTCCTTCACGTGCCACAGACTTTAGATCATGAAGCTTTGTGCCAAGTCAGCCAGGGCTGCCGTGGTTTGAAGTCATTATTTAGAGCTGCCCTCGCACAGAGGTGAGGGACACGTTGGATCTGAGCAGGATTATTCCAGCGGTGGGAAGAACATCACAACAATAACTGTGTTTAGTGACCTTTTCAGCGCAGACACAGCCGTGGCTGTCTTTAACTGTTACGCTGCCTTTTAAAAAAAGAAAAAAAGCCCAAAAAACAAAAACCCAGCAAACTTCTGAGCTGTTTGATAAGGAAGCTGGACTTAAAACTGAAGCCTTTCTCATAACCTCTGTTCCCTCCTACGCAGAGAAGCAGCAGGAACAGGCTGCGTCTTGCAGCGGTCAGCGCGGTGGCAGAGGGCCAGTGGCATGGCCACTGCTGAGAGCGTGGCCTGCAAGGCTTGCCCTTTGTCCCCACGCAGCTGGAGAGCTCAGGGCAGCAGCTCCTGGCTCTGGAGAGCAGTGGGAGAGGTCTCTGCCAGCCTGGTGGGGGAGCGGAGGTGGCCATCCAAGGAGGCTTTGTTGTGTGAAGGTCGTGATGATGTGCCAGCCTAAGCCACCTCCCGAGCAGAGCTGTGGCAGCTGTGACAATAAACTGTCCCTGCAGATGCTATCTGAGCTGCACGTTCTGTTGGGTGAATCTCTTGAGATCCCTTGGCTTGATACCTGAGCTGAAAATATCTTTTCTGGCCGTTTTACCACAGTTTCCTTTTTAGCTTTTAGAGCGGTGGTGGTCACTGGGCACCTACAGATGCCCTGTCACCAGTGATGCATGTGCATTTGCTGCAAGTAGAACCTTAAGCAAAGCAGTCTAAGGAAATCACAAAACCTTTTGGGGCATAGGGTCAGTGCTGGGGTTTTTGAGGGCACAGATGTGAGAGAGGCAGGTGGTCACTGAAATAAAGTACGAGAAGAAATGAAGAAGGTGGAGGATTTCAGATTTCTGCAGGGGAGCTGGGCAGTGACAAAGTCGCAAAGTTCAAGCCAGGCTCTAATACTATTCCCATCAAAATGGAATTATTAGAATAAGAAATTTACAGTGAAAGAAGTTAAGACAAAAAAAGAGCAATCTTCTCCTGAAGTAAAAAGTCCAGCATCCTCATACTTTGCTGTTTTAATAGCCCTTCCATTCCTTAAAAGTACTGCCAAAAGGTTTTGTTTCCTTGCTGCTTTGCTGGCTGGTTATGTCTGTTTAGCTCTAGATTTACAATCACCTTGGCAATACCTTCATAAGTGATTTCAGACATACTAGGCAGTAGCTGCTGTGCACTAAAGAGAAAGATAGTTCTGGCTGTTTGTTACCTTTTTTTGGAGCTGCTGATGGTCAGGATGCAAAATCCCCTCTGCCACTCAGCAAGACTGGCTGCTGAAGCAAAGTGAGGGTTTTCCCTCTCATCCCTGGAAGTCTTTCAAACCAGGACCTTGCTTTCTTTGCCCAAGTTTGCCCACACCCCCTTAGGGTCATGCAAGAGCTGGATCCAGGAGTCCCAGCTGAGCTCTGACATCGTGTGGTGACTTCATGGGGAGATGAACCCCCACGAGCTTTTAGCAGTACTGAATTAGCAATAGTGAAACTTGCCAAAACAAGTAGTGTCTGTTTTTTCCCTGCAGTCCTGACGTGGTTTCTCCCTGCCCCCAGCAGCCTGAGTCCTGCACTGACCCACTGTGGCTCTTGCCCATCTCTGCTTGCCCAAAAGTGCAGTTGGGAGCCCAGACCTTGCTGGAGCCTCTGACAGCTGCCACAAGCTGGTGGTGCGGGATGCAGGTGTGCACTCCTGCAGTGCCTCTCTGCAGGGTAGGGGTCTGCAAACTGACAGAGAGCAGGGTTAAATGGGATATTGGGCAGGAATTGTTCCCTGGGAGAGTGGGCAGGCCCTGGCACAGGGTGCCCAGAGCAGCTGTGGCTGCCCCTGGATCCCTGGAAGTTTCCAAGGCCAGGCTGGACAGAGCTTGGAGCCACCTGGAAAAAAAAAAAGTGTAAGTGTCCCTGCCCATGGCAGGGGGTGGGAAGAGATGATTTATGAGGTCCCTTCCAACCCAAACCAGTCTGTGATTCCATGGTATTGCGATCTCCTCCTGCCCTTCCTTGCAAAAGAGTAAAAGTCCAGGATTAAACCTTGATCCCCCCAGTCAGTTCCTGGCTGTCAGAGCAGCTGGGTTTATTTTTGCCTCCATGGCTCTGTGGTGAGAGGCTGGGCTCCCTCCTGGATGCCTGGATGGCGTGGTGCCCGTGCTCCCAGCCTGCCAGCTCCAGCCTTGGCTCTCCTCTGTCCTGCTGGCTGTAATGGGATCTCCGGGTCCTCTCCTTCCCACAACACGAGGGAGGCAGCGAGGTGACATGAATGCCCTGGAACAGCAGATAAAAGGCCCTGGCTGTATTTATTGAGTGTTACAGATAAGTAATCCCACTCTGCTGTCAGTGTCTGCAGAAACAGCAAATGAAGTGTACATGGCCCTTGCTTTGATGTGATGAAATCTCCAGAGGACGCTCACTTCACTGGCACTCCCAGTGCAGCTGTAGCTGAATCTTGCAGTGGACAAGACAGGATTTTCATGTCTTCGTGCATTTCTTTAAAAATATCACTATGGCTGTATGCTGGGCAATTCTGTGTTCTGAAAGCTAGGGTTGGTTTGGTGTTTTTTGGTGGTTTTTTTGGTGTTTTTTTTTTTTGGTGTTTTTTTTTTTTGGTGTTTTTTTGTTTTGGTGGTTGTTTTTTTTTTTGGTTGTTGTTTTTTTCCAAAATGTTATTAAAATCATCGTAACTGTTTTTGTTGGAAGGGGAAAAATTAATAGTTATTTTGTGGTTTCATACCCAGTGTTAAAACAACAGTCTGGTCTTCATTAAAGCCAATAAAAGTATGGAAATTCAAAATGAAGGTTCTTTCCATGTCCTTAGATCAACTTGTTGGCCTTGATGAAACGCATAATGGATGGAGCAGGGGAAAAACCTCAATATTACAACTCTTAGCTTTGTTTTTGCGTGTTGCTCAGCTTTTTTTTTTTTTTTTTTTGCTGGATTTCAAGTTTGACGTCATTTTCTTGCCTGTCTTCTCAAGCTATAAAAACTTCCTTGATTTGGTAAATGTGCAGCTGCTTAGAACCCAGTGAACCACAGACTTTCTTTTTTTTTTTAAGAACCAAAGCAGTAGTGAAGGAAATCAGTTAGCAAACAGACATCAGTAATTGAATTTGTGCACTTTCAAATTTTGGGGTATAAAGCTGACTGTTGAGGGTGATGGGTTTTAGTCACTTCTGGTTTATGGTGTGGTCAGAAAGAGACCAAAGGCGCAGCTGGGGCACAGAAAAGCCCAGCCAGCCCCATGGGAGCAGCCCTGGGATGGGGCCCTGAGTGGTGGGGGATCCCCATCCCTGGGGATGTCCTGACGTGGCCCCAGTGACCTGGTGCAGCTGCCCTGAGCCTGGCCAGGGGTCCAGGGCCCTCCTGCTTCCAGCCTGCAGGTTCCCTCCCAGCTCTGGTTTAGCCCAGGGCAGGGCTGGAGGAACCTTTCTTCACAGAAAGGGTGCTCAGGCCTTGGCAGGGGCTGCCCAGGGAGGTTTGCAGTGCCCATGGCTGGAGGTGTCCAAGGAAGGCCTGGAGGTGGCACTGAGTGCTCTGGGCTGGGGACAAGGTGGGCATGGGGCACAGCTGGGACTCCATGGACTGGGAGGGCTTTTCCAGCCTCAGGGATGCTGGGATTCTGTGAGCTCCTTGGTGTGTCTGGTGCTCACATCTCAGCGGGTGAGCAGCCTGGCACTGTCCCCAGAACTCCTGCACGCACCGGGCACTGCAGCAGGCCGTCCTCAGCCTGGCTGTTTGTCCGTCTCCTCAAGGCTTGGGAAAGTCACTTCTTCCCGAAGCTGTTCCTTCCCTGGCCACCGTGAGCAAGCTGGCCTGGCTGTTTACAGCCCTTTGATCTGGGAAGGCACAGCCCTGGAGCCTGCCTGCCTTCCCTCTCCTCCCCTCTCCTGGCCTGCTCAGCTGGGCTCGTGTCCTTCCTCCCCGCACTTCCCCCATCATTCCCTGGCCCAGCGCCACGTGTAGGTGTCTCTTCACACCTGACAAAATCTCAGCTCACCCTCGCTCACCTCTCTGCTGTCCAGCGTCCATCCCAATGACCCCTGACACCTCCTGAAGCTTTCCAGCTCCATAATGACGTGGTAAGTCTCCAAGGCGGCGCCTCAGAGCCACCTCAGCTTTGGCAGCACGGAATGTTGTGAGGGTTGTACCTGCTCAAGGGCTGCCTGTAATAAACCTGAAGCAAATTCCCACCCTGAGGGGCCGGGAAGCCCAGCTCCGTTGCAGGGAACTTGCTTCACAGGTTGGAGGAGGTCTTGTTTATTTCCTTTTCCCCAAGGGAAAAGGAATCGCCGGAGTAACCTGGACAAAGGGCAGTGTTTAAGATGAGATGTTACAACTGTACGTTTGTTTGCTTGTTTGTAGGAATTTTGTATTCTTTTGGAGCGCAGCAAGGAGGTGCAATAGATTGTGATTGTTTGTGGTGGCTGTGAGAAGGGGCCTGGTGGGAATGGACATCTGGGCACAGCTCCTTCCTGAGAGGGGACGAGGGGGGTTCAGTGTGAGATCTGGCCCTTCTGCTGTGTTTGATGTGTTCAGCAGCAGCTCTGTTCCCCGTCTGGGCTCCTGTGCTCTGCCAGGAGGAGCTGGGACAGGCCCCAGGGAAATGGCTCACGCTGCTGTTCCCGCTTGGAAAGGAGCCCCGGGATGGTGCCCGGGTGCTGGCACCGCCTTAAGCTCACGGCTTTAGTGGGAACTTAGCCCAAGGAACATTTCCAGCAGGGAGGGATGTGCGAGGTCCTCTCCTGCTGGCATCCTTTCCTCCAGGGCAGCCCTCCAGCCTGCCCCACCGGGCCCTGCTTAATCCCCTGCCTTCCTCTCCAAGCCACACCAGAAATCCCCCTGTCCCGAGGGCTGCAGCAGCTGGAGGGAAGCTGTGGAAGAGGGGAAGGATGCAGGAGGATGGAGGTGACAGCCTGCAGGAGACTGATGGAAGCGGGGCAGTCCTGCCAGTGCCTGGGTCAGCCTTTGAACAGCATGGACAACTGGGATGGAAGCCAGAGTCCTGCCTGGGGCGTGCCAGGCTGCTCTGGGCCTTTGGCATGGAGCCCCAGGCACGCAGGAGCCCTGGGTCCCAGGGGAGGAAGAAAGCAGAGTGACCTTGGAGTAGATCCTTCTTGGAAAGATCTGAGTGCAGGGGTGAGGGGCAGCTGGAGCCCTCAGCTCCTTCTTGGAGGGAGAACTGGAGAGAGAAGGGGGGCTTCTTCAAAGCCCTTCGTGCTCAGCCAGTCCTGCTTCCTCCATCTGGCAGCTCCACCTACTGCCAAATGCCCTATTTCTTCTTTCCTCTCCCCAGGTTTTGTGGCTTGGTCAGTGTTTCTTTCTGCTCTCCCCATTTCCCTGTTCCCCAGCGTGTTTGTGGGGAAAATACGAAGAAAACCCTACTCCCCAAGTTTTTTTAATTTTTGTTTGTTTGTTTGTTTGTTTGTTTTTCCTTGGGGGCATTTCACGGTTGGTTTGTGGTGGGATTTGAGGTGGAACCCGACTTGGGATGCTCTGGTGTGCTGGGGGACATTTCAGGGTTGGTTTGTGGTGGGATTTGAGGTGGAATGCGACTTGTGATGCTCTGGTGTGCTGGGGGACATTTCAGGGTTGGTTTGTGGTGGGATTTGAGGTGGAACCCGACTTGGGATGCTCTGGTGTGCTGGGCATGGTCAGGCCAGTGGGGGAGACCCAGCAGGAGCCTCAGCTGGGAGAGCCAGCAGGACACAATCCTGTGCCATGGGTTTGGGATGGCCCTGCTGTGGCAGGGAGGTGGGGCCAGGTCAGCCTGACCCGTTGTGGGATGAGCTGTTCTTTGTTCAGACAACATCAGCTGAACTTTGTCTCTGCCTGTGCTGCTCCAGCTCACAGGAGCCTTGGACATCCGTTCAGTCGCAGGAGGAGAGACATGGAAGGGAGCTCCACAATTAGCCAGGCTGGTGGATTTGTCTGTGGCATGAAATTAAGTAGTATTTGAATGCACACCGTGGGGCTAATGCTGCTTTGTGCAGCTTTTTATGAAGATTATGAAATCGCAGCAAAAAGCAGATCTTACTGTAATTAGAAGATAGAAGAGTTAATCATAGGGAGGAATTAGGATTCATGCTTGCTCTGAAATTTTCTAAACTGCTTTAAAATACCTTCAGTGGAAGGAGCTGAACTTCACTACAAACCTTTTGTGTGCTGAAGTGCAGAGTTTCTTCATTCATTTGAATTGCAGCGCAGAAGTCACAGGACTTTTTTCCCCAGAGGTTCAAGAGGCTCTGAGTTCATTTTGTTGATATGTGAAGTCGTTTTGGTGCTTGTCGAGCCATATGACCATTCACTCGATGTCCTTGAGGCGACCCGAGCATTTTGTTGCTATTTATTCACCCTTTGAGAAAAGATTTGAAACAAAAAGTCACCCAAGTCATCGAAGTTTTGAGTCAGAGTCAACGAAGGGAGAGCTGGGAGATGAACCCCCAAGCAGCTGGGGGAGGGTCGTGTGTGAAGGACACTCTACATAATGCACCATTAAAACTTCATGAAGAGGTGTCCCAGAGAAAAAAAAAAATTCTACAGAGCACTAGGCTTAATATCAAATTTTTAGTTTTAGCAGTCTGGTCATTTTCAGGAGGGAATAATCAGCTTAACCGCAGCATTCCCATATTTAATGTTCTGAGAGGAGAGGGATTGTCTGATTTTCTTTTCCTTTTTTTTTTTTTTTTCCTTTTTTTCTTCACAGTAATTAATGAAAGCCAAAAGCAGCAACTGGAATCTGTGAGCTACTCATCCCGCTATGCCCTGGGGCTGTTTTATGAGGCTGGGACAGGGATTGCTGTCCCCTGGGCTGCTCAGTACATCGCTGATAATCCCTGCATACGCTTCATCTCCATCGATAACAAGAAGCGCAATGTAGGTCAGTGCTCCCATTATTCCCCTTAAACACGGCCACAATGGAGGGTGTAGACCATGAGAAATGCTGTTTAATTGAGTGTTGCTATTCTGAACAGAGCGAGCATTTAACTCCGAGCCGCGGCGGATGGCGTTTAATGTCACATTTGGCCTGTAGTGGAGCGCACAATGGGAGCGGGCCAGCCCTCAGAAGAGTCAGCCCCCAGCACATGGTTTACGTTACTGCCTTTATGAAACCGGTGTCAGGGGATTGGAGACATCAGAATGTTGCTATTCCAAGAAAGAGCTGGGGTTCCTTTGTTTCAAGGCTGATTCATGCACTTGCCAGTTTGCTCCCGTCACCCGTTACTCTACGACTCCTGCTCTTTCCACAGGGCTTGGAAGCGGGAATGAGTTGGACAACTGGAGCTGCTCAGCCCAGTTCAGAGTTAGCCAGGGTGCTTTTGTGATCAGGGAGAGTCCCTGAAATGCCTACATGTGCTCGGTGGGGCTTGGAGAATATCCCCCAAGACAGACCCTTCTCCTCTCTTTCTGGAGGATGGCACTTGAGGAAGTGTGTGTTTTATTTATTAAATCTGTTTCACATACCAGGAGTGTGGTGGCATAGAATAGCTCAAGAAAAAAACATTTGCAGACCAGTTAGAGTCACGGAATCCAGCCTGGTTTGGCTTGTGAAGGACCTTAAAGGCCCAAAGTTCCACCTCCTGCCATGGGCAGGGACGCCTTCCATCTGTCCAGCCTGGCCTTGGGCACTGCCAGGGATCCAGGGGCAGCCACAGCTGCTCTGGGCACCCTGTGCCAGGGCCTGCCCACCCTCCCAGGGAACAATTCCTGCCCAATAATCCATCCATCCCTGCCCTCTGGCAGTGGGAAGCCATTCCCTGTGTCCTGTCCCTCCCATCCTTGTCCCAAGTCCCTCTCAAGCTCTCCTGGAGCCCCTTCAGGTCCTGGCTGGGGGCTCTGGGGTCTCTCCAGAGCCTTCCCTTCTCCAAGCAGAACACTCCCAGCTCACTCAGCCTTTCCTTGTTGGAGAGATTCTCCATCCCTTTGTGCAAGCGCAGATTTGTTGTTCTCCCTAAGAATTTAGCCTGTTGATCTGAAAAGAGTGAAAACAAAACAGAAGAATGGCTGGACTGGCCAAAATAAGAATGTATCCACCCTGATGTGCTTTCTCCAGCAGGGACTTGCAGTGAAGATGTAAAAAAAGAGCGTAAGCAAAGCCAAATACAGAGTGATCTTTTTTCCTCTGGCATTGTCTCCCTGTTGCTGACAGTGTTCAGCTGGATATTTTCTTGCTTCTGTTGCCATTGTTGTGTTCAAGGAAAAATACCTGATAGTTAATAGGACCTGCTGATATTATCCTTGCCAGTGTCAGGGAGGAAGCCACCCATACTTGCCCACCTCTCTGCACATGTGGTCTCAAAGCCCCAGCACCAAGAACAACAAATAGGAACTGATGGAATTATCAAACAGCTTTGCTGTCTCCAGATGCAACTGAACCAAGTACAAAGCACATTATTTGGGGCATGTTGTTAACAAATACATAGAAAGTACCAGAACATCAGTGTTGGCACATACCTTTTTCACTAAAATTTCCCTTGAACTGGGGGAGAGTTCTGTTTATATGAGCAAATTTTTCCAAGAAGAACGAATTGTGTGTGTGTCTCTTCCTAGGAGACAGACTTTAGACAGCACAGGCAAGGGAGGCTGAGTGTGAAATTTATTTACTTGTGAAGTCCTGCAACCAAAACACATGAATAAAAAGTTCCTTTATGCTTGTTTTAGCACACATGCAAGTGGTTTGCATCTGCATTTTTCTTCCTTTGCTTCTGACTGCCCTCCAGAACATTTCAGTGGGAGGCACAGGAGCGCCTCGGTGTCTCTTTTAACTCCACTCCACTCGTGGATCTTCCCGTTCTTTTGTTCTTCACCCTTGATTATTTAGACTCATCTGAAGAAGAGGATGGTGACAACCAAAAAGTAAACATTCAGAGAAAGCAGAATTGCTGGATGAGGCAGCTGAGATCTTCCAGGGCAGTCATCCTTCCCAACAAGCCATCACTTTCTCCGGCTGTTTCTTCACCTGATGTATCCACAGTTAATGGAGGCTTATCTCACCCTCACTGCCACCTCAAATAGTAGCTTTTTAATAAACAGCCTTGAGCAAGAGAGATCCAGAGGAAGTAGCTATAGCTGATAGTTGTCCCCTGCAGGAGGTTTGGAATGGATGATCTTCAATCCATTTTATGATTCTGTGACCCTGTGAGCCTTCTGCTGAGGGACTCACGTATTTATAGCATCTCCCTAAAGCAGGTAGTCCAGCCCTCAAAGGCCAGAAGGCCAAGGCTGGCCCTCCCTGTGGGAGCCCAGACTGTCCTTGTCACTTGTCTGAGACGTGGCAGCCCCTGCCTTGACTCAGGAAAGCAGAGACATCCAACTCTTGGGCTTCTCACGATGTGCCAGTGAAACACGAACCGGCCTTGCTGTTGTAATCACGCAGCAGGATGGGTTTGATAAAGCAGTTCCTCTGATGCCACCAATTCCTGGTGTAATCAGGAACCTTCAGGAGGCAAGGCTTTTGCCGTCAGCTGAGGATCCCAGCTGCAGAGGGGATGTTATGTAAGGAAGAGCCCACGAGAAGCGTGTGCTGAATTCCCCGTGTGGTGTGCATGAATATTAAACACTTGGTGGGATTGGCTGCCTCGAACACCCCATCCATATTTATACCAGGTCGGGGGGACGGTGGGAATTCTCCGGCATAAATTATTTCTGGAATACCGCAGTCTTTGCATCTCTCTGCATTCCAGGAGGACTAAAGATAGATGACACATAAAAGGGGAAGTGGTTCTTTTCTTTTGCTCCAGGATTGCGTGGTTATGTAATTTAAAGGGAAGATCTGCCTTACAGGTTTTTAGCGTTGTATAATTCCTGAGTACCCTCTTTAATTTTGAAATAGAGATTCCTTTCCTTTCTGAAATAAGAACTTTCAGGAAGATGAAAGAGTTAAAAAGCGATGTAAGTTTTTGCCTTGTTACGCAGTTGTGTTGCAATCCTCTGCCAGCCCTGCCTGCCTTTCAGCAAAACAATCAGAAACTGTCGGTAAGGCTAATGAAATGCTGGCTTTCTGAATATAAAAAGGTTAGTGCCATTCTTTCCTTGACTCCTCCCAAATGTGCCTTGTCAGACAGTAGATCTTATTCTAGGGAGAATATGGGACCTTAGGAACCATGGGAATTTCTGAGGGTGAACTGGGGAAGCTCGCCGGCCCTCCTTCCAAACAGCAGCGTGGCATTTTGGAAGGGAACCTCCATCTCTCTTGCTTTCTAGGTGTAGTAAAGTTGATCACTGCTGCTTTTTAAACTTTTAGGTAGAGTTTATGAGGCCTGCACATTGACTTCTCTTTTGGCACCGTGTGATGCCTCCAGGGAGCAGGGAGGCAGCTCCAGCTTGTCCAGAGGTGTCCGGCTTCTCCGCTGCCCTCACGCAGACCCAGCAGCATTTCCTTCTTCCAGGGTTTGTTTGGTGTGGCAAAAGCCCTTTCCCTTCCCCTCCTGCCACCCAGGACCAGAATGGGGTTCAGATGGCAAAACACATCTCCCCAGGAAGCTTACAAATTTCTGTCAGGAAACAACTGCGTCTTGGTTTTTATCGGAATCCGTCGTGGCTCCAGGTTTTGGGCAGCAACATGAGAAAAATGCTCAGTGCTGTTCCCCTAAAATGAGGAGAACATTCCTGTGGGAGATGTGTGCCTGTCACATCCACGGACAGTTTCCTGCTGGAGACCAGGTTGTAACCCTTGGAGGATCCCTGAGCACTCCTGCAATCGTAGGAAATGATCCGCCTTTGAAGCTGGCCCCAATTCTGAGCAGGAGGTTGGACTAGGGAGCTCCAGAGGTTCCTCCCTCCCTCCCAAAGTTCTGTGACGCTGAGGCAGACAATGTTCTGGTGAGGATTTACTGAACACACGAATAAATGAACTGGGAAGTGAATCTAAGTGTGCCCCCGTGGCGAAGACAGGAAATTCTTCAAGCTCTGTCCAGGTTTGCTGCCCAGCACGTTTTAATGTTAGCACGGCTGAACCAGTAAAAATCTTCCACCCTCTCTGGATGTTTTGTGGATGCATCTGTGGAGCTGGCAGATTGAACTGCAGGTTGTGGTGCTTTCTTTCATGCCTTTATGAAAGTAGATCTCCCGCTCCTGAGGATCAGTGGGTTTATGGGCTCTCGGAGTCTGTGAGCCACAGATGTGCCCACAATGGCCCTCAGACATGATTTTCTCTCCTAGAATATTGTTGTTTGGGCAAATCCAGTTGCCTTTTGCTTTCCTGGGGATAGTAGGAGATATAGCTGCTTCTCCCTGTCTTTGCCAAGCCTCCTCTGGTAGGTGAGGAGCAGTGGGTCCTTCTTAGGGTGCCCCATTAATACAGTGCCAAGAGCACTGTGCTCTGTTCCCATCCTAGCACCCTGAAATCCATTTGACCTGCCAATTCCTCCTTCTCCACAGTTCCTTTTCTAACCTGTCACGCTCCCAGAACACGGTAGACACCGTGCTGACCATTTCCCAAATGGATCCTATGGCTTTCATGCTCTGGTGGTGTTCTCTCTGCTAAGGGAACTTCAGGCCCAGGGATCACATCTCATCTCTAAAATTGTTTTTCAGTTTAGGGACTCTGAACCCTGACCTTGGCATAGATTCACCACAGAAAAATAAAGTTTGCATTTTGGCAGGAAGAATGTTTTGGCGGGCAGATGATCAACTGTGAGCTTTCTCCAGGAACATATGTCTTGTTTCATTGTTGTAATCATAATTTCATATGTTTTATTTTATTGTCATTTCTCTGTCTCATTCCTTCCCTGAGACTGATGGCAGGGAGGACATGGATACCACAGGAGCTGACTTTACACCCTTAGTGACATCTGAGAACCTGCCAGGGCAGGAGGAGATCCCTGTGGGAGGGCTTGGCACCAGAGACTGTTCATGTTGTCACTGCCTGGAGCAATTCACCCACGAGCCTTTTCATCCCCCAGTGACAGTGACAGTGACAGTGACAGCAGCTGGACCAGGACACCACAGTTTTGCACTAAATGTGTTACTCAAAGCTCAGAGCCACCTTCTTGACACCAGATGTCCTTGGGCTGTGAGCCACCGTGCTGGGAATGTGACCCAGGCTCTGTTCTCTGTGCTCTTCTCCAGGGCACCTTTTATTAGCCCCATCCTTTTTCTGGAAGATAATGCTCTCAACAGGCTTAAGGCTGTGTGAATTCTGACTGTCAGCAGTCTCTCCTTCCCTTTTTCCACACAGCCTGAATGATTCCTCTATCTGGGAATTGATGACGAGAGTTGAGGCAGTCCCAAAACGTTCAGAAGCTGATGGCTCCCGCCTTCTGCTCCTAATTCAGAAACCTTTCCCCTCATTCCCAGGTTCTAGGTCAAGATTTGGTTTTCCGTCACTCGGGGCCCTGTCCCGAGGGTGCTCTGCTCACACAGGAAGGGCTTTGGTCCTGGTCTTCTGTCCCTCACCCTGTGTGTGGAGAGACATCAGAACACCCAGTTCTGCCCCCAAAAGGGGAAGAAAAGTCTGAGTAGCATTTCTGATGGTTTTCCAGGCAGCTGGAAAAGCTGATGGCCACAGAGATATGTCCTGTGGTAGCCGTGAAACCAGGAAGCATCTTCCCACCCTTTGTGCCACATTTCCACAGTTTTGAAGAGCAAGGCCCAGCCAAGAAAGAGACTCAGAGAAGGGTTCCTTCTGCAGGAATTTAAAGCTGTGGCTTTCACACTTGCAGATTTGGTACTGCTGCACCTCTGAAGTGATCAGACCAGGACAGGGAGCTGACCAGAGAAAGACATTTCAGCTGCCTTTGGAAAGCTGGAATGTGTCACCTTCCCAGAGGGGATCTCTGGCTTGAGGAGCTGGAGATTCCTTCAGTGGGAGAGCAGAGATAAGGAGTTTATCAAGCCTGGCACCCAGCAGCCAGAATGGTCAGTGTTCAACCACCTCTTCTTTTGTGGATTCCTTGGTCAGGAACGAAAAAGTTCTGCTGAAACTAAAATCTTCTTCTAACAATGCTCTGGTTCAAACAAAGGTCTAAGCAGGAGAGGCTTTCTGCTTTCAAGGTTGCTGGGTAAGGGAGTGAGAGGGAATCACTTAAATGAGCAGCCAGCTCAGCTGAAATGCAGAATAACTCACGTTGTGTCCTTCCTCCATCCTGCTCGTCGGGGCAGGAATGACTCGCACAGGGAACTGTTGGATCCTCATCCTGCCTTGGCATAGGGAAGTCCCTGAGCCCAAAAGTCCCCTAAGCCAGGCAGATTCTCTGGCTGCTGGTTGTTAGGCCACGTCTGCAAGGTGACAAGCCGACATGCCAGCAGGGACAGGAGTCGCCTGCTGCAGAGAACCTGCAACCAACCCCAAATGTAGCAAAGCCTGGCCCTTTCCAAGTCTGCTGGGATCAACATCAGCACTTGAGCTGTGATTTCATGTCCAAAAGATGAGAACACACTTTGGTGATAGGACAAAGGGTGATGGTTTTAAACTGAGGGAGGAATTAGATGAGATAAAAAGCCCCATTTTTTTAGTGGCACAGGTTGCCCAGAGGAGCTGTGGCTGCCCCTGGATCCCTGGAAGTGTCCTATGTGTGAGTGTTTTCTAGTAACAGCACACAATACTCTGTTATTAAGCTTAGAACCTTCTACTAACTTGCTAAGCATACTTCTCTGCAGTCTAAAGGTTTATTCAAGCCCAACCTAAAACTTAAACTGTTGTCTCACGTCCTTCCTTGCTATACTAATGTATCTTTTCTAGTTTCAGGCTTTGCAGCTGCAGCTGATTCTAAATTCTGAATTTCTGAGGCCTGCTTTCACAGCTCCTAAAACCCTTCTTACCTTTAGTATTTCCCACATCCACGGCCAGGTTGTTGCAGAGATTGTCCTCCTTGATTTGTGTTCTTACTGCGAACAACTTGTGTTGTTATCCCTTGTGCTTTTTTCCCCCATCTGGAAGAACAGGGTGGTACCACTGATGTTTTTGTTCTGACTGACTCCTGGGCCAGAGGCACAATTGTCAGCATGTGGGGAAGGCAGGTATGAATGAGCAATCCTTNTCTCTTTCTTTCTCTCTTTCTTTCTCTCTCTTTCTCTCTTTCTTTCTCTCTCTCTCTTTCTCTCTCTCTTTCTCTCTCTCTTTCTCTCTCTCTTTCTCTCTCTCTTTCCTTTTTCTTTCCTTTCTTCTCTTTCTCGCTTTCTCACTTTCTTTCTTTCTTTCTTTCTCTCTTTCTTTCTCTCTCTCTCTCTCTCTCTCTTTCTTTCTCTCTCTCTCTCTCTCTCTCTCTTTCTTTCTTTCTCTCTTTCAGAGTCTCCTAAAGTTGGGCCCTCTGTTGTGGTGCACACGACTGTGACCTTTGGAAGCCAGCACCTGGACTCAGACCCCGCAGAGGTGCAGCAGGTCATTCTCAGCCACCTGCAGAGGATTGTGCCCTCCCTGCCTGAACCAAGCAGCATCAAGTGCCAGAGGTGGAGATACTCCCAGGTACTCCCTGGTGGCACTAGTCAGCTGGGGCTGTATTTTCCATCCTCAGAGAGCAAGAGGAAAGGAGATGGTTGCTCAAGATCCGTAACATATTCTGCCATGTAGCCATGAGCAGCATCCAGGGCTGGCCAGCAAAAGCCAGGTCATTTTTAGCCTTTTTTTTAAAACATTTTGGGCCTGGCTCACTGGTGAGTTATGCAGCTCTCTTGCTAAGCAGGGGTAGGAGTAGTGTACAGGAAGGAAGTAAATCCCACGTAATTCGGTGGGATTTTCACTGGTATTTAAAAATCATGACTCAATCAGTCTCTCTGCATCCAAAAGTACGTGGTATTATTAGCAAAGTTCCCATCCTACCACAGAAGAGCAGAAGTACAGACGTACTAATTGGTATTGTTTGATTTGGCCCAGCTCAATTTCACAGAATGTTACACAGAAAGTATTTTAAAGTAAACTACCTAGGGGTAATAGTAGCAAAATGTGTATATTTTGCTGTCTTCTTTTAAAAATCCAAGGAAATTGTTGGCGATTTCCTAAAGTATTGGAGTGTATATCCATGTTTACCCAAAGCCTCTCCAGTTAAATTACATTGGTGAATTTGAACGTGGAGGTTGATGCAAAATGTTTACTTTTAAAGCAGTCCCCTAAAAATTTGTCCTTTTTTGAAGATGCTGCCAATGGCTGTTGTGGAGTCTGCTCATAGCCCTTGATCTGCATCCACTTTGGGAACCTGGCCTCATTAGCACAAAGTTTATTTTTCCGCAAGTAAAGGATTGGTGGATTGCAAAAGCAACCTTAGCACGGGTATTAATATTTACATAAAGCATACCAAAATCGTGGTGTGTTCTCTAAGTTCCTCTTTATCAGTTCAGGGGTTGGTTTTTTTTGGGGAAAATCAGGTGTCACTGTTAAGGTTCCCTGGTTGTGACATCTGGTCTTTTCTGCTGAGAAGTGATGGTGCTCACAAGAGCTGTGGGTGGGAGCAGGGAGAAGAGTTGGATCCAGCTCTGGAAAGGGTTCCCAAACCCCATCCATGTCCTGCTTCTGTTGCTCCTGCCAGCCAGGGCTCTGACTCCAGCAGCTGCTGGTGCCACAGGAGGAATTAGCAGCAGTCTGTAATTTGGTGAATGAATGTCAATATGTCTTAGGTTGCAAATAAATCCGTGTAGGTCAAACCCATTATTTCAATAAAGAGATCTCTAATGCCACCCTATAAAATAATCACTGCCTAAATGAAATATCTGGGGCAGAGCTCCCTCTTTCTCCTAAAGCTCTCTTTACTTTCAATTATAATAAGCTGTTGCCACAGAGGCCAAGGGAGCTGATAAGATGGGTGCATCTTTCCCCTGACTCTTTTAGATGGGATTTATCCTACTTGTTAATTAAATCCGGCTGTAACATCCTTCACATGGCCGAACACAATCCCGGGATTAAAATGCAGACATTACAATTATCCGTGGCAGATGAGGGATTAGGACTTCCAAAATTCTACTGACACTGCTTAGCAGCACAGCTGCAGTTCTGGATCCCCTTGCTCTGATTATGGTGGAGGCACCCTTAGCATTCAGAGCCAACAGCTTCCCAGCCCACCGTGTGTCTTTGGCAGAGTCACTTTATGTGGAATTACCGAGGCTGGAAAACACCTCCAAGATCATCAAGTCCAACCTTTGACCAAATAGCAGGAGGAGTAGGAGCTGTTTGGTACAGCCAGCATCAAATAAACACTGGGTAGCTGAGAAGAAAGGACACTCAAAAAAGCCTTCTTCTGCCAAGTCTTTCTTCATCGTTTGTACTCGGCTCGATCTGTAGGAGAAACTCAAGAATAAATTAAGTACTGACTTAAAACTGGTCTGAGGGAGAATCTCTGTCTGGATTTGCCATACCTGGATAGACTCCCCTGTTAAGCTGAATAAAGGGTGAGGGGTTGCAACTGCTTATTTCAGCTGATTCCCTCCTTTGAAGAGATGCCGATACCCAGAAGCAGAGAATGCAGCCAGCAACATAAATGTGGGTGTTCTGCAGCTCATCCACACTTGACAGTGGCAGAGGATGGCTGGCTCTGCACTGGCCAGCTGAGGGCACATTTGAATCAGTGGAAAAATACCCGGGATTTAGCAAGATTCCTTGGAAACTGCCAGTCCCGTGAGGGGATACAGTAATGGTTCACTGGGTGGAAATCCAGTAAATGATCAAAAGAAAATGGATACTCTCTGTACCATGCTTTAGCAGGTTGGACAGCAGCAGGAATTTCTCCATGGAAAGGGTGCTCAGGCCTTGGCAGGGGCTGCCCAGGGAGGTTTGGGGTCCCCATGCCTGGAGGTGTCCAAGGGAGGCCTGGAGGTGGCACTGAGTGCTCTGGGCTGGGGACAAGGTGGGCATGGGGCACAGCTGGGACTCCATGGGCTGGGAGGGCTTTTCCAGCCTCAGGGATGCTGGGATTCTGTGATCCCAGGGACAGGAGGTTCCCTTTCCTGTGTTGAACCCATCTGGGATTTTGCAAGCCCCACTTTGCTGATGTGAGATCACCCTCACACCTTTTTAGATCTTTGCACTGGGGTCAGACAAGTCATATCTGCTGAGACAGGCTGAGAATAAAACAGAACAGGCTGTAAAATTTCTAAGCTTACACACACAATGAAGTTTAATTATTCAACTCCCAGAAATAAGTATTTTACCGTGGTACTTTGATGGTTAATGTGTGGATCTACCTTTTGGAGTGGGAGGCCTGGCTGGACAGGGCTTGGAGCAGGATGGGACAGTGGAAGGTGTCCCAGCCCATGGAAAAGGGGTGGAACAGGACAAGCTTTAAGGTCCCTCCCAACCCAAAGCATTCTGCAGTTCTGTGATGTGCTTCTCAGGAATACAGGTCTTTCTGGTGTGAAATTCATGTAAATAAAATGCTTTCTCATCCCACTCCCTTTATGTTTTTCATTTTCAGGTTAGAAGAGCTGTGCCCAATTGTCCAGGACAGATGATACTTCACACTCAGCCTCTCCTGATCTGTGGGGGTGATGGATTCACTCGTTCCAACTTTGATGGCTGCATAGAGTCTGCCATGAGCCTGGCAGAGGCTGTGAAGCCTCATCTACAGCAATTTCAAAGTCAGGCTGCTAAACTTCCTCTAGATTTGTTATGAATTTTGCTGCGATGGATGGAGTTTAACGTCAACATCGTCTTGCAAAAAAACAAATAAAGGAAGATGTATCCGTGCTGTGGAATAATTGTTGGGATGGAATGAAATTGAATTTTCCAGGATCTGTGCTGAGAGTGGTTACTTTGATGGAAGTAAGACTTTCCCTGGCTCCAGGCAGAGGCACGGAGCTCCAGCACTCTTGCCAGGTCTCCTGATACTTTTACAGCCCAAGAAAATTATGTCAAGGAGGGGAGCCTGACTTGAAGCAGCACAAAAATCCATGAAGCTGCAGAGTTTATTCCTTGGGAACTCCTTATTTACTCCTTGTCCTAGTGACAGGACAAGGGGGAATGGGTTCCCACTGCCAGAGGGAATGGATGGGATGTTGGGCAGGAATTGTTCCCTGGGAGGGTGGGCAGGCCCTGGCACAGGGTGCCCAGAGCAGCTGTGGCTGCCCCTGGATCCCTGGCAGTGTCCAAGGCCAGGCTGGACATTGGGGCTTGGAGCAGCCTGGGATAGAGGAAGGTGTCACTTCCACTGGCATGGTGGTCACCCTGTGGCAGGGGGTGGCACTGGATGGGCTCAGAAAGTACTCAGAAATTACCAAGAAATAATTTATTTATTGGAAATTGGATTTTAACTTGCTTTTCCTCTTCAATCACAAGTCTAGTACCTCTGTACCACAGCACTAGAAATAACAAAATTTAGCAGACGGACTTTAAATCATTAGTGGAGCACAATTCAGCCTCAGTATTTTTTTATTTTGCCCCCCTGCATTTCACCCAAATCTGATATCCTGTATCATAGCACCTGACCACTGTGATTTACTCCTTTGGCCATTTCTAGTGGAGTATTTTAAGTGACACTAAGCATTTAAGGCTTGTTAATTTTAAAAGTAAGCAGAAAACTGGATGTGAGGTGTCTTTGGCTCAACTCTGTGTTGTTCCTCTCAAATGTTTGTTCTCTGAAGAGCTGTGATGCTCTTTCAGGGGCTTTGTATCAGCAGCAGCCCCTGACACCAGGAGTGACAGACCAATGGAGATGTCTCTGACTCTGTCCTTTCAGCAGTCTCCCAGCTTTGGTCACCCTGATGCCTCAAAGTACCCAAGATTCAGAGATGTTATTTTGAGTCATGAGATTTTCAGTTTGGAGCTTTTTCGAATCCCGGTGAGTCTCAAATTGCTCCTTCTTCATATCCCAGAATCATGGAGGTGGGAAAAGCCCTCCCAGCCCATGCAGTCCCAGCTGTGCCCCATGCCCACCTTGTCCCCAGCCCAGAGCACTCAGTGCCACCTCCAGGCCTCCCTTGGACACCTCCAGCCATGGGCACTGCAAACCTCCCTGGGCAGCCCCTGCCAAGGCCTGAGCACCCTTTCCTGGAAGGAATTCCTCCTGAAAATACCATGCCAGTCTACCAAACCCCTCTGTTCTGCAGCATCCCTCCAGGTTGAGATGATTTAGACAAAAATTGCATGTTGTTTTTTTTTTTAAGGTGGAGAGGAAACGTTTTTGGATGCGTTCCTCTGGATGTGCTCCAGGCAGCGGGAACACTGGGTGCAGGGAGACGTGGAATTCCCACACAAGGAGGGTGACAGGGTGATGTTTCAAAGAGGCCACTGTATCCAGAAGAGTGGTAACAGAAGAGACTTGTCTGCTTGATTTCCTGGGATTTTCCCTGATTTTTGATTAACTGGCAGATCGTCCATTCCAGCCGCTCTCTCCTTGTTCCCAGACAAGGGGGATGGCTGTGTCTGCCCTCATCTGTGCCACGAGCCCAGCCACTGCCTGAAGTGGGATTGGAGCCTTCCAGCTCGCAGACCACCATGTTCTTGTCTTCCTCATCACAAGGAAAGCCGGGGCCATGGGTTCCCAAAGCCTCTCAGCTGCCAGCTGTGGTAACTTCCACCCAGGGAACATCCCTTGGCAGGGCTGGCCCGTGGCACCCTGTGCAGCCACTGCTCTTACAACAGGATCAGGGAATACGGGAACAGGGCTGCAATGGAAGGATCTGTTGGTTAATCAGAAGTCACATCCATCCAGGGAAAATCCCAGGACATCAGACAAGTCTCTTCTGTGTCCAGAGACCTGGGCCATGTTTTTGCTCAAGCATGTGAAAATAAATTAAGAGATTAGTTTTGGAGTGAAAATTTGGGCCTTCTTTTTTTTTTTTTAATTATTTTTAAGAGGCAGCTGCAGGTGGGAGGTGCTGCCCGAGTAAAAGCACCCGTGTGACCACATTTCCTCTTGGTGGAGGGGCAGCGCTGTGCTGGTACAGCCCCAGGCTCAAAGCAGAGCTCTCTGCTGCTGCAGTGGCACCAGCACGGGGTGTGACACCGGCAGAGGAGTTTCCTGCTTGGGTCAGTGCGAGGAAGAGGAACCTGACCCCGTGCCACCAAAACCGTGCAGTCGTGTCTGGGTCACCAGCCCCAGCCTGGCACCAAGGGCTCTGTGGCTGCCTGGGCCAGGGCAGCAAATTCCAGAGTGACCAGTTCCACGGGGCTGGTGACAGGCCATGGGGAGGCTGTGACAGGCCATGGGGAGGCTGTGACAGGCCATGGGGAGGCTGTGACATGCCATCAGGAAGGAGGCTGTGACATGCCATCAGGAAGGAGGCTGTGACATGCCATTAGGAGGCTGTGCTGGAAGCAGGAGCCCGGGTACTCCCAGGAGAGCACCGGGGCGCTCTCTGAGCTGCTCAGCGAGCACCTCGAGCCCCTGTGCAGAGATTTCCCCGGAGCCAGCCCGTATTGCCTCTAATCCAGCCTCTGGCTCGGCTGTGCCGTCCCTAAGCCGCTTTGTGTGGCAGAGTTGAAGCCCTGGAATCCCGGAGCCTCCTGCTGCCGCAGTGCCCGGCTCACTGCAGCGCCTCCCTGTCAGCCTCCCTGGGATTTGTGCGCTAATTCCCGCATCCAGGTGGCACCTCGGGGATCAGCCGCTGCTGACACCACCACGGGGCCGCACGCCTGTGGCAGGTGCAGCCCCAGCGGGGCACGGAACAGCCCCTTTGCCGAGGAGGAGGAGGAGGAGGGAGAGGCACTGGCTTTCTTTTCAAGCAGAGCCAAGCAAAATTTCTCCCCCGGAGGTAAATAAATGGAAACACGGAGAGAGTTGTGGCTCATCCCCAGCGGAGAGGTTTTGTGTTGAGTACAGGGGGTGCAGGGCAGGTTGCTGTCATCTCGGAGGCTGTGCTGATGACACCCGTGGGGACCTTTGGAAAACCTCGTGACTCTCGTCGTTTCCCAATTCTCATCCCGTAACAGCCGAGCCGAGCCACCACGGAAAAACCCAGCCAGGTGTGTGCGGCTGTCACCCTCGTCCCCGACTGCCCCGAACACCTGCGGGAGGGGATTCAGAGCCGAGGGCTCGCAGCCAGCCCAGGCTCGCCCCATCCAAGCGCTGCTGTGGGAAAACGAGCCCGTTCCGCTGTGGCCCTGCCGCCCGACCGCCGAGCCGGTCACGGGGGCGCTGCGGTCAGCCACAGCCCAGCGTGACATTATCTGCCGTGCACAGAGCTCCGGGCGAGCCCAGCGCCACCTCCTCCCTCACCTGTGCCGGGCCGGGAGCATCCTTCCTTTCTCAGCGCTATCTCAGCTCGCACCTCCCCTCGCACGCCGTGCGGCTGCGGAGCAGAGCTGCCGGCACCCACGGCTCCTTTCGGGCCATCGTAGGGATGCTGGCACCGGCCGCGGGTTTGGCCGTCCTTTTTCAGTCCAGATTGGGGGGAAAATAAAATAAAATTAAATTAAAAACGTGGTGGGCAGTCAGCGCTGGAATATAGGTCAGCCTCTGGGCAGCTGCTTCCCTTGCGCAGAGCGCAGGGAAAGCGGATGAGCAGGCAGGAGTGGAGGGGATCAGCCGCTCTACCTTGGCCACCTTCTCCGAGCGCGGAAAATCCCCGCTCGGCACCTCGAAGCCCAGCGAGGCACGGCCGCCGCTCCCGTTCGCAGCCAGCCATCTGCACGTGGCCGTTTGCACGGGAGCGATGGAGCCTCGGGAACACGCTGGGACAAAGGGATTTTTGTTCTCGAACGGCTCACAGATGTTGAGTCGGTGATGCTGTGTTGTTGCAATAGCCGCGGGCTGTGCGCGGGTGTTGCTCTGGACGGGGAGAGATCCAAACCCTGGGTCATCAGCACCCTGCATCCCGGTCGTTTGGGGTTTGCTGCCTCACTCAGCGCACCTGTGTAGTGCAAATCCCACTTTCCTTTGATTTAAAAGGCAGTCCTGGCGGCCAGCTCGGCAACGCGAGCTGCAAGCACAGCAGGACGGGAGCAAGTGGAAATAATCCCCGTCGCATATCACAGCTCCAGCCGGTCCCCTGGCCCTTGCCAAAGGACTTGCCGAAGGATTTTTGAGCAAGAACTGGGGTTTCTGCCCCAAATGTGGCTGGAGATGGTTCCTGGCTGTTTCTCCTGATAAAAAGAGCTCATCTTAATTCCACTCCCTGCACTGTGTGCTGGAACTGGGAAGTGAAACAACAAATGAAAGGGACCCATCTTCACATGGTGCTGGTCCTTGACTGACCCTTTATCAACCTGCTGCTCTGGGGGGGATTTTCTTTACACGTCCTGGGCTTTTCCCTTAGAACTTAGCTCACAGGTAGGATTGGTGCTGAGCAAGCAGCACAGCTCCAGAAAGAGGAATTTGGTCGGGCAGGGAGAACTTCAGGAACAGTTCATGCCCCAGCCACACAGCCAAGCGAGCCTTGGCCGAGGAAGGGACATGATTTGGAGGAGTGTGCTTTTCTTTGCTCAAATCTGCCTAAAAATAGGTGAATTTTTCTTGTGAGATTTGTCCTCTTCTTGTCTGCAAGTATTATTTTTCAGTTTGGTCAGTGAGAGAATGATCTTTTTTTGTATGGATAATTTAAAAAAAAATAAAATATATATAGCTTCTGATTTTCCCTGGAGGCCATAAGTGGAGATGAAAAACCCGAGCCATATTCGCTGATGCAGTGTACACACAGAGGGCTTCATGGGGAGGCGTTCAGCCTGGCCTGGCTCCAGGTGGTCATTTGGAGAGGAATGAGATATCCAACTCCTAAACTAGTGAGAAATACAGAGCTGGGACATGGTGAGGCAGGTTTTCTGCCTGCATCTGTGAGCACAGGGTGCTGGAGAAATCCCTGCTTCCAGGGAGCAGCCAGAGGGTTAATTTTGGCTCCCTCTGCCTCACTTTATTCTTTGAATAAAGAAATTAGTTGTTCCAGAGTCTTTTGAAGGGCTGAGCTGAGCCTTCTTGCAGAACAATACATGCTGTGCTCTCAATGTGAGTGCCCTTATGGTGAACTTTGAGCTACACATCTGCTATAAAGAAGTAACTCTTATTCCCAGTTGGCCATGGCTAGGAAAGGATTCCGGCTCCATCCACGCCTCGGCACAGCTCTGCTTGCTCCATGGAAGCCTGGCCTCGGAGCAGAGGGGTAGGAACCATTTGGAAAGCTCGTTAAAACGCCCCGGCACGTTCAGTGCTCTCCCCGGGCAAGGCAGAGCTGGAGATGAGCCCTGCAGGAGCTGAGCACGCGACTGAGCTCCAGCCCGCTCCCAGCCAAGCCCCTTAAATCCCACGTTAACTTCCCAGCTGTGCTGGGAGGCTGCATGAGGAATTCCCTCGGGATGCTTTCAGTCGGTGTTCAGAGAATCCCAGAATCCCCCGAGGCTGGAAATGCCCTCCAGGATCACCAAGTCCCAGCTGTGTCCCATGCCCACCTTGTCCCCAGCCCAGAGCACTCAGTGCCACCTCCAGGCCTTCCTCGGACACCTCCAGCCATGGGCACTGCAAACCTCCCGGGGCAGCCCCTGCCAAGGCCTGAGCACCCTTTCCATGGAGAAATTCCTGCTGCTGGCCAAGCTGAGCCTCCCCTGGCACAGCTTGAGGATGTTTCCCATTATCTTTGTAAACCAGAAAAAGCAGGACAAAGGCGTAGGAAGGAGACTGAAATGGTGAGAGCACAAGACGTGGTGGCATCTCCCTGGAGACCCTGGTTCCCAAATGGACGTGCCATTTGTTAGTTATTGCAGGCAGCACCGATGGCAGCAGTGAAAACAACCAGTGGCAAAATAAGTGGCAAGCTGTGGGTGTCACAGTGTCACCATCAGCATCACCAGGTGTCTGTGTGGGATGATTCATGCAGTCACGGCGACCTGGTCACACGAGGTGTTAGATCAGATGGTTTCTCACACCATCTCATGGAGTTCAACATGAAAAAAGACGAATTCTGTTCCTTTTTCCTCCTTCGCTTCTAGGGTTGTTGTTGGCTGTGCATCAGGACTGTCTCATTTGAAATGATTTTCCCCTTACAAGCCTCACTTCTGGCCCTCATCCTCTCAGTTCCTCTTCTTCATGCTGGTGGCACCTCCATCCCACATCAACATCCCTCAACACCTGCAGTGGGAGGTGCTGTGCCCAAAAACGAGGTCTCCTCTCCAAAACCAGCCCTTGACCACATGCTTTTTATCCAAGCCCCTACATTTGAACTTGTTGAGTGGGAGTCACGGTGAAGAGCACAGAAACACGGGTTTGGGGCAGTTCAGTCCTCTGGAACCGGGGACTCTCATATTTCCCTCACATGTTGCAAGAGGAGCAGCTCGGGTTTGTCCCAGGATGCTGAGAAATGGCAAAACCGAGATTTCATGCGGTGCTTGATTCATTCCCGTGTCGTTTTCCTAACGGGACCAACCGCAGCTTGAGGCAGCAGGACTTGACAGGCCTTTTGTCCTGCCCCTCGGAGCCTGTCGGAACAGGGCAATTCCCTCTTCAACACACGGCAAGGAAACTGCTTCGTGGCCTTCTTTCCCACAGCAATATAGGCCCAGCATCTTGATCCTTTCCTTTTCAGCCTGGATGGCGGTGGAGGTGCTGAACGTGGCTGCAGGATCCTGTCATCCCCTGGGATGTCCGGGAGCGTGCCCCCTTTGCTCTGCAGGACCCGGATGCATGCCCAAATCAGAATCCTGCTGCAGCACCTGCCCAGAGGCCTGGCTTTGAAGGGCAGGATCTGAAGGAGCTGAGCCGTTCCAGTTTGAGCAAAGCAACCAAGGGGGGTCTTTTTCCCTGGTGGAAAAACCACTGGAGATGGCCGCCGTGGAGAAGCGGAGTTATTGCCAAACACGGAAATGCTTCCTGCTCTGTTTACTCATATTCGGTGCTCCTTTCTGGATGGTGTTCAAACCAAAATCCAACCGCACACGTCAGCAACTTCCTGCCCTCCTCCCCACCCTCAGCTCCTGCACCCGGGGGAGCAGCAGGGATGGGGAGAGCTGGCGAGAGGCGAGGAGGGAATTGGCTTGTTGTGTTCATCTCGCAGCAGCCATGCCAGGGATGCTGGCGCCAGGCTCTGCTTGGAGGGGCACAGGTCTTGGGTTTGTGATTCCCGAGACATGTCAGAGTCTTTTTTCCCTGAATGCCCCGTGGTGAAGCAGAAGAAGAGTCAAAAGCTGCCGTTTCAGGTTTTCTCTTGGTTGTTTATTATTTCTTATCTACAAATTGTGTCTGTGCCCTGCCAAGGTTTTGTTGCAACGAGGGCATGAGACGACTCCCGCCCATGACAGGCAGGCAAAACTTTTTATACCATGTTCTACATATCCTTTATTTACCATTAATCACCAATACCTACTACCAATGTTAGACATGTCACCTCTATTCTACACCAATCCCTGTGAGCCACCACAGCAGAAAAATGGATGACAAGAAGAAGGACAAAAAGGACAAGGACCACACCCAGGTCCTCCATGTTTTTCTTCTGACCCCTTTCTAAAAATCCTAATATTCTACATTTGCACCCTGTGATCACTTAACTACTGTTACTGATTATTGTTTTTCTTACATTCTCGTGACTTGTAACTCATTTCACAAGCTGAAAGCTTTTCCATGGACCGAGATCCAGGACAGTGTCTGTCTGGGGCTCTGTGCAGGGGGGTCCCTGACCCCCTGCCAGGATCTCAGACCCTCCAGGGCAGTCAGAGGAGTGCCCTGGACTCCGACACACAGGGACGGAGCAGAGGCATTTGTTGCACGCAGTGGTCCCCAGGTCGTGGCAGGAAGGCGTGGACAGGCTCTGCCCGCCCAGCCCCTGGGGCAACCCAAGCCCGTGCCAGCCCCGTTCCTAATGGCAAATAAATAGGATCTTACAATTGTGTCTTTATGATGGGGATGTTTACAGCTGTCCCAGGCCGTGGGGGAGGGATGGGAGGGGCGGCGGGTTCGCAGCTCCCGAAAGGTCAGGGCGGCACATGGGGCTGCCGTAACCCTCCGAGTACAGCAGGCCTTGGGCTGGCTGCTGCACCAGCCACCCCCAGCACACACTGAACAACGTTCAATGCCCCTGTTGGTCTTTGCTGAGGGCAGTGGCTGTGCTGAAACCGGGGATTTTTACCTTTTGCTTTCACCGCAGGTTCTTCAGTGTTGGAGGTTTCAGCGTTTTCCCATCTGGCCGTAAAGCAATGGGATCTGGGGCTTTACCTCCCTGCTCTGCTTGAATCATAAAATTACAGATGAAGGGAATGGTTTGGGTTGGAAGGGAACTTAAAGACCATTCAGTTCCTCCCCCTGCCATGGGCAGGGACACCTTCCTCTATCCCAGCCTGCTCCAAGCCCTGTCCAGCCTGGCCTTGGGCACTGCCAGGGATCCAGGGGCAGCCACAGCTGCTCTGGGCACCTGTGCCAGGGCCTGCCCACCCTCCCAGGGAACAACTCCTTCCCAAGATCCCATCCATCCCTCCCCTCTGGCAGTGGGAAGTCATTCCCCCTTGTCCTGCCACTCCAGTTACTGATGAAATCCCTGTCTAGCTTCTCTGTAGGCCCTTCAGACCCTGGAGCTGCGAGGTCTCCACACAACCTTCTCACAGCCCCAGCTCTCCCAGCCTGGCTCCACAGGGGAGGTGCTCCAGTTCCCTCAGCATCTTGGTGCCTTCTCTGGACGTGTTCCAACAGTTCCACGTCCTTCTTTCCTTGGAACACCAGAACTGTTCACGGGAACTTCCCTGCCCGTTCATGCTCCTCAAGGGAGCTGCTGGCTGTGAAAACCCACCCTGAGCGCTGGCCAGGAGGGCAGACACCCTTCTCAAGTCCTCTTTAGCTCAAGTCCACACGCCTGGGCAGATCCATCCTGATCCAGCCTGTCCCTGCCTGCAAGATGAGCAGAGAGTGGCATTTTGCAAGGGAGACTCATTGCTCTCCTGGTATCAATACTTCCAGGGCAGCTCCCAGCTTCAATGGCTTCAGGTCTCTGTTTAATCACTTAAAGCTCACTGTGTTCATCTCACGTTCTTATTTATTTGTGGCACAAATCAGCACTGAGTCTCCACAGAACTTGTTTACTTTGCTGTTGTCGATAGAAACTAAAGGTCAGACAATCAGAGCTGAGCCTGTGGTTCTAACTCAGTATCTGTTTTTTTTTTGCTGATGGGTATTCCTAAAAGTATTTGTTTGGCTATATTTATTTAATATTTCATGGCTAAAACAAAGGTGGCCGTGGAGTTGAGAAGTGGGGGAAAACAAGCCAAGCCTCTGCTCAGCAGAAAGCACAGGCTGAGGGAGCCTACACAGCTGCAGCCACCTCGTAAATCCATCTACACTGATCAAGGTGGGTATTTTCCCCTACAGCTGCATCCCAGCCAGGCTGAGGCACCACAGTCCTCACAACAGCAACTCCTGATCCCTCCAACTTCTTGGGCAACTCTTTGCACCTTTAAAAACACATCTGTGCACGGTCCATTGTAGCTTTTTAATGAGAGAAGGGCAAAGGAACTCTCTTGGGGACTTTAAAAATAGCCCTATCTGGCACAAAAAGAAAAAAATTGCTGGCTTCCAACCTTTCCATTTACAAGAGTTTTGAACATATGGCTTAAGGAAGGCTTTGGGGTTTTTCTCTTTTGTTCTTGTGTGTCAGATTCTAGTTTCTCTGGGGGAGAAATTGAGGGAGGGGAGGAAAAAGCATCTATGGAGTCAAAAGAGGGTTGTACTTTTTAGATGCTTGAGCCCACTCACTCCACCTTGTTCCATCTCTGCCAGACCATGCCCAGGCGCCCAAGCAGGCTGCACCAAAGCCTCTTCCTTCCTTGTGCGAGTTGGATTAGAAAAGACAGGCTCTGGTATTTTGGAAATGGATTTGTGATGCCTGGGTAATGGTTAAGAGCTCTGTATCATCAATAATTAAAGCCCATTTGTCCCTTCCCAGCGAAGAAGCGAGATTATTTTGCTGAGTCTCAATCGATATCAGCCACGAGCAAACCAGCGTTGTCTGAAAGAAAGACCCAATGGAGTGAAACCTGCCTCAAACTGGGGGAAAAAAAGGGCATGGAGGTCTCATTTTGAAGTCACCTGCTCAGTAGCTTTTTGGGTTCAAAGGGTGGCAAGGCTGACCTGAAACAGACTGGTCAGAGCTACGGAATAAAGCAGGTATTTATTGAAAGGCCTCTAGGACACACCTTGGCCAGGACAAGAGCCTGACCAGGGCTACACCCAAGGTGGACTAAGAATGGTCATAAAAAATAGCTACCCAGTCACGAGGCCTCACACTTTTACAAGTTTTGGTCCATTTGCATATCAGAGTTTAATTGTGCAGTTACAGTTTTGGGTTGTGAGGTCTCATCCTTCTTGTTCCTCCTTCAGCCCACCATTGTTTGTGCTCTTGGGCCTGGAAGTTGTAGTCCTTGGTCCTCAGCAGGAGAAGGATTTGTTTTGTCCACCTACTCTGTGAAGAGAGCTCACTGACACTGAATGTGAGGCTCAGAACTGCACCCCTAGGCAGCACAGAATGTGAAACACATGAAAGCCAAAACTCAAGGCACCAATAGCATCACACGATCCCATCCGTTACCACGGGGCTGTGAGTAATTCCGAAACCCTCACCTCTGAGGTGGAGCCAAATGACACAAAGTGAATCACCCAGAAGCCCAGGACCCTTTTCTGCAGGCAAAAGGAGCCGTGAAGACGTTGCAAGTGGCACAGGTTTCTCTGCTTATTCAGCATTTTGGTTGGCTTGGCTTTTATCCTGCCAATGTCGCTCAGCGGTTGGATCCCGAGACAGCCCGTACATATTCTTTTACTCAGAAAGCTGGCAGCACAGGGGTTCTGAAACAGAATGGTTTGTGGGAGTTGAATTTTTCCATCCCTCCGTCTCTGAACTCTGGGCTTCATCATCAGGTGCTCGGCTTGAATGGGGACGTAAAGCAGAAATCACTTGTTCATCACATCCGTCTTCACAAGGGAAGGTCTCTTTGATTTCCTGTGTCAGCAGAGTGTGACAATGTCTGCGTTGTTGCAAATCCCCTGAGCCCAGTATCCCGTCTTGAACTCTGCCCAAAAACCCAAGGAAAGGTTTAAGAACAAGGAAAATATGCGGGGAAATTTCACCTGGGGGCTCTCGCAGCTTCTGGTGCTTTGCTGCTCAGGGATTTTATGAAGTGGGTCATTTTGAAAGCCCTCAGCACCCTAGAAGGAATTCCTCATTCATTAACTCGTTCGTCACCCTTTTAAACCCACAAAAACGCCTTACATCCCCCAAACCAGAGGACTCTGCAGGGGAAATGTCTGTCCTGAGAGCAGCACCCTTCTCCTACCCAACCTGAACCTGTCTCCAGCTGAAGTTGGTGCCATCTGCTGCACTCTGATTTCTTACAGCAGGACCTGTCATAGGCAACCGGACAGATCTGGCTTAAACAGCTCCTCCTACAGAAGCCATTCCAGCTCTTTCACCCTTCCCAAAGCTTTCCCAGCTCTGTTACCTCCCTTCTGAGATGGGAGGACTAAAACTGCTCCCAGCGTCCAAGCCACAGGATTTGTGCTGCAGCATCACCACGGCGCTCTCCCTTCCTTTACTGGTAATTTGTCATGGCATTTTGGCTTTTTTTTGGGTGCTCCTGAGCACTGGGCTGGTTCTTTCCAGAGGCCATCCATCAGAATGCCAGGATGTCATTCTGGAGTGCTGATAGCAGCCAGAGCCAATCACCTCACTGGTGGCATTTGGGTTATTTCCCTTTGTGAGTCACTTTGCACCCAGTTAATGAACGGATCCTTTCACGTTGTCCCTCAGCTTTACCATCTTGCACATCCACTGCCGCCCAAAGGAGAGGGCTCACTGGGAAATCAGTAATTTTACTGCCACTGTGCCATTGTTCGGACGTTCCAGCAGCCTCGTGGTGCCCTGCAGGCTGTGGTTGGTGCTGCTCCTGTGCTGACAGGGCTGAGAGGAGCAGAACCTCCCCACAGCCGCCTCCGCCTCCCGGTGAGATCTCCCTTATGAGGCTGATTGTCAAAATCCAGGTCATGACGCAGGTGTGTTTGAGAAACCCTTTCAAGTGATCAGGGGTGGGGAAAAGCAGCAATCAGGGCTTGCCAGATCAGCAAGCTCTGACCTTGCCTGCAAGGTGAGCGGGCCACAGGGTGGAATGAGGTCTGTAGCACAACTTTTAGCAGAAAACGGTTCCACTTAGGCAAGAGAAATGACTGTAAAACTAAACCAGTCAGCAATGCAACCAACTAAACCTCAGCTTTTTGAGTTGCCACGCTTCATAAAATATATCTGGGGGGGTAATGGTTTGTGAGAATGAAGAAATGCTTCCCGTCAGCCACTCCTTGTCATGGAGGATTTTCAATATCGGTTATTGAAACACAGCCTGAAGTCAGCAAGGGCAGGTGCAGCTTCCCCAGGAGCCTGGGGGGTTGCAGGAGGTCTGCACCCAGCTGCCCCTCTGGCCCTGCAGAAGCTGATACCATCTTCTAGCCTGGCACCATCAGCCATGGGAGGTTTTTTTATGATTTATAGATGGGTCTTACAGGTTGGACTACCAGTTTGCCTTCTGTACTTGTTTCCTCCACCTGGGTTTTCTTCAGCTGATGCTAAAGAGGACTCTGACTCTAAATCTATGGCCACAGAGTCTTCCTGACATTTTTTAAATTTTTTAAGGATTTTTTTTAAGGATTAAAGGATTTTTAATCTTCCCTGTATCCTCTTTAGATGTGGTATCTGTGCTTTGAGACATTCACATCATCAGGACAGGCACTGTTGGTGGGACAGTGTCTGCACTCATTCTCTATTAAGTAATTTTTAATTAGAAGCAATTCATTTTGGATGTTTCCAGAGTAGAAACCAGACCTACCTTGACTTATAACAGGATAATACTCAACAAGTCACCAACCCAGATAAGCACCGTGAAAACAAAAAATAAATTAATGGATATTTTGGGAGATGGCAAAAGTTGGCAACCCTCGGATCACAGGATCAAGACAACCTCAGTTTGTGCCACAAATCTCCATCCCTGGGTGGAACTGGGCCTGGTTTTGGAAAACAAAAGTGCCCTTCCCCACAGGTTGCTCTGGGTTTATTTTTCTATCAAACAATCACTTTTAATTAAAAAAAAACAGAGCCTTTTTTCTCTCTTACAGGATTTGTGAACGCCTCATATGGTCAAGAAACAGAGATTCTTCATAACCATAAACACCACGTATAATTTCTGCTTGTGGTAACTGTGACCAGATGCTGGCACTCTGCGTGCCCCTGGAAATCAGGCACCCTCCTCTTCCCAACCTCTCCAAGAACCCCAGCACTCTGACTCACAGTGAAGGGGAGGAGGGGAAAAAAAGGAATGGAAAGAAGGCAAAGCAACTGCTCATAGTATTTTATTTCTCCTGGATCTAGTGAAAGAGGAAGAACTTTGAGACTGAAGACAATAGAGATCTACTACTGATGCTGAAGTGTTATTTCTCCTTGGATTTTTCTGTTCCTCCTTTTCAGCAAGCAGGAGTCTGTGATTTTGGTTCAAGGCACTGTTGGGAGGAGCTCTGAAAGCAAAAAAAACTGAAGGTAGAAATAAAAGCCAGAGGTGAAGGTTTCTTTGGAAACCAAAGAAATCTCTCTAGATTTCAGCTCTCAAAAATTTGCCAGAGCTAAAAGCACAAGGGGCAGGTTGTTTTCTGCAAGGCTGTGTCCACACATAGCCCAAACACACACCTCCCTGAAAGCAAAGATCAGTGTAAGATCACGTCGTTCTAAACGCCTGCTGTGAACAGGAACCCCTTCCAATAAATTCTCCAACCCGGCCTTGGACACTGCCAGGGATCCAGGGGCAGCCACAGCTGCTCTGGGCACCCTGTGCCAGGGCCTCAGCACCCCCACAGGGAAGGATTTTTTCCTAATTTCAGCTCTACACCTCCTCTCTTTCAGTGTGTCTTGGTTTGGAAAGACAGGTGTCTGCCAGGGAAAAGCCGGAGCTTCCCTTGGAATGGAGAATGTAAACCTCCTCCCTCTAAATTATTACAATTTTGCAATTAAAGGGAGCTTTCAGGCAAAGATATGGAAATAGGAATAACAGTTCTTTACTAGTAATATTGCAAAATAGAAATGCAGCAGTACAAGAAAAAGAAACAAGCAATCAAAAAAAATCTTAGAAACACTGCCAGAGTCAGAATACGACCTGACAGCCTGTTGGAAGGTCAGGGTGTTGGGAGCAGTCCAAAATGAGTCCTCCTGCAGTGACAGATGTGGCTCCCTTGGAGTACAGATGATCCTGGAGAAGGGTCCAGTGGTGACAAGATGGGTCCAGTCTTCCTCTGGGAGTCCAGTGGGAAAACCAGCTGCCCCAGTATTCTGATTTCCAGGTTTTCTCCAGGCAGGAAGGCCTGGCTCCTCCTGCTGGGTGGAGCATCTCCCAGTGGGATGATTTCATTTTACCAGTCATGCCGTGAGCCTTAAGGGCCCATTCACAGATGAGATCCCCTGGAGGGAGGATGGGTGGTGGGAGAGATAAGGAAACACTGCCCCACCTGGTTTAACAGCTGGGCCATGAACAGAAAGCACCCAGCCCCTCCTGCCTGGAGTTATGAGGGATGGGTTATACAAGAGAGAGAGGGAAAAACATCTCCCCAAGCGGCTTCACCAGATGGTAAATGGAATACACATTTTTGGTTACATATTGCAACCCAAGACAGGGTGTGAAGGCACTCCCCCTCGTCCTATTACTACACATTCTTCTCAATAGTCTCTCTCCTGTTGTGTGGTCTCTCCTCCAGACACCCCAAACCGTGAGCTGCTGATCCTTCACCTGCAACTTGGGCTGGCACAAATCCCTGGAATAGGCAGGCTACTCTCCCATCAGCTCCAAGAAAATTCCCAAGCATCGCCACTCTGCTGCTAGGGAGTTTAGGATCGAAGAGTCCAAACCTGGAAGGTTGGAGCTCAGATCCTGAATTAGAGCTGTTATCCCCATAGTTGTGGTTTTCCACGCAGGTGGCTGCGAGGGAAGGGAGAAGCATTGGGGCACGAGGGGGTGCAGACCTGGAGCACCACCAGGGTTTGTAAGGAGGGTGGGGGTCCTGCTGGGCACTCCCCATCAGCAGCACCACCCCCAGCAGAGCTCCCAGCTCTTTGGACCAGGCACCACCACACTCCTCCCATCCCATACACCTGAACCATCCTCCCTGTGCCTTCCCCAGAGTTCCAAGGGGAGATGCTGTCGTGCCAGCCCTTGGATCTCTGGCATCCAGGTGGCACAGCCGGATGCAGGGGCGTGGTGCCAGCTGCAGGCTGTGCACAGGGCTGTCAGCACCACCTCCAGACACGGAGTGCTCCAGGAAAGCTCCTGAGCATCAGCCAAGCAGCATGGATTCCAAGCTCCTCATCCACCGCCCCTAACCCTTCCACACTGGGAAAGCACCTCGCCCTCCCTGAGCCAAAAATGGAAAGGATTAGCACATTTTTCATCCCCCAGAAGGAACAGGAGACTGTTTTACCTCTGGAAAATGGGCTGTAGTCACTGACTGCTTCCTAGGGGATTACATGGCATGCCTTGCCCAGAAGTCTGTGCGAGTGGTTTTTGGTAGGCATCCCCATCCCAGCACTCCACGAATAATTTCCCAAATGTAGAGAGCCAGCACAGCAATCCTGCCGCCAGCACTTTCAGGAGGTAACATTTTTTCAGGAAACACAGTGCTGGGGAAGGTGACAGCTTGTCCTGGGCTCTCCACATCTCCCAAAAGAGGGGCTGCTCACAGCCCAGGTCCTGGAGAAGCAGCTGGCACAGGGCACCACAGCAGCAGCCCCTGCTCCCAAGGGCATCTCCAGAGCTCATTTCCTTCCTCCTTCTTCAGCCACGCCTTTGTGCCACTCTGGGATTACAGGTCCCCAGGTGAGGGTGAGGTTGGGAGCATGGTCAAAGTTCAGTGACAAAATGACCTTTGCAAGCGGAAGGGAGGTTGCAATTCCAATAGCACACCCAGGAATAGGGCAGGCAGTGAATATTTTTCCCTTTCCATAGCTTGCTCTCTGCCCACAGCTTTTATCAGTGGTTTTGGGTTTTTTAGATATCAGCTGTTTCAAAGCCTGACACTGAAGAATTTCCCCCCTGTTTAAAAGCTAGCCCTGAGTGCAGAAATTTGGCAGGGAAACTGAGAGAAGTTCCTTGGAACAACTTCCTTTGAAAGATTTGGGAGTTCAAAGTTCCACATCAAGATTTCACAGCACATTTTGCACCTATTTATGACCAGGTGACCCACCTGGTGGATGTGGGAAAGGCTGTGGATGTTGTCTATTTGGACTTCAGCAAGGCCTTTGACACTGTCTCAGCACACTCCTGGAAAAGCTGCAGGCAATGGCTTGGACAGGAGCACTCTTTGCTGGGTTAGGAACTGGCTGGATGGCCCAGAGAGTGGTGGTGAAGGTTCTGCACCCAGCTGGGGACAGTCACCAGTGGTGTTCCTCAGGGGTCTGTGCTGGGGCCAGCTCTGTTCAATATTTTTACTGATGACATGGATGAGGGGATTGAGTCCTTCATTAGTAAATCTGCAGATGACACGAAGCTGGGAGCGTGTGTCCATCTGTTGGAAGGCAGGAGGGGTCTGCAGGGAGACCTGGAATGGTTGGATGGATGGGCAGAGTCCAACAGGATGAAGTTTAATGAGTCCAAGTGCCGGGTGCTGCATTTTGGCCACAAGAACCCCCTGCAACGTTACAGGCTGGGGATGGTGTGGCTGGACAGTGCCCAGGCAGAAAGGGACCTGGGGGCACTGGTGACAGCAGCTGAACAGGAGCCAGCAGTGTGCCCTGGGGGCCAAGAAGGCCAATGGCTCCTGGCCTGCATCAGGAATGGTGTGGCCAGCAGGAGCAGGGAGGTCATTCTGCCCCTGGACTGGGCACTGGTGAGGCCACACCTCGAGTGCTGTGTCCCTTTGTGTCCCATCAGTTTAGGAAGGACACTGAGTGCTGTGTCCCTTTGTGTCCCCTCAGGTTAGGAAGGACACTGAGTGCTGTGTCCAGCTGTGTCCCTCAGTTTAGGAAGGACACTGAGTGCTGTGTCCAGCTCTGTCCCTCAGTTTAGGAAGGACACTGAGTGCTGTGTCCAGCTCTGTCCCCTCAGTTTAGGGAGGACACTGAGTGCTGTGTCCAGTTTTGTCCCTCAGTTTAGGAAGGACACTGAGTGCTGTGTCCAGCTCTGTCCCTCAGGTTAGGAAGGACATTCAGACGCTCGAGCGTGTCCAGAGGAGGCAACGAGGCTGGTGAGGGGCTGGGAACACAAACCCTGTGAGGAACAGCTGAGGGAGCTGGGGTTGTTCAGCCTGGAGAAAAGGATACTCAGAAAAGGAGACTTATCTCTCTCTACAACTCCCTGAAAGGTGGCTGTGTCAGGTGGGGTTGGTCTCTTTCTCCAGGCAGCACTGACAGAGCGAGAGGACACAGTCTCAAGCTGCACCAGGGGAAATACAGGTTGGGTATTAGGAAAAAGTTTTTCACAGAAAGGGTGATAAAGGACTGGAACGATCTGCCTGGGGAGGTGGTGGAGTCACCATCCCTGGATGTGTGTAAAGAAAGACTGGATGTAGCACTGGGTGCCATGGTTTAGTTGAGGTGTTCGGGCAAGGGTTGGACTCGATGATCTTGGAGGTCTCTTCCAACCTGGACATTCTGTGAATTCTGTGAATTCTATTTTGCTTTAAGAGGCCCATAAATGACATGCCCAGGAAGATTTCTCCACACCTTATCCATGCTGGGAGACCCGAGTTTTGTGGGTGTTTCTCACCCTTTGGGCAGAGAAAGCCAGGTTTGCCAAATTCCCCTGGAAATCAGCACTGTGACCGTACACAAGAACTTGCACCAAGGAGGTTTCCAGTGACGTTTTAAATCTCATGTCCACAGCAACACCAACAGGACAAGCTCCTAAATTCCCATGAATAGGAAAATCCCCAAAAAAGAACCTCTAACCAACAGTCCTCGGAGATCACAACAGCTCAGCTGCAAAGAAGAGAAGGTCTGGGGTCTTTTCTGCCTTGGGTTGGGGTTGGTTTTGTTCTGAGTTTTAGACTTGCCTGTAGACCTTGCATAATCAAAAATAGAACTGTAAATTCATCATCTGCTTTGTTCTGTGCAAGTAATTCTCTATTCACAGCTCACCCTCATCATGCAGAGCAACTCACATGCTCTGGTTTTTTTACGCCAGCATGGTCTAATTCCAGAGATCACAAAAATAATATTCCAAGTCTAATCCCAAAGAAAGGATTACCAGGGATCAAATCCATTATTTCACAATAAATCCCTTTTATGTCTTTTTTTTTTCCCTTCAGCGATCAAAGCAAGTGGATTTCAGCTATAAAATGCTGCTGCTGCACAGCAGAAGAGATCCTTGCTCAGGGCTTAACATTTACTTGCCTTTTTTTTTTTTTCCCCCTCCTTCTTTTTGCACAGTATCAAAGGAGATTTATTTTTTCCCCCTTGCCAAAAATAAAGTCTGGTCTAGATTCTCAGCTGCAGCTGAGAGCACTGGGAAAGAAAGTAGCTACAGCCCATTTTTGTGGCTTCCTCGTCTTGTAGGACAGTTTCTAATCTTCTCAAATTGTCAGCAGCCCGTCAGGGCTGTTTCTCCCTTTGAGAATCTGAGGTGAGGAGAGAAACTCTGGCAGTAGCGAGGGGAGATTTAGAGCCCACCAAAGGGGTTTTTTTCTCCCTCAGCACAAGGGCAGGCTCAGCTCACCAGCTGCAGCGTTTTTGTCACTGCTGTTACCCCAGTTTGCTGTGTGAAGCTCCAAGATGACACGGGAGCCTTCAGCACCCCACCGCCAAGGGGTGGGACACGGCAGCTCCCATCCCTCACCCGCCTGTTTTCCATAAAACACAGCCAGAGCCACCAGCCACAGCATTCCAGACCTGCTGGAATTCCATTCCTGGCCTGGCTGATGTGGGCAGAGGCAGCCACCTGCTTCCCCTGCATCACATCCCACGGAAGACAAAAGCAATCCTGAACCTGTGGCAGCCTCCACCAGGTGCCCTGAATAAACAGCACAAACAGGGCTGTGCCTCCTGGTTCCTGGGCAGTCATGGCTCCTCCATTAACTGGATATTTTCAGTCCTGATCTCAGTCTGTCAGAATTAGCTCCTCTAAAGCCAGCAGAAGTACAGGTCAGATCAGTTATGATGCAAAATGCAATTGTGGTTGTGCCAGATGCAGCACAGTAAAAAGGACCGGGCCGTGCGTGTGGCTGGAGAAAGAAACAGCACAAATGCCCCCACACTCTGGTGCCCTTCAGTCTTTCAGCACTTTCTACATGGGCCACCATGAGAGGAGGAGAAGTGCCATCACTTGTCCTTTTAAAACATTACCAGCCTTCAGTTGTCCCTCTCCACCACCCTCCAAAAGACCAGGAATCACCTCGTAGTCGAGGTTGCTTGGAACACGGAGGTCCTTTGAGGAGGTGGAGTTGGTTGGGCTTGTGGCATGAAAAGTTCTGCCAAAAATTATAGAATCATTAAGGTTGGAAAAGGGCTTTAAGATTATCCAGGCCAACCATCAACCCAGAACCACCAGCATTATAAAAAACCCCTGATTTTCCAAACATTTCCTAAAAAAAAAATCTGTTTTGTTTACCTAGGGATGCATTAAGTCCAGAGCTGGGGCTTGAACACTTGAGGACACAACCTATGAAGAAGAATGCTGCCTGTGCTGGAGATTCATCCCTTTTCCCAGGAATGTGGGGAAATTTCTGCCCATCTCTGGGGGGCAGAAATGAAGCAGCACTGAAGCAAAGCCTGCTGATGAATGCATCGGGCCTGCAAAGTCCAGCAGAAAGGAAAACTTCCCACTCCACCCTTTGGAGTCACAGGAACCAGGCCTCTTAAGACAAAAAAAAAGGAAGAGGAGGAAGATCTTGGTAAAGAGGAGGTGGGGTGAAGGTTGTGCCATCACCCCCCTGGCTCTCCCTGTGCTTTCATCCCTTGGAGCAGTGATTCCAAAGATGGGTGCATGAGATGATCCAAAGCGCAGCAGGAGGAAATACTAGGATGGAGGCAGCACCTGTATGTAATTTATAAACACACACAATTGAGGTGCATGCTCAAAAATGGTTTTTGCAGAGAGGGGAACATAATAAAAAACAGTTTGGAGACCACTGACCCAGAGGAATCGCCACTCCCAGCTGGATTTTCAGCCCACAAATCTCAGGGAAATCAGCTGCTCCGCTGAGCAGAGCCCCTCAGCATGCCTGCAAAGCTGAGGGGAGGTTTTGGTGCTAGTCATAGGCTGCTTCCAGGGAGAAATAGTGTGTCCCAGAATTCCCTTTTGGTCTCTAACAGACCAAAACTGCAACGTGCAGCCAAAGCCTCCGAGAAGTTGCCATCGACTCGTCACAAAAAATAACGATGAAAAAAAGCCCTCAGTGGATTGACCAGTGTTCAAAAATACACCCAAAGGATGCTCTTGCATGTCAGCCTGCTCTGGCATGCTCCTTCTGCACAGGCTTCCAGATGGTCCATCTTTTTAGCCCTTCCTTTATTTTAAGCGGACAGCCTGAGGCACAGTAGGACCGTATCACTGCTTCATTTGAGGGCAGGGAAAACGAAAGCTCTCCCAGCAAAGAGAAATTGTTTTCCTAAAAATAATTGCAAGACAAATAATTCTCAGATTTCCTTTTATTCTTGTTATTCTTCCCCACACAAGGCCACAGTTTTCAGAGAGCCCAGCTCAGCAGAGATTTAAAGGAGCCTCTTGGTGGTTGATAGTCCCTGTATTGCAGTCACTGATTCACAGATTAATTTGTTTTTCAAGTCTAAGTCGTATACTCCATGCTGGACAACTTCAAGTGCAACAAAAAAAGGCCTATTCACTATAGATCTATTTATTAAACAGTTTTCAAGGTTTTCCAAAAGGAACTTGTGAAAATGATTTCACACCCTCTTTCAGTAAAAAAAAAAAAAAAAAAGAAAGAAAGAAAGAAAGAAGAAATTAATTTCTCATGGTCCGCTGTGGAACCAATTGAGTTCAGGAGGCAAACCTTAAATCTTGATAATGATGTACTGTTTAAGTGTGATACTAGAGCAGGTTGGGGAAAACCCAGCCTTGCACCTCTGGGAGCTTCAGGGCTGGGAATTGAACAAGTTGCTTTTCCTGCCACCATGTCCTGAAAAAAGGAGAGGAAAACCATCAAGAACAGCAAGCACATACAGCAGGAATCCAACTGCTTTTTACCATTTCCCTCTTTCCTCTTTCAAAAGCCTGCTTGATGGGAAATCAGCAGAGGGGAGGGAAGGATCCCCCGATGATGCCACCAGGTCCTGGCCGTGACTGTGACCGTGGTGTGGCTCCCTCATGTACTATGCCTCCCTCCAAAAATGTGTGCCTTCAGCACACACTCAGCAAGTCCTACACTCTCCACACTAAAGGATCTGTTGGTTTAAGAACCCAGAATGAGGCCTGTTCACATCTGACCCTCCCTTGTGCCCCCTGGCCCTCCGTTGAGAGCTCATCCTTGGGAGATGCCAAGGGGAGCAATCCGAGTCAATCAGAAACACAAAGCCACTCAGCCTCTAAAAAAACCTCTGGATGGGAGTCAAACAATACAAGTTTTGAGAATTATTTTAGACTAAATTCTTCCTCAGGACATGATCTCCAAGGGTGAAAGCTCTGCCCCACCGAGGCCAAGTGCAAAACTCCTGCAAACCTCAGCAGGACCTGGCTCCCACCCAAAGCAAACTTTTCAAGTCTCAGCCAAGCTCTTCAGCTGCAGATGTTCACGTCTACTATTTCTGCAGTCTTTTTGTCTCACCAAAAGGATCCTTCCGCAGTGGCCATCCAAAAGCCATTGACAAGACAGAAGAAATTTAATTTGCAGCTGAAAAAAGAAGTCTAAAAATTTCTTTCTTTTTTT
>WAAE01002210.1:174240-228341 GCA_013400495.1 Nicator chloris | reverse complement strand
TTTTTTTTTTGTTTTGTTTTGTTTTCCCAATTAAAATCAGCGTGTCTGTGACAGGGTCTCCAAGCGTGGTGGTGTCAGTCTGGCTGGTAGAGGAGCCTGACAGCCCTCAAGCCCTTTGGGGACTGGAATTATGCCCTGTTCTATTCCTGCACAGCCCCTCACCCTACAGGACCCTGCGTCTGCTGCAGGAGCCGTGGTAAAAGCAATTATACACACAAGCATTTTGATTTCAGCCTTGTTGCCTGTCCCTGTGCCAGCATTGTTTGTCATTCCCAGCAGACCCAGGGCATTTTCTCCTCCCAGGGAAGAGCACCGTGACAATGATGCTGGAAGTGCTCGCTGCTTTGACGTTTGGGACCACCCTGACGAGTAAAACACAAAGCCTCCACTTTATGACAAGTTCTGTGACTTCTGGTGATTTGTTTGAAGGCTCCTGGAAAGCAGGAGTTGCACCAGTCTCCATTCTTGCTGTCAGAAGGAAACATCCCCGTGGCCAGAAGGGATGGCTCTGAGCGTGCCAAAAAGATGGAAAACAAGGAACAGTCCATGCTGGGCTAGTTTTGTCCTTGGAGATCACCCTGGTCGCCCTGTGGCTGGCAGGGATGAAGACCCATCTCACACCAGCTCTGTGGCCCATGACCTCATGAGCAGAGGGGACCACAGCCTCTGCCCACAGACAGACACCTCCCTCACCCAAGAAATCCTCGCCAATCACCACAACCAACTTCCATTGCCTCTTGCTCTTCTGGTGTTAAAACGCCAAGAGGTTTTTTGTCACAAGAGGAATTCCCCGCCCCAAATGCCACAGGTTCAGACCCCAACTCTTTACCAGAACCCCAGAATTTTCCCCATGTGCTGGCACTTGTGGAATCATTCTCAGCAAGCAGAAACACAATAGGCTTTGGGAGGAAAGAAAATAAACCTGGCCTTGCTTCCACCTTCATCTCCTCTCCACAGGCTCTGACATTTTTGGTGAAACGGGAGCGGGACCGCACCCTCCTTGTCCCTACAGATGCCAAGTTGGTGACTTGCCACGTTATTGGAGCCCACAAACCTCGGGCTTCATCCAAACAAGGAAGTCAGGCCCCGGCAGAGGCAACTGCATTGAACTTGCTCAAACATGCAGATTTCCAGAGCTCTCCGCTCCCACAGCCCAATGGGCATTGCAACACCACTCTGAGAGCCTGGCGTGCCAAAGAGGGAGCTGATGTCCAGGTGAGATCCAAGCCACTGCAGGAAGATGGGAATCTCGGACCCTGGGAAATGCAGGGCTGCAAGAACCTGTAGAATTTCCTAAGATTTTCCTGCAAGACACGGAGGAATCTTGAGCTTTCACGTTGTTTTCTTCACTCACATTTTTCAAGGGAAGGCAGGGAGAGTTGGGATTGTTCAGCCAGGAGAGGAGAAGCTTTGGGCTGACCTCATTGTGGCCTTCCATGGCCTGAAGGAGCTACAGGAAACATGGAGAGAGCCGCTTTACAAGGGCCTGGAGTGCCAGGCCAAGGGGGAATGGTTTCCCACTGCCAGAGGGCAGGGATGGATGATGAAGAGGCCCTGGCACAGGGTGCCCAGGGAAGCTGTGGCTGCCCCTGGATCCCTGGCAGTGTCCAAGCAAAGGTTGAAGGGGGCTTGGAGCAGCCTGGGATAGTGGAAGGTGTCCTTGCCCATGGCAGGGGGTGGAACTGAGTGGGCTCTAAGGTCCCTTCCCACCCAAACCAATCTGGAATTCTTTGAGTCTAAAAACTACAGGAACCACATCCAGTTGTTCCAAAACTCTTCTGGTCCTCCAAGAGAGAGGTGAGCAGGAGACAACAGGGCAAGCTTGAAGACAGAGCTCTCATAGACCTCAATAAGTTCCTGTAAGATGGCCTGGATGCACAAGCTCAATTCTTGTTTTGGAGGGGTTTTCACAGCAACTTGGCACATTAAATAAAATCCTTGGTTGCATTCAAATACACATCAGGGAATGTTCTGTTTGCTGGATGTGTTGGTCATCTTGGCTTTCCCAGCTTTAGAACCACAGAATACCCTGAGCTGGAAGGGATCCACAAGCATCATTGATTCAGCTCTTGTCCCTGCACAGGCACCCCAACAATCCCACCCTGTGCATCCCTGGGAGTGGTGTCCAAGCACGCCTGGGGCTCTGGCAGCCTCAGGGCTGTGCCCATTCCCTGGGGAGCCTGGGCAGTGCCAGCACCCTCTGGAGGAAAAGCCTTCCCCTGATCTCCAACCTAAACCCTCCTGGCACAGCTCCAGCTGTTCCCTGGCTCCTGTCATTGATTGCTAATAATTGAAGAACTTCTGGGAATAATCTGCTGCAAGCTGCTTTGTCTGAGAGAGAGTTTCACAGGCAAGTGACTTCTCCAGCAGCCTCGAAGAACCAGCCCAGAGAGCCATGCAAGATTTCTCCTTCCTCCCTCTGTCCTCACCTCAGATCAACCCCGTGCGAGGAGTCTTTAGCTCTGCAGTCATCTGTGAATCACTCATGGCACCTACACACATGTAGCCACCTGAAGCAATCTCCAGCAGAGCCAGGCTTGTGATGCAGTGAGGACACAGAGTTCCCTGGGTTGCTCCTCGCCCTCCCTTGGCAGCTGCTGCAAAGGCTGTTCCTTCTGCTATGGACACCAGAGAACACTGAGAAAAGAACCAACCCCAAGCTTCCATTGAACAGAAAGAAAAGGAGGGAGGAGGGGTGGTAAAAATTAACAAGTGTACCAAATAAATATAAATCAGGGAATCCCTGAGGCTGGAAAAGCCCTCCCAGCCCATGGAATCCAAGCTGTGCCTGATGCCCACCTTGTCCCCAGCCCAGAGCACTCAGTGCCACCTCCAGCCCTTCCTTGGACACCTCCAGCCATGGGCACTGCAAACCTCCCTGGGCAGCCCCTGCCAAGGCCTGAGCACCCTTTCCATGGAGAAATTCCTGCTGCTGTCCAAGCTGAGCCTCCCCTGGCACAGCTGGAGGCCCTTTGCCCTTGTCCTGTCCCTGTTCCCTGGCAGCACAGCCCGATCCCCCCTGGCTGTGCCCTCCTGGCAGGGACTTGTGCAGAGCCACCAGGTCCCCCCTGAGCCTCCTTTTCTCCAGGCTGAGCCCCTTTCCCAGCTCCCTCAGATGCTCCTCATNAGGGTGGGCAGGCCCTGGCACAGGGTGCCCAGAGCAGCTGTGGCTGCCCCTGGATCCCTGGCAGTGCCCAAGGCCAGGCTGGACATGGCTTGTCCAGGAGCAGCCTGGGATAGAGGAAGGTGTCCCTGCCCATGGCAGGGGTGGCACTGGATGATCTTTAAGGTCCTTCCAACCCAAACCATGCTGGGATTCCATGGTTCCATGTTAGCTCAGCTCAGAAGCAGGGGATGTGTGTGCAGTACCAAACCCCAGATGCCCTGACAGGTGCTTGCTCAGGACCTCAAAATGAGCTTGAGAATTTACAACAAGGGGGATATGCAAGATAATATCAGCCAGAGTTGGGATTTCTCTGGAGGGAACAGCCATTTTCTCTCCCCACAAAAAACAAACAAGAAAAAGAAACACAAAAGAGATGAAAATACAAGAACTGGGGGAACACAAGGGTTATTTATGAAACACTCCTGACAAGGAGGATAGGAGCAGTTAATAAATCCCCAGAGAAGGCAGCAGACCAGCCCATCTGCAAAACCAGTGCCCAGGAGACTTGTGAGGATCAAGGATGGCCCCAGGCTAACAAACTCTCACACCAAAACAACCCACTGAATTCTACTAAGAAGTCCCACCCTGCTGGAAATAATCTATGGTTTTCCTTAACGATTTTATGATGTTAGTTATTTCTGAGGATTTTTTCACAACAAAATGCTGTTCCTGGAAAAAATTATATCTATTAAAAGTGAAGCTTTTCACAGAAGCCTGCAGGAACAAGCAGTGGCCTGATGCTTAGAAGCTGCCTGGGATGACACTTAAACTCCCCCTATTATTCAGCCCCTGGATCTGGACCCAAATTTTCCCCTTCAGATTAATACTTGATCTGGGATGTTTTCTCTCTGGGATCTCTTCTCTTCTTCCCAGAATGAGATTCCTCCTCTCGAACCCTGTAGCTGCACTTAAATTATTGGGCTTGGCAAGGTAAAATGAGCCGGTGGTAAGACATTTCCCTTTGCAGGATTTTCACATTGTGAGGGCTCTGATCACCAAAGGGAAAGTTCCCAAAACATTCTGGCTGGTGATCCTGCTTCCATTTTCACTTCCAAGCTTGTGGCCCCACTTCACAAGGCCTTAGGCTCTGCTATCCTCTGCAAAGCGCCGTCAATCCCGCCAGGCTCCGAACCTTCTCCTTGGGAAACCACTCACACTGAATTGTTCCCTCACTGATCACCTGGATGGCTTGGAGCACCCTGATCTGCTGTCAGTAATTAATTCCTTTTCACCCAGCCCAGGTTACAAGTTGTGTTTCTGATCCCAGCCCTGAACCTTTGTGGTTTTTCTCGTTGTGGCATTTGCCCGTCGTGCGTCAAACGCGGCGGCGCTGCACCCTCAACATCCAAGCGAAGGTTTCACGAGCTCTTCTTTCCACATTTCTTTGGCCAGGGTACAAATTCTGGTTTGTGGTTTCAGATTAGGTCTCCAGCATGTGATGTGAGTAGGTAACACCCACACTGCTCTCCAAGCAAAGTACTGATGCCTAACCATGGATATCCCAGCATGGTTTGGGTTGGGAGGGAACTTAAACTCATCCAGTTCCTCCCCCTGCCATGGGCAGGGACACCTTCCACTATCCCAGAGCGCTCCAAGCTCTGTTCAACCTGGCCTCGGACACTTCCAGGGATCCAGGGACAGCCACAGCTTCCCTGGGCACCCTGTGCCAGGGCCTGCCCACACACCACATCTGTGATAAATTACTGCAAATTTAGTACAACTGTTAAACACAGAAGGCAGTGAAATCCATCTTCACATCTCCACTCTCTCATCAGTGCACACACCTCAACGCCCTGCTAGATCACAACCTTAACCTGTATCTTTGTGGCCATCTATTCTTTCGAGATTGCCATCAAGCAAAAAGAAAGAATTGCGTGCTCTAACTAATTCACGTTTAATCTGGAAATCATTTCGCTCTTACAGCGTGCAAGAACTGCAACTGTCCCAAAAACAAGCTGGGTCCTCAGTGAAGCATCTGCTGTGCTCTCTGGATTAGGGGGGATTCAGTAGGAGACCACACTGTCAGCCTTGGAGCAGCTGGTGACAGCATCAAGCAGCCCCTCTCTCTCTCTCCACGCACAAGGCAACATCACGTCCCCATTAGAAGATCGTCCCCATGCTCAGCCTGGAGCTGGAGTTGGAGTTGTCCTGCCTGGTGGCTCTCTGCAGCTCCCACAGCCTGCTCATCCTGGACTGCACAACAGGCATTCCTTCTTTCCCTAAATCCACAGGCAAACGACACTGTCCCTACAACTCCTTAACCCAACCTGGCCATGCAGCAGCAAATTTCAGCCTGGGAGCTGCGAGGTGGACTTGGGCAACCTCTCCATCATCACAGCCTGCTGCTGGCAGAGAACCAGAGCAGCTGTGGCGTTTTCTGCCCAAGCAGTGAGGGGCAACAAAGACCCCCTTGGTCTCTGCATGACCTGTGCCAGGACCTGGGGTCTGTGCCCACTTTTTCTCCCTGGACAGCTCGAGGCCTCCAGGTCTGTGTCTGTTCTTGGTGTTCACCAAGAGGTAGAAGTGGAGCCCCCTGACCCTGCAGGACTCACATTAAAAAGCACCTCCAAATTAGGGTATCCCCAATGAGGGAGGTTTGCCTCAGCATGCTCAGAGGAGACTTCCCACATCCTGATGTCTGCACAGGCAAAGCTGAGGGGTTTCTTTCACGGGGTGCCAAGCACAGCCTGTATTGCACCCTCCAAACCCTCGCACTGGAATGATGGGCAACTTAAAAATTCCCTGAGAATTATTAAAAACATTGAGCTAATCTCTTTTTTTTTTTTCTTTCTTATTATTTTTTTTTTTCCCTCAGTAAGTGATCTTGAAAGGAGCACTTGCCTACCACAGGTACTTCCCCGTGGAGTTGAGACAAACGAAACAAGTGAGTTCAAGAAACAAACCTGCATCAGAAACAAACCCTGTCACTGCTTCGTATTTTTGATCAAAAGGCTTTGTTTGCCTTGCCCCTCTCCTCCAAACAACCCAACAAAACAGAAAATTCCTGTGTCTCACAGAGCTGTTTCCCAGAGCCTGTTGGAGGAAGAGAGTGGGTCTGTTTTACTCAGCCTAGGAAGTAACAGCACGCTGTTACTTCAGGTTTGCACACAGGGCTGAGGCTACAAAACACACCTTTTTAAAAAAAAAAGTAACTAGAAGCTTAAGCTGCCACTGAACATTGAAGTAGCAAAAGTTTCAGTTATGCAAGCACACATTTCCTGGGTGTGAACATCTGACAGGCAGTAAATGAGGTAGAGAAGGAAGTTAATAAAAGAGCACAACCAGCACAGTTGGAGAGTAAGTGGATTTGAAACTTTCTAAATAAAATCAGTCATTCAGAGCTCCGTGCTTGCAGTCAGCCCACGAGGCATCTCGACTCCACAGCTGTGCCCAAACGCTTGCCAGCACCTCTGCAAGGCGTGGCAAAGGGGGGAAAAGGCATTTACAGGTTCCTTGGGTTTTGTGGAGGAGAAATGGGTGCTGCAGGGAGGATTTCCTTACGTCTCTTTCAAAATGCTGTGCCTGTTGTCTGAAAATTTAAACCCCCAAACATTTACTCTTCCCTTGGAGGAAAACCCTGGGCTGCTCTCCCTCCTCCCCATTCTCCACAGGGCCCCACACTGGATTTGCTTCACTTTGCAGGTGCCTCTCTGGTACTGGGGGCACTAAAATGTTCCCAGTATCCAGATATTTCCAGATATCCCTGCGATGAGCAGAGAGAATTATTTGAGCAGCCTGATCTAGGGGCTGGCATCCCTGCCTGTGCCAGAGAGATGGAATGAAATACTCTTTAAGGTCCTTTCCCACCAAAACCAGTCTGTGTTTCCATGGCTCTGTGGTTCTACCTGCCCCACCCCTGGGACCCCAGACCCGCTCTAGCATCACTCTCCTTCTACCACCTCCCCATGCCTTTTTTTCCTTTCAATACTGCACCCTCAGTGGCAAAACCAAACCAGAGGGACCAGTCCACTTAGATTTTAGCAAGCAGGGAAATAATTCTGCAGCCAGCCCATGATTTACTATCGATTTCCTGAATATTTTGTGATTTTTCTGTGTGCTTGTAGCTCTTCATGATTTTTCATCCCTTATTACTGCTATGTTTGAAAGGCAAACCCTTATTTTGCCTCAAATTCCCTCTGAGAGAAAATATTTCAGTGTGTTGATTCAAGTACCAAACCATACTGAAGCTCTGAGTGCCTCAATTTGGTCCCTGTTATCAAATTCAGCAAAAAAACCCCTCACAGATCTCCATGGCCAAATTCACTCGAGAAAAAGTGACAAGAAACCAAGTCACAGGAACTCCCCATCCAAAAACAACCACGTGTCCATCATCAGTGGTTTGGTTGCTCGTAGGGAACCACAGCAGAACAAGGTCTCACTCTGTCACTCCATGAGCCAGGTTTGATTTCTCAAAGGGAGAACAGATTTAAGCAGGAGTTTTAAGCTCTTTGTGGAATATAAACCACAAATTGAAGTGCTGGCAGTGGTGCTCCTTGGTTTGTTATTACCTGGGAGCACTGAGCATGGCTGGAAAAGAGGGATTTTCCCTGTGTGGAGGCATCCCTTGGATGGGTTTCCAAGCAGAGGGGTGATCTCCATCCTCAGGACTCACCTGGATGTGGCTCCCAGCAACCTGCTGGAGATGCAAGGTCGGTGTTAGGGACCTCCCAGGGGGCCTCCCTACCCAAATTTCCCATCATCAAACTCTAACCTGACTGATGCCATGGCAGATCCTGCTTTTTTCCCCTCAGAACACTTCACAAGGTCTCGGCCTACCCAAAAAATGCTTTTTCAGTGTCCTTTTAAAGCTGATGTGAAGGCGGGATGTGGCCTCAACAAATCCCACGTGGAAGTTCAACTGAGGGCACCCAGCCCTCAAAAAGAGCTTTTCCCTTTTCTCTCCCCAGAGCCGATTCACAGCCCCTCCCCAGGGGCCCAGAGCCAGGCAGGAGGTGGCAGGAGGTGGCTGGACAACCAAGGTTTGCCACACAAGAGGTTTCTCCAGGGGTTTTCCAGCTGAGGAGGAGCCTGTGGCAGCGGAAGCTGCGGCCTGTGCCTTCCTCCCCTCCCTGGTGCAGCCATGGCCTGATATCAGCAGGTGTTGGCTCGTTTCACTTTTCTTCTTTTATTTTTCTTTTTTTTCCTTTCTTCCTTGTTATTTCAGGAGTAGCATCTGGTGGGCTTGCTCCCAAGACTGTTATTCAGCCCCACAGCAGTGGCAGCCGACAAAGCCGGCGGCCTCAGCAGCACCCACCCCAATCCCGAGTTACTCACCCTTTCCGAGAGCACTGTCTCCATTTTATTCACGGGCAACCCTCTTATGTACGTGGCTGCTTCTACCAAGCTTTCTCCAGAGGGCTTTTTGCCAAAGGGAGGCCAAATGGAAGCAACAACAACCACCACGAGTCGTGCAAGGGGATGGCCACGAGGCCGGGCCGGACACAACCCCGCCACCGGGCCCAAACAGCACTTCTGCCACGGGAGTGGGACCAGCACTGGGAAAAGCTCAGCAGCACAAAGATAGCCCACAAAAACATGACAGCCCTGCCAGCAAGGCTTTTCCCCCCTAGAGCAGCTGATACCACCAACATTTTTAATTTTTTTTTTGGTTTTGTTTTAATAAGGAAGAGCACGGCCAAGACAACCCCAAGAAGACCCTGGCTGTGGGAATCACATCCTGGGACTATTTCCAACGCGAGGGGTGACCAGACCCAGCAGCCAATTTCCAGCCTAAACGCACACATTTAGATGTGCCACATTCAGTCTGCCTTGAAGGATGGAAATAGGACCTTGAGAGGTGCCAAGCATCTCATCTGCACGAGATTCAGCATCTAAAACCTGCCAGTTCTGAGCAGAAAAGGCTGAACCAGGTGTTTTCCTGGGATTTCCCACCATGTGGGATTAATATTTCTGGAAATCTCTCTGGGAGCTTCCACCATCCCTCTCTAAAATCTCCTCAGCTTTCTTCAAAGCTGCCAGGAGCTCCTTATCCAGCAGCCAAAGGTGTTATTTTGGCCGTTTTCCATTCAAGTGGTGACATGGGAGGGCAGCCACAACCTCTCTGGGCACCCTGTGGCAGGGCCTCCCCACCCTCCCAGGGAAGGATTTCTTCCCAGTATCCCAATGCAGGTTCTCTCCTAAGGTCTAGCCCCACTGGCATCCAGCGCTCCCTGTTTGTGTTTCCATCTCCTGCAGGCCGTTCCAAGGCTTGCTGTGGTTTCCACTTCGAAGGGAATTCAAACCCTCTTGTCTTCCACTCCGCACCAACCCGGCTTTTTCTGCCAGCACAGCCTTCCTGACCAGGCCTTGGACCATCCACTGAAACGTCCTTGAGCAGTTCCCCACGAACTGGGACCAGAGAGCAGCTAATTCCTCCAGCCATGCCCAGATTCACTCGGTGCCGAGCCCTGGGTGAATGGATTTCATTTGCACAGGGAGACTTTCCGAGGCGCAATCACTGCCTGTAACACTTAGCAATTCCAAGAATATTTTATAATTCTGACAGCCTGCATCACCCTGGAGCCTGCCATGGTAAACACGCTCTCCCCTCTCCTGCAGATGGCAATTTAGGCAGTCGGGGAGGTTTCGTGTTTGTTCTGGAGCGTGAGCCAAACTCCATTATTCCCTTTTTATTTTCCTGGAAGGACATTGACCTAGAGGCATTGGAGAGGATTTTCTCCCTTCCCTCTCCACATTTTCAGTGGCTTGGTGGCAGACACTATTTGCAGGAAGCAGAATCCTGGAGGCCAAATGCCTTTCTAGGCAGGGCTTTGAATTTGGCAGTGGGACATGCCAGGAAAGCCATCCCACCTGATCCCAATAATGCCACTGGAAAGCACAGGCTTGCAGCACTGGCACCATGCAGCTTCACAGCTGGCATGGCATCGGGTAAAGTTGGACTACAGACTCCCAGCAGGCTCTTCTGACCTAAATTATTCTCTGGTACTAAGCCCCATCCTCTCCTGCACTGGACATTTCACCAGATTGCTCCTTCTTGTTCTCTCCTCTCACGGGGGATAAGCCAAATCTCCTCGATAATTTAAAAACCATCCGAACACAACTGGTTTTCCAGAGATTTAAGGGGTCACAGATCTGTGGCACAGGGTGAAAAAATATTTTTGAAGGTGCCAGAGACTGTTTATGTAAAAAACAACTGCGGTTAGACTTTAACAACTTCTTTCTCTTTCCAAGAAGACAAGGGTTTCACAAATTCTGACAAATAGTGGTTTTCTGTGGCAGGGCAAACCAGTGAAGATGCCTTCAAAATAAAAATAGCACAGCAAAGAGAGTTCACAATTAATGGTAATAAAGAGCAGGTTCGAGGACTGCAGAAGCAGCAGTGGTGACTTCTAAGAAGTGATCAGCTCCCAGGGGTTTCATCTTCCTTTTTTCCCCCCACACCCAGCAGTGCCTTGGGTGGAGCCCATCCAGAGCCCTCCATAGCAGGTTCCAGGGACACTTGGAAGAGCAGCATGGATTTTCACCCCAGAAAGAGGTGTCTGTTCCAAGAGTAACCCTTTGCCAGGCAGCACAGAAACACACCACACTCCTCCCCAAACCCTTTGCCTGATCATGCCCTTGGTTACTGCACCCAGCCCAAGAGATGGCTCGGGATCACTTCATTTCCCCCATGTAATTAACACCAGTCCCGTGGCCTGGCTCTGGCCCTCGATGAACGAGGTGTGAGGATTTATGGCTCCAGGAAGAGCTGGGCTCTGCATCCAGCAGCAAGATGGGGGGATGCTGGCTCTTCCAGGGGGGATTTGTGTGTCACTGAAGTGGCTCCAGGGAAGTGAAGTCACTGCTAAGCAACTGCAGGTGCTAACAGCTGCTGGAGCAAAATGAGAGGAAGGTATGGAGAGAACTGGATTTGAGGGGTCAGAGGTGCAGGGGCATTAAATAAGTTCTACTCAGAAGGTGATCCCAAATTCAGAGGGAGCAAAGAGTTCCCCAGACTCCTGCCAGGGCTAGGATTCCGTGCTGTGCATTCACACAAACACACACGCCCTCTCCATGCTCTGCCACCACGGCCCCATCCAGTCTGTGGTTCCAGGCCAGGGAAGGAATTGNGATTCCGTGCTGTGCATTCACACACACACAAACCCCCCCCATGCTGTGCTTCCAGGCCAGGGAAGGAAATCATCCATAATCCATGGTAGCCACAGCGTGGGCTGGAGGCCAGAAGAGGAGAGGCACTGATGGGCAGAGCAGATGGTGCTCCAGTGGCTGCAGAAGGCAGGCCCAGGGCCAGGGGTCAGCAGGAGAGGTGCTGATCCAAGCAGGAAAGAGAGAGGCTCGGGAGGTGCCACAGGGTGGGATTTGTTCTCCAGCCTCACCTCGGGATGCACTTCCAGGAGAAACACACTGCTCGTGCTCCCCAGGGATGGGACACACCTCGGTCCTGTGAAATCCTGTGACCCTAGGGCATCCTGTCACTGGGAACTGGGCAAACTGCAGCAGAGACCCAAAAATCCACAGTCTCCGCTGCCCTCCGCTTGGGCAGGACATTTTCCTAAAAGCTCCCACAAAGCCCAAAGAGCAAGAGCAGGGAGCAATGGGAAAACCCAGATATCTCCCACTCTTCCATGATGGAGCAAGTCTTGGCTTTCGTTGTGTGACCCACAGATGTGTATTCCCCAGTTTTAGGTGCAAGGCACTGAGCTGAAAGGTGGGAAGCTGGAAACCCCCTTGTTTTTCTTTGCTTTGTTTTGCTTTCTGCAGCCACCAAAATAATTTCTGGGGTTTGAAATCCATACCCAGATATTGGCCTTGCTTAAGGGAGACCCAGTGTGGGCTGTGACCAAGGGAAGCAACCTGGGACAGTGGAAGGTGTCCCTGCCCATGGCAGGGTGTGGAATGGGATGAGCTTTGAGGTCCCTTCCAACACAAACCATTCCGTGATTATATGATATTTTATGATTTAAAAAAAAATAAAAAGGTAACAGACTTAACAAAAGTCATAAGAGTGAAGGTCAACCAAGAGACAAGAAAGGAGGATAAAGGTTACAGCTGCAATGAGGAAAAGCTTTGGAAGAACCATTCATTGCCAATCAACCATTAATCACCACAGCAAAAGAGTTCAGTTGAGGGTTCTCCCCAAAAAGGGTGGACCAACAGGGTCAAACCCTCTGCTTTTGGACTTTATAGATGTTCCTCACCAAGAAGAGACAGCTTGAACCTCTTCACTGCAATGATTTAATTTTAAAATATCCTGGGAAGTCATTTAGATGTGAACAAGCCATGGAAAATGTTAGCCTGCTGGAGGACTTGGGATAAAGACAACTGAAAACAGAAGTGAGAAACGGGGAAAATTTAGACTGTGGCTGCAACACCCCAGCATCAAGGGATGTTTTTTTTTAAAACATTATTATTATTACTACTTAAAAAAGAATTTTACAAGCTGCAGTCAATAAGGTTTGGCCATTTCATTTTCCCAAGTCCCCGTGAAAGCGAGTCTGAGCTCTCAGGAAAGGGAAAAGCAGCCATGCCATGACACGCAGAGGAATTTTGGTAGGGGCAGCGTGGACTTTCAGGAGCATGAACTCAACCCTGCTCTTGCTGCTCGAGCTGCCTCTGAAGCAGCTGTTAAAACACACTGGAAGATATCAAAGCAGCTCTGATTGACTTCCTGCTTCAGCCCTACTTCAAAGTGTTTCTGAGGGTTCTCAAAGCAGAGCTTGTGCAGGGCAGTTTCTGAAGGAGGCTGGTTTGGGGCTCATTCACCGCCAGCTCCAAACGTGCTTGAGAGTCTCCAGTTGCTGGTTTTTTTTTTAAGTGGGTACAAAAAGGCTTCATCTATAAACCAATTTAACACAGGGCATCACATATCACCGGGGAGGAAACCAGCAAAACACCAAATCAGTCAAATCCTTCCCTAAGCCATCACCTGCTAAAGGATGACGCAGTCTGGTCCTTCCCAGTAACGTCACCTGGGCATTCCACCTCCATTTCACCTGCAAAGCTTAAAGAAATTTGGGGTTTGGACCAATTGGAGTCGCAGAATCCTAGGATGGCGTGTGTTGGAATGCACCCTGAAGACCCAAAATTCCACCCCTGTCACGGGCAGGGACACCTTCCACTATCCCAGGGTGCTCCAAGCCCTGTCCAGCCTGGCCTTGGCCACTTCCAGGGATCCAGGGGCAGCCACAATTCCTTGCAGTGCCTTTGTTCACCCAGGGCCACCTCAAGCTCTGGAATGATGCTGAGTTTTGATCCAGTCTCTTTTTTTCCCCCCCAGTCTTGAGACATATGCTCCTGTGTTTATTTACCCGTTTGTTTTGATCTTTTTTCTTCTGCTCCAAGAGACATTTTCCCACATATCCACGGCTGCCTCCACTCTGACACGCCAGGATCCCCATCACCATCCATTTAAACTGTGAGGAGAGCAGTAATAGATTCCTCCTGCCTCTGCCTGAAGCTCTGCCTCGCTCCAGCCCCGTCCCACAGCACTCAGACCTACACAAACCCTTGCCATACTTTGTTCGAATCATTTTATTCCCAGGGGAAAAAAAAAAAAAAAAGAAAAAGAAAAGTTGTCACGGCCAAAAATAGAACATTTTTCCGCTCTGAAGAGCAAGCAGCAGCATTCCTGGGAATTCAGACAAATAGCATTGGTCAGGAGAAGTCTCACAGACACCAGCGACGTCCCAGAGCTGCTCCCACAAAATGGGGAAGTGTTTGGGATCCCTCTGCCTCCCGTTCTGTGGGATGGAATTGGAAGTGACGAGCCTGTTTGTGCATTGTGCTCCATGAGAAAGGGTGGCAGGGACTTTTTAATTATTATTTTTTTTTAATTTCAAAGAGAAAATGCCTCCTGACTAAAATATGATGCTGTTTGGAGCACAAACCTTCACTGAGCACAATCACCAACACTGATATTGTTACTGAGGTAAAAACACCATTTTTGATTTCCTGTTGGAATAGACACAGTATTTCACCTGACTCTATGCAATACAAGTTACCTATAATAGTGATTCTATATATAATAGTGAATAAAATTTCATATAATTATGAAACCATGTTCAATGGCTTGTGGAGAGGAGACTTTCAGGGAAATTTTCAGAGAGCTTAAAATACTCAATTTGATCATTGTAGGTCCCTTCCAACTGATTATATACAGGTCCAGTCAGTCACAAATCACCCAATTTGAATTTGACTGGGAGTTCCTCTGTGTTTAATTGAATTTCTTTAGCAGCATGAGCTTGGGTTACATCAAGGCAATGGGGAGCTTCGTTTTCAAAGACATCTGCAGTGTTTTGGGAGCCTTTGTGCTCTTTTCTGAGAGAGAGAGAGGAAGGGCAAACCCCAAATCTCACCAACCCTCAGCTACACTGAAATCCCTCCAGGCAGATTGGGTTCTCAGGACCTGTACTGGAGACCTCCTGAATGGAATGTGGAAAACCTCTGGCATGATTTACACTTGCTGGGCAGAGCATCACAAGCACGTGGCACAAACATCACACCTTTGAAACAGCAAAATCCTCCCCAGGCAGCTGGGGGGGGAAAGGGGCACAGCCTCTAACCCAGGTGAGGTGTGGGGGAGAGCTCCCACCTTTGAGCTCTGCCACATCCCCCGAGCAGGAGCAGGCTTGGAAACCACAGGCCTTAACAGGAGACCTCAGTGTGGGTCAAGCAGACGTGCCTGGATAAGCCCCTGTGATTTCCAGCAGCATCAGGGCCCCTCAGGCCACTCTGCTGGATTTAATTCCTGAATAATCTCCTGCCTCATCAGCTCCCAGCTCCCAGCCCTTGGGCTGGAGACAGTGCTCTGCCTGCCTGCTCGCTCTGGTCCCTCCTCATCTCATTTATTTGGAATAAAAAGTGTACTACCAGCCTTCTTTGGGAGGTGAAAAATACCTCCAAATTACTCCTGAAAATATCTCCATTTACTGAGGGAGGAAAAAAATTCCCTATTCTATTCAATAGACATGTGGGCAGATCTTAGAGCACAGCCTGGAAGCTCACTGCTATTAAACTGAACAGGTGAGGAATCTTTCTGGCTCAGGATTTATTTTTCTTTTGATGGGGGGGGGGGGGGTGGGGGAAAATCACTGATTTGGCAACAGTTTCTCTTGGGAAACAACCATTTGAGCAAGAATTTTCTGTGCAAGGAGCAGGGTCATCGACAGTGTGTCACAGGGAGAGGAGGGCAGGAGGGAGAGGAAAAAAATGCAGCTCAGGCCACTCATTTAGGGTCTAACTCGTTAAAGTATTCATAATGATGTGCTACCAGGAATCCAGCTAAATCAGAAAGGCAGGAAAAATGGCAAAGGGAAGGATGGGAGGGTGGAGAGGACACCAGCCCTGGGGAGCACATCACCTGTGGTGGGAGATCAGCAGGAGTGGGAAGTGGCTTCGTTTTTGGGCTTTTGCTGCCACATCAAGAAGGACAAACCCTGTGCTCAGCAGGCATGTCCATGGAGGAGAGAGCCAGGCTGTTGGCACTTCCAGCTGTGGATTTAGGATGTGCTGTGGATCAGCTCAGGTTTGAGGTTCACAGGTACTGTATTCAACCTCAAGCTTTGGCTCCTGCCAGGAAAGCCCTTGGATGAAAGCCAAGTGTCTGCCACCTCCAGGCTGAAATGGTCCAAAATCAGCACGTTTGGCCTCAGGAAAAGAGAGAAAAAACCTTTAAAAAGATGTTGTAGCTCCAGCTGGGGGAGGCTGAGGAGGTCAGATCACAGGGGTGCAGCTGATTACAACCCCAAAGGGGTAAATAGCTACATAAGGAGAGTGAGAGCAGCCCACGTGGCACTGAGTGGCTCTGCTTTTATTTATTTGTGCTACAAAGGCTAAAGGAGAACAGGCTCTGGGAGACCACAGCTCGACCTGAGCTGAGCGTGGCAGGGCCAAGGCACAAATCAGAGTGGGGATCACATCAGCTCGTGGTGAAAGGCCACAGATCAGATAAAAAGTCAGCTTTTGGCAGCAATCGGAACAGAAGAACAGAAAAGCTGCAGCCCTGGGGAGACCAAAGTGTCCAGAGACTGTAACCTGTGCACAGCCTGTTTGCAAGAGCACTGGGCACCTCTAGGGACACAGGGAATAAAATCCTCACTGGGGCTTGGCTTGACAGCTGAGAACAGAGCACAAACATCACCCCTGTTTAAGACACCCCTGCAGGGGGGGAAAAACCCTTCCCCAGCCACCTGCACAGTGCCACAGGCAAGCCTTGGTCCCGGGCAAGTAAAGAGAATAAAAGCCTAGGTCAGCTCACAAATGCAGCAAAGAGGGAGGAAACAGGTGAGGACCGACGGCCAGGCGAGGTAAAAGATCGTTATGAGGCATGAGCACGGCTAAAGCAGCTCATTAATTCAAAATGCTTGCTCAGGAGCAGCCGTCTCCCAATTAAAGTACTTAATGGGCTTCAAAAAAAAACAAAAAGGGAAAAGTGCTGGAGATGCTGGAGATAGAAAGTGCTGACATTGATCTCGTGATCTGAAATTCGACACGCAGGGCAGAGAGGAAAAGCCCCCCAGCAGTGAGCGCCGGGGGCACACACAGGTGACACGGGCACCTGTGGCCACGGCCCACACGGGGTTTGTGCAGGTAAGAAACCCTGGGAGAACCATCCTCGCTTCTGTCACCACCAAACCTCAGTCACAAGGACAGCGAGGCCAAACCGAGCGACCTCTTGAGGAATGCAAAGCCCCGGGGTCCAGCAGCCACAGCTGCGCCACGAGGGACCAGGGGAAAAAACACCCTCACCCCTGAAAAGAGGATTCTGCCCTGGCAGAAAGAGATGTCTTTCCTCTGGAAGTATGGCATGCAGGCTTGGAGACTTCAGCCTGGAGCTGGCTTTGCCAGAGATCTCCAAGAGAGCAAGTGAGGAGGAAAGGACAAACGAGGAGAAGGAGGAGGAGAAGGAGGAGGAGAAGGAGAAGGAGAAGGAGAAGGAGAAGGAGAAGGAGAAGGAGAAGGAGAAGGAGAAGGAGAAGGAGAAGGAGAAGGAGAAGGAGAAGGAGAAGGAGAAGGGGAGGAGGAAGAGAAGGAGGAGTAGGAGGAGGAGGAGGAGGAGGAGGAGAAGGAGGAGAACGAGAAGGAGAAGGGGAGGAGGAAGAGAAGGAGGAGGAGGAGGAGGAGGAGGAGAAGGAGGAAAAGGAGAAGGAAGAAGGAGAAGGAGAAGGAGAAAGAAGGAGGAGGAAGGACTGTCCTTCCACTGCCTCCTCCAGCACAAGGACTGGGAGCGGCCGACTGAATTCAGGAGACGTTCCCTCACTTCCCCCACAGAGCCTGTGAAACCCCTTGTCCAAAGATGCAGAGGATGCCAAGAGTTTATGTATCAGTTTGAGGGGAAATGGGAGCAGTGCCTTGAAGATGAACGTGTTGAAGGTTGCTGAGTACACAAACCACCCCAGGTTCAGGAAGGCCCTGGCCACCAGCTGGTTCTGGTGAGGCGCTGGTCTCTGATGTGCATCCTCTGTTCTTACTCATCCCTGAACAGTCACCTCCAGCCACAGGCAGGACACCCATTTCAGTGAGCCAGAAGCTCAAAGGGTTGTTCAGTTACACAGTTCTACATTCAAAACTGTTACTCTTACATTTTAAGGCTTTGCAGAGCGACACTGAGCTAAATAAAACCACAAAACCAACCACCCAAAGGAAGTAGTCAGCAGTGGGCCATTCAATTCCTCTCTGCCAGGTTTTCCTTCAGATATTGTCATGTGGACATTCAGCTCCTTTTACCTCCCTCACACCTCCTTGCCCAGACTCCTCACCCTCTCCTCTTGCCTTCCCTTCTTCCCTGCAGTTAAGCCAAGCTTGATTTGTCTGGAGAACTTTGACTCTTGGAAAAGCCAGAAGGCAATAATCAAATGCTCTGTTGTGCAACTATTTCCATCACTGAGTTCCATCTGGTCCCCGAGGTCTCTTAATTCTTCATCAAGAAAGTGCTCCATGTGGAAAGAGGCGAGAGAGGACTTGGACTGCACTTCCCAGGCTCTGCTGTGCACGGTTCTGCACGGTTGGGAGTGAATCCCTGCAGCCCGACAAACAGACGTGCAAAGGAGCCCAGCATCGAGGGGTTGGTCAAAAGGAAGGGACACAAGCAGCAGCAGGGCCCCTCCTGAGTCATCTCCCTGGCAGGGTGACAGAGAGGGGTCACCCTGAGCTGCAGGAACAGAGCATCAAAGCGAGGGCACAGAGGGGTGTGAGCCCTGAGAGCTGCCCTGGGGCTGAAAACGTGCAGCACCAATGCAGCTCCCACGCAGCTGCTGCAGGGAGTGGGCTGCTTGGGGAAAACTCAGCTCCAGAGGAACTGGGCACGGTGTTCCATCCCAAAAAGGTCATGAGCTTTGTCAGGAAGATGGACCTTTCCAAAGAGAAGGCGAGTACTGAAGAGAGGACGTCAGGTCACGGCCGCTGAGCTGTGTCAAAAGCACACCTTGAACACCCTGGCAGGAACTGGTAATGGGGGTTTTGGGCAGCACTCCTTGGCCAGCTCATGCCACAGCCTCTGGATGAGGGTGGAGGTACTGCCACAGGGTCCCCAGCTGCTCTCAGCTTGTCTTGTACTTCACAGATCCCCCAAATTATTTCCTTTCCCAGCCGCGTTGCTTTACTCAGCCCCCTTTTGGCCGGTGGAACTGACTCCAGGGCACACCCACCTCCTCATGCTGCACCTTCCCACCTCTCTGCCAAGAGCCACCTCAGGGGGTGCCCGAGACTGTCCCCACCCATCCACCTCCTGCAGCTGTGAACGTGTTGTCAAATCCCTAAAAAACAAACCCTACCTCCCCAGAGGGGCCTGAAATGCTGCTCTTGCACTGCTCTGAACCAAAGTGATCAAAGCTTCCTACTCCCAAGTTTTTTTTTTTGCTATGAGGACAGGGAAGAAGAGGGATGAGGATGGATGGAGAGGGAAAACCTCTGCAAAGCACACAAACCTGAGCAAGCTCCTGATCACAGGCTGGGACCTTCACCAAGGACACAAAGGATGCAACACGAACAATGGGCTGGCTTAGGGTAATTCACACTTCCACCTCCAGCATCCAGCTGCCTTCCAGATACTGGCCAGGAGATGCTTTGCCAAGGCTCAGTCTTTTGTCCAGCGGGTAGAGCTTTATCCTGTGTGATTGTCAGAGTCTGGCAGATCTGATCTCACTCGTCTACAATAAACTCTCCATATCTTACTCTTGGGGAATGAAGTTTGTCAGAGGGAGCTGACAAAGAGATGAAGGTGGCAAATTATGCTCCCTGCAGACTCTTTCTTGTATGCTTCAACCTTCAGGGGAAGCCAGGGCATTCCCTGGAGTGCTGCAGCACAGACCTCACCCCCAAAAAAGGACAGACACACTGGGTACCATCCCTTCTCCTGCTTCAAGGCACAAACACACGGGCTGGGAGTTCTTGTGCAAAGCTTTTCCTTCCTTTCGACACAGAAGAGACAAATCATAGGCCAAGAGGATGGACGAGCTGGGGTAAAAATAATGCCAACCTTCCTATTTGGCTTTTTTCATTGCTCTGTGTTCCTCAGCTCAGTTGTTCCCAGCTGCTTCCAGCCCGTTTCCCTTTCCCAGGGGGGAAAGGGAAGCTTTCCCTTCTCTGCAGCTTCTCCAGGAAGCCTCCAAGCCCCCAGCCCTCCCCACACACCTCAGCTGCAGGTTGGTTTGAAGGGTGCCTACCTGTGAGTGAGGGCTAAGAATCACTGGGCATTCAGACACTCAAAAAACATGGACCAGAGCTGCTTTTCTGCACATTCAGATTTCAGGGAAAAGCCGTGTCCTTTCCAAGTGCTGATATTCAAGGAAGGGGAATAACTCCTTTTTGTGCTGGTGAGTGGATCTCATCAGTCTCCTCTCACTGCTGCGTGATCTTTACCATCCTCCAATGCAAATTCCAACGTTTTCCTAAGCTGGTTGCAGTCCCAACTCCAGTCTGGAGCTGTCAGCCCTCCTGTTTCCATAGTTTCAAACACTTTTTAAAGCAATGAGGATGGCAAAGTCAACCTCTCGAACGCATCTCCCGCCCTCCAGATGCCTCTGAGACACCTCTCATCAGCTGTTTCATCCCATCCTCGCAAAACCCCAGCAGATCTCTATAAACATGTGCCATCAGCCCTTTCCTCACAAGTTCCATGCCTCCACCCACGAGGTTTCACTCTCCCATTACCAAATCCTGCTTTACATGAAAGCCTTTGCCGCCTTCTCCTCCGAGCTCATTAATTTCCATTTAAAAGGCTCATTCCTGCAGATTTCCGTGACACAATCTTCCCCTTTTCTTCTGCTGTTTTCCTCCTGCCACAGGAGGATGGGGCAGCCCTGATCTCTCTGTCCAGTCTGCTGGAATTCCTCAATCCAGCATTTCCCAGCTGCTTCCAGCCTCTTCCAGACCCCACGTAACCTTGACGCCACAATTCTTTTGTCAAAGGCCAAAAAAACACCAGTAGGGCCTGAAGCAGCCTGAATGATACAAAGGGTAATTTAAAGCACAAAGCTCAGCCTCTGAAATATCACCTTTTATCAGCTTAAAACTCCTCCTTGTACAGGAAATCACGAAGGCAAAGTGCCACCTATTTCAGGGCTTAGTGACTGGAGACAAAGTAAAATTACCACGCACAGGAGCCCTGAAAAAGTAAAAATAAACCCCACTAAGCCTCTTTTTTTTAATATTTCGGTAGCCAGTACAGCCCATACAGCAACATTTGCAGCTGGAAAGTGTAGCCCAGCAGTTCATTAGCAAGTTTTTTTTTGCTCATCATGAGGCCAGTCCATGTGCTCACTGCTCCCATTAGGCCAGGTAAACCCAGCCAGGTTTGTGCAGAGCACCAGGAGCTCACCAAGGCAAACACTTCTGCTGAACCTGCACAAACCTGACGTTTCTCAGAGCTGTTCTTTCTTTTCAAAAAAAGCAACCTAAAAGCGTTTCTCCTTGCCATGCCTTCAGAATAAAGCTTTAGAGACAAAAAGGAAAAAAAAAAAACTCCCAAACATCCACAACCAAACAAAAACAACCAAGCAAAGAAACAAACAAACCCTAAAAAAAAACCCAGGCAGAAAATAGTTACCTGTCCTATATTGCAACACAGAGCAGCGGCTGAAAAGTTTGAGAGCACAGAAGATAAGTGGAAAATGAGCAGAAACACATGGAAAAAGAATGAAATGCCATAAAAAAGCCCAACTAGGAAAAGTCTCGAAGAACAGGGAGCAAAAGGCAAAGAAATAAGCAATGGTTTTTATTTTAGTGGGCCCATCGGTTCAAAATAAAGGGTTTTTCTCATCTGCCTAGCACAGGACTGTATGAAAAAAGAAAAAAAAAGGAGCAGAATTACCCAGTATTCTGGTAATTAAAAAATAAATTCTAGTAAAAAAAATAATTTCTGGTAAATAAAAGAAGTTACCAGAATTACAGAAGTGGAAAGATGGGGTTTGAGAAGATACCAAAGAAAGAGGGTGACAAGAAGCCAAAGAAGCAATTCACGTTCTGTTTTTGAGAAGACACTGAGCTGACTCCGTATTTGACCTCCTTCCCTTTGCATCATCTCTCCACCTACAGGAATGGTTTGTTGGGGATTTTTTTTCCAGTCCAGCTCCCACTGCACCCAGGTGACCTCAGGGAATCTGGTCAGACCAACACAAAACCATCACTGGCAGGTGCCATCGCTCCTTTCAGAGCCAACCAACTGCAGAACAAATAGTTTCCAACCCTCCTACCTAATCCTTCCTTTTAAAAAGGGTACAGTTTGTAACTCTGCTGCAGCTTTTAAAGAAGACACAATGAATTATTAACCATCCCTCCCTCTGGGGCTGCTTGGAAAGGGACCTGAACAAACTGAGCTGCTGCTCCCTGCTGCTGCCAGGGGTTGGGAAAGCTCAGCCAGGCCCTGGAGATGGAGAGGGCTCAGAGGACATGGGAAGCACAGGTGTGGGGATGGAGCACAGGGATTGTCCTCTGTGCTGGCACCCAGCACCTCCTTGGGAAGCTCCGAGACCACATTGGTCACCAGAGTGGCAAAAATGCATTTAAAATCCAGGATTTTCAGGAATTTCAGCATTTAAAATCCGGGATTTTCAGTCAATTTCAGCATTTAAAAAGCTGGGATTTTCAGGAATGTCAGCATTTAAAAAGCTGGGATTTTCAGGAATGTCAGCATTTAAAAAGCTGGGATTTTCAGGAATTTCAGCATTTAAAACCCGGGATTTTCAGTCAATTTCAGCATTTAAAATCCGGGATTTTCAGGAATGTCAGCATTTAAAAAGCTGGGATTTTCAGGAATTTCAGCATTTAAAATCCGGGATTTTCAGTTAATTTCAGCATTAGAAACCACCTTTAGCTGCCAGGGGCTGGGCCATGGCACTTTCAGTCAACAGGACAAGAGTGTAAAAGCCAAATATAATCTTCTGTCCCCAGTGCTTCTCACCTGCCTCCAGAGCAGAATCCCTTCACAGAGAGACATCTAATAATACAAAATTAATTTCTTCCCAGTATCCCATCTAACCCTGCCCTCTGGCAGTGGGGAGCCATTCCTCCTTTCCCGTCACTCCAGGCCCTTGTTATTAGTCTGTCTCCATCTTCCTTGCAGCTCCTCAGGTGCTGGGACAGGCACCTGCCTGTGTGGTTGGATGCCCCAGGAGGTGCCCCTGCCCCTCACCAGGACAATAAAGCGAGGGTTTGATATCCCTTCACACACCTGGACTTCCACTGCTGCACTGGGCAAACCTCTGGAGCACATCAGGCTTTGGAGCTGCAGCTCCCTTCAAATCCCTGGATGCACAGGGAGCAGCCTTGGCTCCGAGCACCACGCTCCAAATTCCACAGCTTCACCAGCACGACGTCTCAGCTGTTTGCCAAGCTCAGAACGCTGCAATAAAACACCCACACGGTGACAAGAATGAGACTTTAATCAGTTTTAAGTGGAGTTTTAACACTAAGAGATAAAGGGTTGTTAAACACAATAACAAACGGACATCTGATTTGTATGAGGCATTATCCTGTACATGTCATACTTGGTTTTTGTGTATTCTCAGTTACACACAGAGCCACTGTTGCACAGCACAATAGTATTTGAAGAGGCTGAATCAGAGTAAGGCTGCTTAACAGACTGATTTTTTTTTTTTCTTTTAGTATCTATATATATATATGCTATATGAAAACAGACTGGAAATTTGAACTGGCAGAGAAAGGCAGCTCTGCCAAAATGCTGCAGTTAGAGCCCCTTTTAGTGCACAGTCCCACCCCATCCATCTGCATGCACGACACTTTCCAACAGTATTGAGAAGGTAAACGAGGCACTTCGTGGCAACCACAGGCATCGTTAACATATTGCACACATTTGCTAGGACTAAACATGGAACTTGCACACCAGCATCCTCTTTCTGGATTATCTGAAGGGTTGTTTTGTTTTGTTTTGAATTTGGAAAGCCGATTTTGATGCTGCACGTAAACTCCACTTCAGTTTACAACGTGTGCCCTGGGGAGGAATCTGGAGGCTGATTTGCACAGCTGCCCTGGAGGAGCTGTGGCAATGATTTTCACTGGGGCTGCCCAAGCCCAGGGGATGCTTCAGGGCCTTACAGTTAAGCTCTTACCCAAGTGATGCCTTCAAGTAGTTTCAGACGTGTAAGCTCTTGCACATCCCAACAGGCTGAAGCGTACAGTCCGGAAACTCAAGGAAAGATTACCTACAGAATGCAGCTCAAGCTAATTATGAATACTGTCATAAATAAAGTTTTAATAAGGACTCAAAAACCTTTCAGTCATAGCAATTCTTGTCAACTTCTATGGGGGTGGTAACTGAAATAAAGTATAGGAGAGTATGTATAATATATATTTATATATATAATATATATATATAATGCCATTTTTCCATTTCCAATGACTACACCATAAAATGTAAGCAAGGCTTCTCAAAGACGTTGAAACATTAAAAAGAAAAAAATTAAAAAAAAAGAAAAATGGAAACCCTCATTCCAACCTTCACATTCCAAAGGAAAGATAACAGTGCAAAAGCCCATCCTTGTGTCCTGATTCCCGATCCGGTGTCACCGCCTGGAACTGCACCATCCAATCCTGATTATCCAAAGTGGGACACGCAGCAGTGCCAAGACCCCAATACTACCCAAGCAGGAACAGTTTGCTTTATTAAGCCAACACAACTTTCAACTGTTATAAACCAGACAGGGTGAAACACGATTGGAAGGGTAAGAGTTAAAATTCCTGTTCCCAAGGGAAAACCACCTCTTGCTCGTCACAATGAGCACTGAACCTTGACCCATTAAAGTCTAATTAAACCTGTAAGTCAGAACGTATTACCAGCTTTGTCAGAAGTCAGAATCATGAATCTGAGGAGCAGGTTTGACCAATAGAAACAAGGTAAGAAGAATTTTTTTTAAAGCCCTTTACACCTTGGTTTACCAGTTGTAATTAGTGGAAGTCCTGCCTTGTGTGGTTCAAATTCCAACCATTAATGGTGCTGGACAGGGCTCTGACAGATCCCATTGATAATTCTGGCTGAGAACACAGCTCATGAACTTCCATGTCAGCACGAAGAGGTTAATGAAGCAGGGGGGATGTGTGTACTAGACCCTAAAAAAAGCACCAATCTGGGGGCAGCTGTTCATGGCCCACTTAGAGGGGCCCGTTTTGGCAGTGACTTCACATCTGGATGCACCAGCAGCTGGACTCCTGAGTCACCTCAGGCTGGGCATGACAATCGGCCACCTGAAGCCAACTTTGAGCCCTACCCTTAGCTGTGTCCCTAGGAATAAATAATCCAACGCTGGCACTTGGTTTAGAAAAACAATTTGCTGGGTGGTTTGAGGGGTTGTTTTTTATAGCAATGTATTTGGGACAAGTTCTGCTTTTTAATCTTCATTTACAGCGTTGAGAATTTACTGCAACACTGGTTTCCCGTCTCTGGTGTGTAATGTCCGTTTTTTAAACACTACAGGTAATGAGCATTCAAGTAAAACTCCCTAACAGTTAATGACATTGTTTTTTAAAAAAAAAGAAGTGTGCAAAACTGCAAAACTCACTGGAATAGAATGTGTAAGGTGAAAGGGGTGGAACGGCTGACGGAGGTTTGATTGAATAAATGCATCAGAAATCTTCCAAACAAACACTAACCTGGAGAATCTCCAATGATATTTCCTGTGCATCATTACAAAATCTTTTTATATTCATGAGAGAGGGAAAAAAAAAAGCTTGCAAGGCAGCACATGAAGTATTCACAGCAGGAATATGATTGAAGAACTACTAATATAAATGTAAGATGTTGACTGATGTTTTTGCACTAAGAGAATCTGACTTTTAGCACTGGCCTTGATTACACAGGAGATGGAGCAGCCATTACAATTCAGAAAAAATCCCAATAAATCATTGTCAAATTTTGTAACCATTTGTTTCAAGCTCTTACTTTAGTTGATAGCCTCCACATTTGTATGGTTAAGTCATTGTTGCTGTGTTTCCTTTTGTTTTTTTTGTTTTGTTTTCCATGACCCCAATTCCTTGTCTCCCTTCATCGCGCGGGTCCCGTGGGTGTCGTGAAGGTTCATTCCTGTACCCCTAGACAGAATCACTCCCTCTAGCTGCCTTTTCTAGCACCATAACACTTAAAAAAAAAAGAAAAAATGCACAAACAACAAGCAGTGACAGCGGCGACTCCTCACCCTTTGTCCCGAATGAATTAGGGCAGCATGCTGAGGAAAGGTGCATGGAACAGCCGGATATGGTACACAGGCCACGCTCCTTTCCGGGCATCACCTTCCAGCCCCCATCCAAAAAACATGCATTAGAATGTAGGAAAAACCTTCTAGAAACATCTCTTGGCCAACTGCAGACTTTTCTGTTGCCACACAAGTGCAAAAAAAGGGGCAGGATGTGAATCCCTAAATTGGTTTGGTTTTTTGTTTTTTTTTTCTGTTTTTGAAACTTTGTTTGGTGACAGAACACAAAAGGAAAAATTCCTACGCATACACATTAGGTCTGTCTCCACTTTTATAAAACTGGAATAAAATGGGAAAGTGCCATGTTTATAGTTCCTAATTGAAGTTTTAATGTCCTTTGACACAAAAAGGTATATACATATAAGAGCTACGTAACCTTTCTTTTTCCCCCCCGACTGGACAAGTGTCAAACCCTGTAGATTTATAGGGCAAAACGAGATTGGTCAGGAAAGAATTCTTCCTATAGTTGGTAATCTGACACCATGTCCTTTTGCCATTTAGAAAGGTCCTTTTTTTTCAGTTTATTCAAGTTTGTCTCTCTTCATGGTTGGTTTTTTTTTGTATGGGTTTTTTTTATCTCTGATAAAAAAAATATTCAGACTTTTGTAATCTGCGTATGCTGATCTTCATCAAAAGGTTCATTCTCTGGATCAGAGTCAGTGGTGTCAGAGTATCTATAATGATCAGGTTCATTGTCACTAACATCTGGTGTTACAGAAGTTGAACTGCTAGCCTCTGGGTTTGATGGCTCTTCTACTGTTTTTGTGAAAAATAGCTTCACCTGGGGAAGGAAAAAACAACATTTAAAATGGGAACCTGGACTTCAACGAAGTGTAAGCAACAAAGCAATTTTTAACAGCACAGGTCCTTGGCTACCCTGAGTCACACCCATGCTCCTCTCCCCAGAAAGAGCTTTGCCAGCCTCTCAGCACCACCCCTGGCAAAACAAAGACCTGGCAAAGCAGCAGGATTTTCCAGCCCAGCTGCAGGAATTGTGTCTGGCTGAGTGCTCAGGTGCTCCTGAGCTGCAGCAGCAGGACATCCCAGCACACCAGGCCATGCCACCACCCTACTGCCCTCCACAACTCCCAGAGCACCAGGAGATTATAGCAAGAGTGCACAGGAATGAATAAAACACTCTCTAATGGGCGACTCGTGTGTGTGAAGTCTGATCCAAGCAATATTCCAAGTAGCTATGACCATTACCTTCAAATGAGCACTAGCTGATCTTTTATGAGGAAGTTAGAAAATGCTGGAATTCTTACAAATGCCTTTTGCATGTTTAGCAACACTTCTGGCAATGGCTCATACTCCCCCACCAAAGCTAAACTGCCAGGGTAAGGTATTCCCAGAATCACAGGACAGCTGGGGTTGAAGAGACCTCTGGAGATGATCCAGTCCAACCCCCTGCCCAGGCACAGGAGCACTTCCAGGTGGGCTTGGAATGTCTCCAGAGAGGAAGACTCTACACCCTCCCCAGTCAGCTGTTCCAGGGCTCTGCCATCCCCATGGAAAGAAGTTCTTCCTTGTGTTGAAGTGGAACTTGTGTTTTAGTTTATGGCCTTTGCTTCTCATTCTGTCACTGGCACCACTGAATAGAGCCTGGCACCCTCCTCTGCCACACCCTGGGTATGTCTGTGTGGATTGATGGGATCTCTCCTCACCCTTCCCTTCTCCAGACTGACCAGGCCATCTCTCTCATCAGAGAGCTGCTCCAGACCCCAAATCTTCCTTGTGGCCCCCTCTGCTTCCCACGGAACAGGCACTGCTGCAAATCAGCTCCGGGGTTCAGTGTGCCCAGCCCAGAACTCGGGCAATGCAGCTGGAGCAGGGAAGATGCCACCAGGCCACCGGCTCTCCCACACCTCCAATGGCTTCAATAACACCTGGAACAACCTGAAGACTTCAACACCAGCCTCTCAACATCCATCAGCTCCCCAAAGAGCAGGTCAAAGTACAAAGCTCAAAGCTTTGCTAAGTGATGGCAATACCAACATGTGAACTCGGCTTCTACACAGCAGTTTTACATGGTCCCTCCAAAGGCAAGACAAACAAATAAAGCAGCTTTTCAGCTTTGTTCACACATAAAATATACTGACCTTGAAGTTTGGAGAGAAATATCTGTTGGCTTTGTCTTTATTTGCTTTGTCTAGATCATTTTTTGTTAATGTAAGGATTAAATATTCCTTATCGTTATCTGAGCGCTCTGTACTGAAAATACCATCAAGTTCCTGATCTGCAACTAGACTTCCATTTTCTACTTTGTCTGAATTTTCATCCAGTCCTATGAAGAATGTATTTACCCAAAAGTGAAACATTTTGTCCTGGGGGAGGAAGAACACAGAAAACAAGCTTGCTTTAGTATTCACCAATGGCATGTTAATTAGACTGCTATCAGCATCTGGTCAAAATCAGATCTGTAAGATCAGGCAAAACTTGGTTGGACAACAGTATGTCATTTGTTACATTGCATGCAAAGACATTTTCACCACATCTCCTGGACAACACACAAAAATTTGCATTCATCAAGCTCAATTTTAACCAATTAAGCTTTTAGAAGTCACTCAGGGAGAGCTGGGCTTAAAACTATCATACCTGCAATAAAAGCAGATGCTAAAAAATTCAATAACCTAAAACTTGCAATCACAAGGCATAAATAGATTTATTTTTTGCTCACACCTTGCCAAGCAATCCCTAAATCCAACAGACAACCTGTGTGAAGCAGCTGAGGTGAGTAATACTGAATCTCCTCTGTAACAGAAAGCTTTTCTTGTTTTTATACAGAAATAGCTACAATTGAGCAACCCACAAGCTCACTACTCCAGGGAAGGATTCATGGGTGCTTTGCTGATGTGCTGTCACCCAGTCAGACCTTTGCTGAGCAGCACTCAGAGGAAGGCAGAGCCAGTGCCTACTCTCCTGCCACTCAGCAGGAAGTTTTTAGGGAGAAGCTGAGGAAATGACAGCTGAAGCATGTTCAGCTTAAGCAGAACTTGACAGATGACCATCAGCAGTTTGATTCTCCACTCTGCCACAGCTCCAGCTGGACCAAGAGGCAGGACATCCCTATACCAGACATCGTGAAGGCTCTGGAGAAGCAGCTTTCTGCCAGCCCAGAGCTGACGTTTGCAAGGTCAGCTCTCCTTGGCAGCTTGGTCCTGATCGCACACTAAACCGCTCTCCATCTGACACTGAGCTACACCCACCTGCTCTTTACACAGGAAATCTTCTGTTTGACTCTGATGTGGCTTTTCAGGCCCAAGATGCAAATGGCCAGTTCTTCCCACAACGGTCAGTATTCCTGCATTGCTGCTAAAGCTGCAGGGAAAGTAACCCATTCCAGAACCTAACATTCCTTGGTAGTACACAGGACCAGAACACAAACTCAGTCCTTCTGAGCTAACATACATTTTGGTTTACCAAGGAGATCTAATTCCAGTTTCTTACTGGAAAACCCATGTCCTGCCCTATCTTCCTATTCATCTGTGCTGGTAAGGAAGCTGGGGGGAAATCAGAGGTGGAACAGGAGTGGTTCCAGCATGTGTGACACAAGCAGGCCTCCTGCTGAAGGCAGTTTGGCACCAGTAAAATACCACAGCATTTTCCTGAGCTGATGAAAGATGGCAGGAAAGACCTGGACTACTTCTTAACTCACACTCATCTGCCTCACAAATTTATTCAAACAAGATACTGGGAATTCACAAGTGTCCCTCTCTGCCAAAGGTCAGCAGACTGATTTTCAGTATTTTAGGTAAAGCCTACAAAATCACGTCCAGCTTGTCTGCATTTTTGTAAGTACCTGAGGTGCCCCAAGACACAAGTTAAAAATCCAGCCAGGAACACTTGTGGTAGCTGAGTTCCCCACTTCACCACGTGCCTCTCTCCAGCATTTTGGGAATCAAGTTCATCTAGCAAATGAGTTGTTTGGGAAGTCTAACAGATGTTTCCCACTGCCACTGAGTCCCTCCAAACTATCCCATCTCTGAAGAAGCCTTGTTGGAGCCCATCCATGGGAGGCAGCCGTTAGCAGGTTCTAGCCAGGCCCTGCTTCTACATTTGCCATCCTCCTCTTTCCCCAAGAACAGCCTTAGAAATGCCCTGCCTGGGTCTGGAAGCTGAGGATGAATCTCCTGGGTTCACTGCTGATGTGTCTCTCCCAGGAGGAGGCAGCAGACAAAAATCCCTGTGAAGAAAACCTCATGGTACCCCAGTCCAGGGTGAGGCTCCTCCTCACCCACACACTGAGTGCCTCAAAAGGGACTCCAAGGAGGGGCTCAAACCAAAGGACCTGCTCAGGTCAAAACGGAGACAAGCAGCAGCTTTCCTGCTGAAAACCCCTCTGGTGCTGGCCCCAGTGCCACCCGTGTCACCTCCAGGGAGGGGAGGACGTGCTGCAGGGGATGGGTGGTTGGAGAATGGCTCCTGTCACCAGCAGGAAAGCAGTGCCAGAGAAAAAGAGGCCACTGGATGGGAATCCATGCCAGCAGAAGCAGAAGGCAGTTTTGTCATGCCTCACCTTCAGCTCCACGAGTGGAGAACCAGGAGGGATTCAGTTGGCACTTCGGGGGCTCAGCTTCACTGACAGGGGCTAACAGACAGCAAACCTCTCATGAGGCAGCTTTTAATCTTTGTTCCTTGGGATAAATTTGCAGAGGTCTTCAGGGAGTCCAACTGAACAATACAACTCAGCTGAGCTGGTCATTTCTCCTTTATCTCCCTCCAGCTTTTTAAAGCATCAGGTTTTTTTCTTTCCTTCCCTTCCCACTACACAACTTCATTAGCCTAATAAACTAAATTCATGGGTCTTGCAACATGGCATGGCCACTCAAACTGAGGGAAGACTAGGTCATGTTTTTTGGAATTAGCTCTTAAGGCTGATAACTGTGTCACTGTTTTCACTGAAAAGCAAATCCATTATTCAAAGTGAGGATTCAGCTAAAGTGTCAGGACCCAAGATATTTCATGGGAGACAAGGAAAAAAGATGATGTAATATGGGCCAAAGATAGGAATTTTAAAAAGCAAGGCATGAACTGAACTCAGGCTTTATATAGCAAATCAAAATACCAGATCAAGTGCTCACATAACACAAGTTAATGAACAGACTTCTGAAAAAAAAAATTAGAGACTGTTTTTCAGTGTGTTTTGCTTCACTTCCAGTTACATCACAGACATCTGCCTTAAAAAAAAAAATAAACCACAGATGTACTTCTTCCCATAACCAAATCTGTGCCATAAATCTCCAGTGCAGTATCAGATGAGACAGAGGCTGATTTAATCCCACAATTCTGACAAACAGGGCTTATCCCTACTTCGTGCAGTTTCTCAGACTGACAGAAAAACATTCTCCACTCTTAGGGCTGGTCTCTAGCTGCAGACTGAGATCCAAGTCCAAGATTTAAGCCATCCATCAGGAGTTCCCACGTCCTCCTGAGAGCTTAACTTTCGCAGAGAGATCTGCAGGCACTCACAGTCGCTCTGCAGCACCCACTGAGGGTTTGGAGAAGTTCTCAAAGAATGGAGATCATGGTTCAGCCTGTTCCCTAGGCCTGCCTGATGGAACTTCCTGTACCATTTTCAGATCAACACGCAGCCTTCTGACATTTTCAGAGTTCATTCCTCAGCGTTTGCTTAACAGCAACTGCCCAAAGTCTTGTTGAACTCTGCAGCAGAACTTATCTCTAGACTTGAGAGATGAAATGCAACTGCTCAAACAATGCTGTCAGCCCTCCTACGCTGGAGTCTCGGGATAAAACACCACTGACTCTCACAAATTAAACCCACATGAACATTTCCCTCTCATCTGTACTGGGAGGACTCTCAAAAAAGGTCTCCTTCACCCCCAGGCTCTGGAGGCAGGAAGATGAGGAGATTTCTGTATTATTTTTAAGCAGACTCCCATTGAACCCAGTGATCTAAGGATACTCGGAAATACTTTCAGATTATCATGTCAACATCAATAACTGGAAGAAAAAGGCTTCGCAGAGATCCATGGAAGCAAAACTAGAGTGACTACAGCAGCAGTCTGAGATGGAAGAACAGTCAGGCTACAACACAAAGCCATGCTCAAAAAAACCTCCCCCAATTTACTAACTTCTACCCATCAGAAATTCATACATATGCACGGCACTCGAGCCTCAAGCCATTTTGTTCTCATAAGGGCATGCATCTCATTCTTGTAAGGAAGTAGCTCCAGCTGACTGAAGAAACAGTCTGAGAATAAAGTAAACAACTTGATTAGACAAGAAAAGACCAAGAGCTGGGGACTTCCTAACTGATGCCAGGTGGCAGAAACTATGGAAGGGATGAAACTTTTCCAAGGCTGTCAGCCCTGTACCAATACCCCAGTGGCACCAATGATCCTGTGGCTGAGGTCAGCTCCCAAAAGCCACTGAAATGGCTTAAATTATGTTTTGCCATTAAAAGAAAGGACATGTGGCTGCTTTAAATCTCACACTGACTCTGCAATGTTAGGTGTTTGAAGTAATTTGGTCATTCAGGTTTGGTCTGGTTTACGGATAATAATTTTATCCAAAATGAGCCTGAGCAAAATTGAGGAGGGCCCTCCCTACAGAGAGTTCTGCAGAAAATGCTGTTCTTCAAAGGACTGGGAAATTTGGAAGCAAGGACAGGTGAGGGAATCTGGGGCACTTCAGCTGAGATCAGTGTTATCAAACACCAAACCAGAGCCAGGGCAAAGAAGTTTTTTTCATCTCCAGAGATAGGCATAGCCATTCTCCAGCCTGAGGCTCAGAATGGATCAGGAATGACACTTTTAATTGATCTTATTAGGTTTTTTATTATGCTAAAGTTAAAATGCAGACTGGTCAATATGTGATGTCTTTAAGACTTGTTTAGCTACCTATAATCTGCTAACAGAAAACCTGGGAAGAACAAGAACCAGTGACAGGCAAGACTGATAATTCCACTCTAATTTCATAAACCTGGTCAATAAATCAGAATCTCTCAGAGATAAGATGCTGTTACTCCTAATTATGCTGTTCCTCATGAATGAGGTGATCATTGCATAAAGGGATCTTTAAAACACAAGTCTCCCCAGTGGAGAGCCTTCACTTTTGGGCTTTTGGATAAAAGCTGGGTAGACAGCTGATGTAGAAAAGGAACAGGCACAGATGTCAAACACCTGGACAGAGAAACGTGTTCAGTTTGAGCCAAGGGAGGTTCTTCTGGCACCAACATTCCCCTTTGCCCTGTTCTCACCTTACTCACTTTATGCAACAACCTGTTCAAGGACCATGTGGATCAGCTCCTGTGTTTGCAGCAGAGCTGAGAGAGGTGATCTTACCAGAACTGTGGAACATCTCACACCTATTTTCCTCTGTCCTCCATTCATACTGAAAGCTGAGGCAATAAGACACTTGATTTAACAGATATTTCAGAGAGATTATCAAGGTTTTTTTTTACTGGGTGATGAAGGGGCAGTTTCCATCTCAGCAAAGTTTGCAGATGTGAAAAGAACCACCTTCACCATTTCTTTGGCTCTGAGAAACTGAGCACCTCTGCACTCTGTAATCCACAGAGCCCAAATAGTTCAGGTATTTGATAAGAATAGACAAAAAGGCAAAAATAAAATCAACCAGCTACTCAGAAACTACAAAGATTCTTAAGAAATGAAACCACAATCTGACACTCTGAAATGAAACTGCAGCACAGTAATCCTCCTGCTGTTGTTGTGCACTTCTACACACTCCTGAAGACCCAATGCATGCTGCAGAAACTGTGTGTGCTCGTGAGGAGCTCTCAGTACTCTGTCTCTGGATCTCAGTGCTCTCTCCAGGGATAAAACAAATAAAGAAGTTTGTTCCTGGGGCTACAGAGCCAAGATCCAGCAGCTGACCTGCACACTGGTATTTCAGGGATGGGCAGGGCAGGCCAGCACATCCCATCAGGTCTGTCTGCAATCCATGTGTTACTGGAGATGGCAAAGAAACAGCAAACTCACAGTCCAGACTGGAGAGAGTAGATAAAGCAGGACCTTGTCTCAGATGTTGTTTGCATCATCTCCTCCCTGCATCCCTCACGTTCAGCCCACAGCACTCATCTGGGTGCTCCTTTAAAAGACTCTTCTCAAAACTGGCTGCTGCATGTCAATAATCTCAGCTTTGAAGGAGAATTTCTACTTTTAAAATGCTTTTACACTCTCTGCACTGCACATAACTACACTGACTTAACTAAAACATCTCATCAAACAGGCAGGGAAGGAAAACAGGGCCACCAAGGAACCGTGCAGAAACATTTGCAGACACCAGCACATGAATTTAAACTTGTTCACACAAGCAAGGCCACACAACAGTGTACATGTGTATTCACAGAGAGCTGGCAGGTACACCTGTGTGCACAGCTGTCACTGATGTTACCTCACCACTTCTTTGTCTCCTGATCCACTTTAGCATTTCTTACTTTTATGAATTCACTCACTGAATGCTCTGAAGTTTTCTAACCTCCATCCAACAGGGAGTAACTCCTGATGAGGAGTTTTAAGTAGCAAATACCAAGGTAGCCTTTAATCAGCACAGTCTCATCCTCACCTTTCACTCTGGCAGATCCAAAGTGGCTCCACGAGCACCAGAACTAAAGAAACTCAGGGTTTCCGTTTTTAGAACTGGTTGGCTTTGGTTTCAAAGTAAGTCCTAGATGAATTTTTTGGGTTTTTTTTGCACAACTGAGACAATTCTGTCCCTAATAAAATCCTCAGCTCTGAGGGAATTCTCTAAACCTCTCATGTCAAGGCACTGCAGCTAGGAACAGAGAGGTGGTGGAAGAGATTGCAGAGATACTTTTACAAAGTGCACGGGAACTCAATTATCTCAGAACTTCAGCTAAATTTGACAGATGAGTACAAATCAGCCAACAGCACAGACAGGATCTTCTGTGCCTGCTCAAACCTCAGGAAAATTTAGTGGAGAAAACAGCTGGAGTTAACTTGCTTGGTATGCAAGTCTATTTTTAGAAGGTGAATGTTTCTTCCTCAATTAGATTATTCACTACTACCCAAACGACTGCAATACAGACCAGGATCATTTTTATCCAACCTTTGTACTTAATCTCACCAATCCCCCAAACATGCAGCTTTCATTTTGTGGTCGATTGGCTCCTTGGGAAAACGAGACATCAAAGAACTCAACGCCGTGATTACACATCCCTGAAAAATAACCAACATCCCAACCCCCAGCATCAGGGGCTGGCTCGACAACGTATTCCAGAAAAAGCAAGGAAACCAACCTTTTTCAACATCTTGTTCTGTTTGTGGAAAAATTCCACTTTGATATCACCGCATACTGGCAAAGGTTGAGGGAATTCAAAGTACATGTACTTGTCTTCACGTCGTGAGGGTCCTGAAGGGGAGGTAAATATCTTTACCTTTAGCTGGTACACCACAAACTGAGGATCTGTGTGACAAAACAGAGTGTGGCTTGGTGAGAAAAGCCTCAAAAGTGTCAAAAAGCACAACATTGGTAGCAGAAACAAAACCCTGAGCTATGATGTTTTCCAAGTTAACTAAGTTTCTATTAAGGGTTTAACACCACAGGGGATCCAACTTTGCCAGATGCTACTGGAAACAACCTTAGAGATTCCTGTCCTTCATGGCAATACTTTCAGGCCACCAGGGAGTTCCTAAAATGTTACTCCTTTTTAATATAAAGACTGTAAGATGTGACAACTACTTGACTGTTCCTTGCACTTTCCCTCTCCTCTCTATTACATAGATCAAAGTGAGAGGTTTTATTCTCTCTCACCTCTTCTTCCAGTTGTAGAGTAGCTGGTCATGTCAGCACAAACTGACTACTCTCCAACAAACAAGGAAAAGCAAGGACAAAACTGAACATTAATACTGAAAACCAACCAGCACCAGCAGAGCCTAAGCTGGTCCTGTAAATCACCACCACCAGAGAAGTGCCACCCATAGCATAACTTCCCCAATTAAATCTGCAGGGGTAACACTGAAATTAAAAGGGGTTTTTGGGCCAGTTTAGGAAGAGTTGCTTTGGAAATGGTCAGGTCAGACACCCCTGTGGAGCTGTGCAAGTCCCAACTAAACACACCCACGCTGTCCTGCTGAAGGGCCCAGCGATGAAACCATTACCAGCAGGCCCAGAGAATCCCCAGGATGGTTTTGGTTAGAAGGGAACTTAGAGACCACCCCTGCCAGGGGCAGGGACACCTTCCACTGTCCCAGGCTGCTCCAAGTCCCAGTGTCCAACCTGGCCTTGGACACTGCCAGGGATCCAGGGGCAGCCACAGCTGCTCTGGGCACCCTGTGCCAGGGCCTGCCCACCCTCCCAGGGAACAATTCCTTCTGTATATCTCACCTGAATGTCCCCTCTGGCAGTGCCAAGCCATTCCCCCCTGTCCTATCACCACAGCTCCTGTTGCAGGGTCTCTCTCCAACTTCCCTGTACCCCCTTCAGACCCTGGAAGGTGCTGTGAGGTCTCCACACAAGTTTCTCTTTCCGCCCTTATCTCCCTCGAATCTTCAGAGCCACGAAACTCTGTCATCCCCTCATTCTGCCCCAGAGGCTGGACTCTGCTCTGTCAGTGACTTTAAAGCAGCAGAATTGATAACAAGGAAGGCAGATTGGAAGTTATCACGTTGGGTAAATCACTGCCATCGCAGCTGACAACACAACTAAAGACACAACACAGACCATCAATCTGGCATTCTGAAAAATCACTGAGAACTCCACAGAAACTTAAAATATGGCAGCATACAACTGCTGAGCTTGACAGTTAATTTATCTTCTCAGGTGCTTGGCCAATCTGTTGTCCATCACATCCTCCTGTGTAAACACCACCCCAGCAGCCTCCCATGGACACACAAGTCAGTGCTCGCTTGAGCAGTTCAGACTCCCAAGTACAGCACAGTTCATCCCAAACATTAAATAAGTGGTAATTGCAGAAATCTGTAACCTCCACACCTCTTCCCTAAGGCAGAAGGGTTCTGGCAGAGGCTCCTCCCTCCCTCCTCCTGTACAGCCTGACAAGCAGCTCCACTGTTTCTTGTGTGTGTTACATGTTCAGGTACTGTCTCACAACAATATTAACAGGGAAATTTTAATCAAAGCCACAGGAGGCACTGGAAATAATTACACATTGCTGTAATCCCCATAGCAAAACCATTAGATTTTTTCCACCAACAAAAAAAGAGCACGCAACACAAGGCAATCACTGCCCTGTAACAGCCCACGGGACAGAGCAGAATTTGTTTTTGTATTTTAAAGCTTCACAAAATCTGCTGTTCCTCACTAACACAGTGTATCAGCAGATGAGATTAATCATTTACAGGTGTATTCATGCTTCAGAAACCTCCACAAAGAAAAGTTTATTCCAGAGTTAATTAGATATTTACCCAGTTGAACTGATTCATTTATTTTTTTTGAACATCATGGGAAGAATGATGTTGCTGCATTGGAAGCCAACAGCCATTAGGCAAATCTTTTTCAGCAATTCGTGTTTCCCAAGAGTTGCTGTGTTAAAAAAAAGGAGGCTTCTCATAAAAGTAAGGAGCAAATACCCAAATATATACAGAATGGTGGAGTCCCCATCCCTGGAGGAGTCCAAGGAAGGAGTGAATGTGGCACTCAGTGCTCTGGGGTGGGTGACAAGGTGGGGACTGCTCACAGGCTGGACTGAATCCTGGAGGTCTTCTCCAGCCTCAGTGGTTCTACATATGGAATCACTTCTCTTCAAGCCATTAAAACACTTGCCAATTTCAAACTGGAGTAAAACAATCACAAGTCCTTCACAGACTACACCTGGGAGGATCCCAGTGGACAGAGCCCACTAAGCCAGCAGATTTGGGCTTGGGAGGCGTTTACAAGCGACTTTCTCCAAGATGTGCAGCTCTTGGTGCCATCACCCCCCGTCCAAAAGGCCACCAGGTTCCCTAGCAGAGGTGAAGGGGTGCTGGTACTTACTGCAAGTTCCGCTGCTGAACATGGGAATTGTTTCAAACATCATCTTGTGGAACAGCAGTGCCACTGGTCTGTAATCCAGGTGATTCTTTAACAGGTAGCTATAGTAGTACACGTAGCGTCTCTGACTGGGAATTGTCACTCCCTAAACAGAGGGAAAACAAGTGTCAGAAAGCTTTGATCAGCATCCCTGACAGGCCTCCTGCCCATCACCTCCAGCTGAAGCACATCAGGCCCAAAGGAACAGGTCACTCACTAAGGAAAGGAACCAGCACCAAGAGCAGGGCACTGGTTTGCCAGGTGCTTCAGCACATCTCGGGATGGAGCACCTCTCCCACCAGGAAAGGCTGAGGGAATTGAAATCCTTCAGCCTGGAGAGGAGAAGCTTTGAGGTGACCTAACTGTGGCCTTCTAGTACCTCAAGGGCCCAACAAGAAACACAAAGAAGGAACCCAGAGTGACAAGGACAAGGGGGAATGGCTTCCCAATGCCAGAGGGCAGGGCTGGATGGGATATTGGGAAGGAATTGTTCCCTGGCAGGGGGGGCAGGCCCTGGCACAGGGTGCCCAGAGCAGCTGTGGCTGCCCCTGGATCCCTGGCAGTGCCCAAGGCCAGGTTGGACAGGGCTTGGAGCAGCCTGGGATAGTGGAAGGTGTCCCTGACACGGCAGGAGGGCTGGAACTACCCTCTAAGGTCCCTTCCAACCCAAACCCTTCTGTGACTCTGTGCTCTCCAAGCATCCATCTCTAGCGATGAAGCAAAGAATGCAGATTTTTCCCATTTCTTAAAAACAAACACCACAGACACCCTGAGGGTCATGTCAAAAATAGTCTCATGCTGCTGCTTTTTTGGGGATGGAGAGCATCAAATGTTTAACAAGAGATGCCTTGAACACACTCTAAATCACCACTACATTTAGGAATTCTAAAATCTACCACTACAGGAATTGCATTTTGACAGCACTTTAAGTCAAAAGACTAATGTTTGCTAATATCACTGTACTCAGGACTGATGTTGCCTTCTCTTTACAAAATCTCCTGGAATATTTTTCCCAAAAAATGTGGAAAGTTTTGTTAAAACAGGCCCAACAGCCCAAAGTGTTCGAACTCTGAGGTAAACATTTGCTTTGAGAGCATAAAACCTAAGAATGTTTTTATTACTGATTTTAAATCAGCTCAAAGCTTCAAAGAAGGGAACAGTTCGTAGGCTCCTTGAGCCAATACTTTCAAGTAAAATTGATAAAGATGAAAAATCATTTCATTTCCAGAAAATGCATTACATGGTCTAGAACAACCTGTTACTGCAGACTTACAACAGCATCAGTAAGGAATCTGCCTGATTAAAACTGAACGTGGAATTGGAATAAACTGGAGATAAACAAAAATTTTTCATACACAAGTCTGTGAGCATTTGGTGACAAAACCTAGACCTCATAACTCAATAAACTTTTAGTTTCGCCTCACAACAGCCAGGAGCTAAGAGTACCCAGACTGCTTTTAATTTAGTAAATCTCTATTCTGCATACATGAAAATAGTCACTTCCTGCCATAAAAAAAAAAAGAGTTGATAATTATGTCTCCTTATCACTTGAGCTGCTTCTAAATGACACAAAAGCCCTTTCCCTGCAGCACTTGCACAATGACCTTCCCAAGCAGCTTTGTACACTGGCCGTGGTTTTGGCTCAGATGTCCTCAGTGCTTATCACACCCACCCCTTAAGGGAGCTCTAAAGTCCTCTTTCCTGGGATCTGAGCATCAGGAGTGAACAAATCCCAGCCTCACAGCAGGCCAGTGGTGCTTGTCAGGGCTGCCAGGCAGCAGGGAAGCACAGAGGTGAGGAGAACACATCCTTCCCTGCCCTGAGCTTCCTCGTGCCATAATGGATGTGTCCCATGGAAAAACCCCAGGACACCTGGCCAGGACAAGCAAGGCTGGGACCAGAACCAAGGGAACACTTTCACACTGATAGTCAATCCCACAGCAAAGCCAGTTCTTGTCCAACAGGGCAGTTTTAGCCCTCCAGCCACAGTCTGACTCCCTGGAGACACAGACCTTAGATCCTGAGACCCTAAAACCAGTCCTACTGAAGCAGAACTCAAGAGTTCTCCATTTCCAGAAGTCTGAATTCCAAGCAGAATGCTTTCATAACAAACTAACCATATTCCAAGGGGTGCGATCAACCACCAGTCACTTCTACTCCAGAAGAATAAGGACAGGGAAGTAGTTCAAGCTTGTATGTCCCATCTCTCACCATCACCATTTTTAAATGGATGTGAGATAAGCTCCTCTGGTCCCTAGGCCAGAGCTTCCCAGGGCATCCCAAACGTTGTCAAGTGCTGCTCCTGGTTCTCCTCTCAACGTAGCACAGGCAGGACTATGAAGAACAAATATTTTGGAAACAATATTGCCACATTCTCTTTAGGAACACACCCTACTGTGAGAGTGAAGCTGCAGCCTCAGAGCAGGCCTAAGGCATCAGGTGTAGCAGAGGTTGGCACCTGAGCACGTCCAACAAACAGACACCACAACTGATGAGCTCTGATATCAGACATGGGATCTCTGCCCTGCTCAGAGGATCATTCTGAGGTTTCCTCACACAAAGTAATGGGCTTTCAGTTCCTGTTCAGTTATAGCAACACCACAGAAACACAGCATGGCCTAGGTTGGAAGGGACTTAAAGCTCATCCAGTGCCACCCCTTGCCATGGGCAGGGACACCTTCCACTGTTCCAAGTGGCTCCAAGCCCCATCCAACCAGGCCTTGGAGACTTCCAGGGATCCAGGGGCAGCCACAGTTTCTCTGGGCATTCCCAACCGTCACAGGGAAGAATTCCTTCCCAATACCCCATCTAACCCTACTCTGTCAGCATGAAGCCCCTGTCCTGTCTCTCCAGGCATTTGTAAAGAGTCTCTCTCCATCTTTCTTCTCAGCTTCTTCAGGTACTGGAAGGCCACAATTAGGTCACCCCAAGGCTTCACTTCTCCAGGCTGAACAACTCCAATTCTCTCAGCCTTTCCCCATATGAGAACTCTTAGGAGCCATCCTTGAAAATAAAACTCTATGGTGCTCAAAGAATGCTCCTGAGTGGATCATCTCTAGCACTTGAACAGCTATAACTGATCCCTATCCACTGAGCTTCCTTCCAAGTCTAATCCTCACCACAAAACCCTCCAAGGCAGAAGCAGGAATAAATAAAGACCTTCTCCAGCTGTAGGAAGGTAAGCTGCCAGTCTGTCACCACAGTAGTGTGTCAGTATCTATCATACAGAAAAAGTGGGATAAACTAATCACTTCAAACAGTGGAAGCAGCAGCTTCTTTAGAGGACTTTTTGGGGGGTTACTTCTTCCCCAGCTCTGACTACAGACAAGTACAGTTCTTTATCCCATTTGAGAAAACAGTTTGACTCCTTTGGTTCAAAAGGAAAATAAAAATCACTCCTGTTCTTCAGTGGTGGAGACTGACAGACACAACCATGCAGCCCACACTTCCTAATCTCCACCAGTCTCTTCTTCTGACTAAGTTCCCCCCACTACAATGAGTTTCAGAAGCCCCAAGAGGCAGTTTGTAGAGGAAATAAAACACCCCACGAGAGGGTTTGGTCAGAGACAGCCGGGGCTCTGCCATGTCTTGTTGCCCAGCACAAGAACAGCCTGTGCAGCAACTCTGAGCCTCACCTACAACAACTCTCACTTGATGGTGCAAAGGCCTCCCTGGAGCTGCTTCTCCTGGCAGGCACTTGGGAAAAGGTGGCTCCAGAAGCACTCAGGGCTATGCTCTTGACCAATTAGTCATACTTCCTCTTGCAATTAGACTCACACTTCCTGCCAGCACAGCCAGAGCCCTCGCAGCAGCACTCTGCCCTGAGCATTAATGGCAGCCCTGATCGTCCCCAGCAGCTACAGGTGCAAAGTGGGCACCTTGTCCTCGCTTGAAACCAAGAAAGTGTGGTCTCTATTTAAGCCAGTTTTCCTTTATCATATCTATGTTGGCCCAAAAAGAAAGAAAAAAGGCATTTGCTTGTCCCTTTGTGCAAACAGCTCTTTTGATGCCTCATTGACTTTGAATTGAGGAAGTTGGTTATACAAAGGTGTGGTGAAATATCAAATCAGAGAGCTGCACTTGACAGAGAACGCTGAAATACGGGCCACAAGGGAAGAAAAGGCTCCAGAAACCTGCACTGGAATACCTGTTTATAAACACTACTGAAGGATTATGTGAATCACATGCTGCCCACTGGCTACATCAAGATAACCACGCTCAAGTGGAGCTGGGAAGGGAAAAAGTCAACTCTTGCAGTAGAGACACTGAAACCAAAACAAGTTGCTGGTTACAGACAGTATTTACAGTCAAGTAAACAAGGCTCTTGCTACTCCTTTTTACTGAGTTCTCCCTCACCTCCAAGATGCCCAAGGTACCCCTGGGGTACTGACAGACACCCAACTGACCTTACCCTCAACTTGCAGAAATACAACCTTCTTTTCACGAAAGGGAAACTGAGGCATAGCATTTCACTGCGTATTTGTTCAGTTCTGTCGTTTTCGTGCTGCTTTACCCAGCTCTGGAGATAACCCTTATCAGCAGGAGTAATCTACTCTGTTTATTCAGTACACTGCTCATTCCTAGTCTCTCTCATGCACTTTTACCAAAAGCCACAAAGTTTTGATGGGAAACCTTGACCTTGTCTCTGCTCCAGCATTACACCACAACCAACTCAGCAGTACATGGAATAACAGCTCCATCTCATCAGCACAGCAAACTCAGGAGTTACTTGCTCCTTCCAACGAATTAACAGCCAAAATTCTAAAATTCCTTATGTGACATTTCCGCTCTCAGAAGCTCTCAGACACGAAGCTCTTCTTGTCAGAGACCAACACACTGTGAAATTAATACTTTGTGCAAATACTCCAGGAACAGGGAGAGCTCTGTGCTTGAAGAAGTTGAAACTGGCATGCAGGGATGATCCCCTTGGGATGCTCAACCAACACACTCAAGGAAATAATGGAAGACCAGCAGGGAAACTTGCTAAAATGGCCTTAAAAATCACATCTTATCATCTTTGGAGAAGATATCATTCTCATTAATGAGATCTAACCCTGCCAGAAAGGTCCTTAACTACCCATTACTGACAAGGGGCATCCAACAGTAAGGGCCTTCCAGCTGGGATATTCTCCTGTGCATCTCCAAACCCCACCACAGCAGTTAAGGGAACCTGAGGAGATGAACAACTCATCCATTCAGGCAAAATCAGCTGGAACAATCCTCTCATTTGGGCTGGAAATGCTGAACGAGAAAGTTCACTGCCTCCCTGATGCCCCACACAGCACAACAGTGCTGAAAAAGCCATTTAAAATCAACTGTCCAGGTCCTCTTGAACAGGACATGTTAAAATCAGGCTGGTTTAGTGTTGTGACTAAAGGATATTGCTGCTTTGGAAAGCTTTTCCATTTCCAACTGCACTGATCCAATCCTACTGGAGCTAAATCAGACATCACAATTTTAAGGTTTTGAGCATCAAACAGATCTCAAGGAGGAAAAGCAGCAAGTGACAGGTAGAGGGACAGAAGAACAGCACAAGCTCACCTTCTTGTCTCTGGTCCTTACTTCCCCATAGAAATCTAGGGCTTCTTGGGCCCTTAAAAACTTGCCTCGATGCAACAAATATGCACAAATCATTACACCAGTTCGTCCCTTTCCAGCTTTACAGTGGATTGCTGCCACATGATTGTCATCTTCACTTAGCCATTGGTCAAGATCTTCACAAAAAGGTTTGATGAGCTCCAGCTGTGGTGGGTTATGGTCTTCAAAAGGGTACTGTGCAACTGCAGGGAGAAGGAGGAGTTCATCAGAACCTCAACAGGCAAAGCAAACTCAGGTCACCTTTGTGACAAGCATGTAAAAATTAAGTTATTCAATAATCCCCCCCCATCTTACAGACTGATATGTGTTTTTAATTCCAGTATTATTCAGTGTATCATAAGCACTGCAGACATTTCTCTATCAATCCATAAGCAGGCATCCTGCTCCATGGAACAACTATTTCACACCTCTACTGAACTGAGTGGCACAGGCTCTGTAACATGAGTTTTCTAGAGTTTAAGAGCGTGCTGGCACACAGAATAACCTTGTGAAAAGACATTACTCCAGAAATAATTAAACTACCTGCTGAGAGAGAACAAGGCCAGACCTCAGTCACTGAGCAGACAACAGGAACTTTGCTGAAAAATTACTGAACACGGTTGGACCTACATTGGGAACAAACTCTCCCAATCTGCTCAAAGGCCCTGTGACACAAAAACCTGGCATTTCTGTATTTCAAAAATGGTCACTGGGTAAGAAATCTCATGTAAGGCACTGGCAATATTAGGGTGTTTAGAGTCAAAGCACTGAACAACGCTGTCCCTTCTGATATGGCTGTATTCACACACACTTTTCCATCTAGGGATGAAAAGAATTTCAAGCAATGCAGGAAATGCAAGAAAACTCAAGAGAGCAAAACATAAGCAATAAGCAGAGAGAAGCACTCAAACTTCTCCCACCTCAGATCAGATGAGGGACAATATCACCCTGACCAGCAGAACAAAACACAATGTTCTAGTTTCAAGCAGAACAGCATTTGATGAAGTGCACCCCAATTCCCCACCGACAGCCTTGGGATCTGATAAACACAACTCTGGTTCACTTCAAAATTCTCAGCTAGAAACACCATTTCCTTTTCTGGGCTCAAAATGAATACATTTCATTTTTTTGGCAAGTGCCTGTATTGGTTTCATAAGCATCACTCTGTAGTCACACATGCAAGGCTCCTTTTGATGAATCCCCAAGGACTCCAAGAGCACAAGTGAGGGATGAAGTTATGGAACTGCTGAAGGAGTGCAGGGCAAGTCCACAGCCTTTTGGAGGGACCAACAAGTTAATTCACTCACGCTACAGACTGCCCCCTTCATATTCCAGAACAAACAGGGAAGCTGATCTTTGCTGAAGAGGCAACACACCTAAACAAACATGAACGCACAAACTCTTCCACATGGAAGATCCAAAGGCTCCCCAAACGTTCCCCAAAGTTTTATGTGAACTTAAAGATGGAATTTATTTAGAAATCTCTAAGAAAAGTAGCTGCAAAAATGCTGCAAATTTTGTCTGTACGGCTTTGAGTCTATCACAACTACAGCCAGCAAGGTTTCCATGAAAAGGGGAGTAAAGAAGTCCTGAAAGAACAGCCTGAAAACTCCCATGGAGCCAATCGATGCTGAAGATGCTCTCCAAGATTTGGAATCAAGGGCAAACCCTGTGGTACTTCAAATCTAGCGTGAGCAGATGAAGTGGGTACCCTGGGATGGTATGGAGGGATTAAAAGGAAGGAAACATTAAGCTGCACAGTCTTGAGCAGGGCCTTGAGAAGGTGCAGTTCCTCCCTGGATTTTGATTCCTTACAATGGAACACACAGCATGGAGAGTAATGCTGCTTGCTCTCTCCCAGCCCCTACACATTGCAAGAAGAATCCTACAGCGCACAGAAGAGTTAAAAAAAAAAAAAGTCTGTGGCAAAACAGCAAAACAAAAGACAATTCCAGCATAGAAGGATTTCAGAAACTGGAAAAACCATGGACACAAAGCTACTTTCCAAAGAAGATGAAGATCTTTCAGTGTTTGGGGTTTAAAGCAATGCAAGATCATCCTGGGTGAATAATAAACTATTCTGGTGTTTCATGCTCAGTACAAATCAGAAGTTCCCTTTGCAATCAGTTCTCTTCAGGAGATTCTTAAGCAGAACTTTTGTTCCTCTGCTAAGGGAAGTCCTGAGTCACCAATTTGGTTATCTGAGGTTAACTAATTCGGGGATGAAAATTGCAAAAACGTAGCATGTCTTGTGCAGAGGAGCTGTGAGAGGTGCTGTCATAAACAGCATTTGGGGCTGGGATTGACAGCAAAGGGAGCTGAGCACCCCCGTACCAAAAAGCAGAAATTAAAGCAAACATATGTTCTGGCCATATTAGAACATGTCCTCTTCTCTTCTTACCCAAAGCACCGCTCAAGCAGATCCTAAAATACTTTTTCTGGCTGGTGAGAGTGGAGTGAGGTTTCAGGGCACTGTCATTCAACATTGCAAGAGCAAATCAGAAGCGCTGACGACTTCAACAAGACAATTTCAGTTCTTCTATATTCAGACATTAAAGCAGCCAATTACATTTTGGTCACGTTCTAAGCCTTCTTCATAACTAGATGGATGGTTTAAAATAATAATAATGAAAAACAGAAGTTGAGCATTGCTATGATGCAGAATAAGCCCAAAATTTGTTCGTCTCCTACAATTCCGTAGGCACGAGGACTCCTCGTCTACCCTCATCTGAGGCATAGAAACCACAACTTCTGAGCAAGAAATGCTTCTCTGCCCAAAGAACAAAGGTAAACCTGCATTTATTTATTTATTACCAGGGGAGGTGATACTGACACAACAGCTACATCTGTATCCACTCACCAGGACCTGGTCAAAAGGCAGCCCTGAAAGATTCCTCACTGCTTTTGGTAGCTCTGCGGAGTGTCTAAGACACAACTCATCTCTAAGAAACATCACATGGGAATTAATCTTTTTTTTTAGCATCTGAAGGTTCTGCCAGATCTTTCAAAAGTTGCTTTATAGCTTTATACACACAGTGATAGGAGCTTAAGTGTTCTCCATTTCCATCCTTCATAAAAATCAGGCTCCTTCGAGCCTCCCATGTAAATTGTACAGGGAGCTTCACTGAACTGAAACTTCTGTGTAACCCATCCTGCAGAAATTCTTTGCAACTGCAGACTTTTTATTAAATCTTGATCTTTAACTGTCAGGAACACAACTTTTTGAAAGCACCAAGAAGACAGCAAGTTTTTCCAATGACTCAAAGCAATCTGACATCATTCCTTGTGCCCAAATCTCCTACATGACTATTCATCAGCTCCTCCTTTAGGCCTTCATTCACTGAGGTTTAAAGAGAACACACATTAGGCAGTAAAAACGTACCTCTGCAGTTAAATTTGGCGGTGTCATAATGTCTTTCAGCACATCTGAAAAAGAAAAATAGACAAGAGTTCAAGACAAGTCTCTGAGGCCCTTCCAGCATCTGTCACACTCTGGAAAGTCATGCATGCCCATCACCTTTATGATTTAGAACTAGAGGTTACACGCAGAAAAAACTGTTTTGCAGCAGACTGCTCCCTAAAATGTGAATTATTTTACTGAAAGGCAAATACTTACTCTGTGGTAACTGTAGTCCATGGCTATGTTTTACACAGTGTGACTCAATTCATGCAAGTATTTTTACCTTCTAACCCCGTGCATGAGCAGGTCCAGCACTGGAGCAGCTTTCTGCTGCCAAAGACATGGAGAGCAGCCAGCTGTGACCTTCCTCCAGGGGATCCTGAACTCAGCACACAGGTCAGGGTGCCTCAGCAGCAGCGTGGGTGCTCAGAGCCATGGGGATCACAAGGACACGGCAGGAGCATCACAAGCCCCACTGAGTATTATCACTTGTATCAAGCAGAGATAGTGACACTGTTGGGCCACTTGGCATTGATCCCTGAACTGAAGTGAACCCTGAAGGCCTGTCAGCCACTCTCCCCCTCACACCTGGGAAATGGCACATTTCTGAAGGCTCTGGAGCTGCATCAGTCTCTCCCTGCTCAACGAGATCCTCTCCAGCTAGACAGGAGCACAGCAAACCACACAGGATCTGCCTTGCCCAGGGATAAGCACCAGTGATGAGACAGAAACCACCCCTCAGTTGGGTTCTAAACCAGCCACACGAGCACAATAAGGAACAACCAAACCAGATCTAGGGGTAAGGGGAAAGAAGGCAGGAGTGGATACCCTCCAGAATTTTCCTTGGAGCTGCTCCCTGCAGGGAAGATAATGTGAGTGGAAGTGCAGTTCAGAAAAGAAAATTGAGAATAATCCTGCCTCGAATCCTGCCAAGATCAGCTTGGATGGGGACCTGAGCAACCTGATCTAGTGAATGGCATCCCTGCCCACGGCAGGGGGGTGGAACAAGATGATGTTTAAGGTCCTTCCAACCCAAACCATTCTGGGATTCTATGAAAGAGGACACCAGGTTGAAACACAACTACTGGAGTCATTTCAGTAGACAAATCACACCTAGACCTTCGGTTCTGATTACAGTCTGTGTCTTCAGAGGATTCCAACTCCCACACCAGTTTCGGGACTGCTATGAACTCATCTCTGCTTACCAGGTATGTTATGACTGCAGCCTTTGGAGCCATGTGGAGCTTAGCTGACACTTTCAGACACGCAAACTTTGGGGCTGCTCCTTGTGTGACCGTAACTGGAGCCTCCCAGTGCTGCCCTGAGCTCTGCCCATGACACAGACACAGGCAGGTCTGCTGGGGCTGCACATGCTCTCAGTGTTTCCCTTTTCCTGAATTCCAGAGCCTTCTCAGCTCTACACTCTGCTAGGGAAAAGCCTGGCAGCATTCACAGCTCCAATCACATTGCTGACACTTTCTCTGGGTCAGAAGTGACCAGGTTAAGCTGGCAGGGGGGACTCACAAAAATATCATCTGCAGTTGAGCCTTTAAGCTGAGAAGCTGGATGCAGGATGTACATCCAAGGGGGATGGAGCAGGCAGCAGCACAGGAACTTTGGAAGCTGCTGGGAAGCAAAGCAGTTAACACAAACCATCTTATCCAGCAAAGTTTCCTGCTTCCTTCTAAAGAAACATCCAGCTCAAATGCAGAATAAGAGATGAAAGCCTTCAAAACATTTTAAAAATCCACAAATGGGCAGAGAAACCATCAAATTTGGAACTTTGAAAGAGCATCATTAAGTAGAATATCATGAGGGATAAAAAAATACTTTGGTTGATACCAAGGATACAAGCTGAGCGCAGCACACACTCATGTTCCTCTCTCTGCCCTCTACTGGGAGCTGAACACAACCAGTGCAGAGCTCCTGGCTCAGCTGCACTACATTTGTGTGTATTTTCAGCAGAAATCCCACCAAAGCACACTCTGGGGATACTGGAAGGGCTTACAACTTCAAGTGCATTTGGAGAGGGGTTTTAAACACTACTAGAACAGCATCAGATCTCCAGATGAAACCTGAGTATTTTTTGGCATTTTTGGGGTTAAGGAGGGGGTTGGCTGTTCTTAGCATCCTCCCTAGGATTAAAGTGAGTTTAAAGCAACCCAGAAGCAAAGTGCTGCCAGCCAGGCACCCTCCTGATCAGTCATGGTTCCTCTGCCACAGCCCAGCCCCAGGGACACAGCAAGCACAGAAAATCCCCATTTTCATCACAGCTCCTTTCTTTAACCACCTGCCTGCAGGGCAGTTCAAGGGAACCCACCGGAGATGATGGATATGATTACAACAGGGCAGGTGACAATCTGTCAGCATGGGAAGTTAAGAGATCCAAGTGCAAGAACAGATTTAAATGATGGAGAATACTGAAGAAATAGCAAAGGGTTAAAGGCAAACAGGAGAGAAGCAATACAAGAAAGAAAAATGAACTGCTCAAACTGCTGGGAAGCTAAAAGCCAAGATGTGAGGATGGGGCATAACTGACAGTTTCAGAAAAATCTCTAAATCCTTTTAGATAGAACTGCTCAATACACACATTATTATCAACTTCATGGAACAGCTTCCTTAAGAGAACTCAAATCCCATGACAGATTTTGAAATAACTCTGACTACAATCATGTAACTCCTCTGAACTCTCACCTCCCCCTTTGAAACACAGACAGTAGATCACTATTTACAAAGGATCAGCTTAATCTGAAAAAATGGGAGTTCTCTGGAATACCTCATAGATGCAATTCCTTCCCCTCTCCTGACCAAACATTGCTACAATTCACCTGATGGCATTTTATGTGTACAAATTTTGCCTGCACAAACATTAAGCTGTCTCTAGACAGTTTTATCCTCCAAAATTTTTCATCTGAGGATGAATAAAGTAATTCTAGGAAGATTCACCTGCGACTGTTTTGCAGTTAACAACAAGAAAATCAATTTTTATATTAAAGAACTCAGAGACAAAAACCTTTGGCACACCTGCACAGGTTTTTCCACAGCTGAAAGCACACAGAGCAGCAACAGAGAGGTCAAGTGCATTTGTCTCATCACTGCTCTTCTCACTTACAAACTTTAAAGCTGTTCCTGTGCAGGGCTGGGGAACTGAAAAACAAAAGCACCGAGTTGTGCTTTTTTTACAGTAAAATGAGGCAGCTGGCAGACAGCAAAGGGGAAACTTAGCAAGGAGCTCCTCAGGGAGGTGGTACTTGAAAGGATGCTCATCAGCCTTCCTACAATCCTCCTTTCTGACAAATTTACTCCAGCAGCCTCCTGTTGTCACCTGGCACGTCTGGAGCTACACTGGAATAAGGGGCTCAGCACACCCAGACCCTGTCAGGGATACCAAAGCCACCCTTCCCAGCAGGTGACAGCTGCACTGGCCCCAGGCAGCAGCAGGAGACTGAGTTTAGCTGCCCTTGCTCTGTTTTGCTCCTCAAAACAAGCAGAGGCTGCCAGGAGGCTTTGGGGAGGCTGATGAACCAGGGTGGTTTGATTTTAAATGATCCAGATCTCCAGAGCTGAGCTCCAGAAGACTCTAAAGCAAGAGAGACAGGAATTACCTCCTCTACCTGCACCTCAAAGCCAAGGAGCCACCAGCTCTTCTGAGAGGCAGTGGCCTTTCCACCCAGAAATTCTAGCCCTCTGTTAAAAGGATGATGCTCTGGAAAGCTCCTAAGCTGGAAAGTGTAATTTTGTTACAAAACTCTATCAAAGGTGACCAATGTCTCTTCTTTCTATGTATCTTTTTCTGCCCCACAACAACTTCAATGACCACTGTAAGGTTCCTCAGCTTCTATTGTCACTTCCCTCCAATATCAGGGGAACAGCTGACTGGTGCACAGTCCTTTAGCTAACCTAGAGGCAGATTTAAATCCTTATTTTCAAATATTTGTTTGAATGACTGACAGATTACAATGTCATGCATTGCCTGGATTTCAGTACCACGGCAGTTTTTCTATGAATTGCAGATATTTAAAAATGTATTCATTAAAAAAATAATAAAGCTGTAACAGTTCAGAGAATCAATCTTCAACTCAGATTTTTAGGAAAAAAAGGAGGGGTAGGAAAACCATGACTCTTCGACATCACCAAATCATTTATACAAACGAAATTAGCCTAAGCTAATGAATAAATTAAATGAAGGAACAGCAACAAAAAACAAAACAAACAAAAAAAACCCTACCAAAACCAGAAAACTCCTGTAACAGTTACAGCTTTCCACAGAACCACGTTTTCAGAGGAAACCATTACACTTAGAGAAGTCAGAAACCACCACCAATTGCTCCAACAGTTTTTTCAAAGTAATAAACATGGACAGACAAGGAGAGGGAGGAAGCAAACAGAGCCTGGGTACCAATGCAGTTTGATTTAAAAAAAAATAGAGAAGAAAACCAGGAAAATATTCATTTGGCAAATGGACATTAATACATGAACAGAAAGCCTGCTGTGAATTACTTTTCACTTTTAAATCACATGGCCCAAGCTCCAGATGGGCTGGATGCCAAGTCATTTAAAAGCGTTCAAGTAACATGAATACACACTAACATTTCATTTAACCTCACTCAGCTCCACTAAATGAAGTACCAGTGCTCTCAATCAGGCTTAATTGTTTTAAGAAATGTGCAAAACACCTCCAGCTCTGCCTCAGGACAGCAACAAGCCACTTGCACTCCTCAGCTATTTTTAGAAGCCATTATTTTGGAGAATGCATCTTTAAGAGCATACTTACAGATTGTATATCTTGTAATGGTTTTTATGCTTTGAATCCAAAAACCTTCAAGAGGAAAGAAAAAAAGTATGCATTAGTATACACTGAATAATATTGGTCTTTAATTTGCAGCATCCTTAAAGCACCACCCAGCACGTGCAGTTCTGCATTCCCAGTCCCAGCCCTGCAGTGCCCCAAAAATCAAGGAGGCAGCATGCTGGAAACCTCACCCACCCAAATAATCCACCAGCATGGATAACATGACTAATGCAGCTAAGGGAGCTAAGATCTGGCCTGAAACTGAAATATTTCCTGTACATGGACTGATTTCTTGATTCCTATAACACCTGCAGATCACTGTCAGAAGCTGAGGATGCTTGGTTATTTTCAAACAGAAAGCATTGATTACACCACGTATCTGTAAACACTTCCAGTTTAATCACCTATGCAAAATATTTTGCCACAAGGAAGTAAAGCAGTTAAAGTTACTCTTGTGTTCCAGTTCCAGCCAGGATCATTCACTTTAACCCCAGGTTTTTTATTATTTGCCACTGAAGCCTGTCCCCAGCGATATTGTGGGTTTTGGAAGGAGGACCACTACACCTTTTCACACTCATTTCATTTCCATGCTCACTTTGGAACACGAACTTCCCATACAAGCCTCGGTGAGCCAAACTGCAAGCATGATTCATCAGAATTGCTGTGATTATATATGATGTGTCACCTGGCAATGTGCAAGAAGAAATAACATGCAAATGTTTACACTTAACATCACCAACAGTGTGTATCTGCACATCAGCCAGGAGGAATTTAATTAGCCATGACAGAACATGCTGTTCAAATTGAAAAGAAACACTAGCTGCTAAAATCCTGGAAAGCTCAAGCAAAAACAAGCTCTGGTTATCAGTCATAATATTCTAGAAGAAACTAGAACAGCTCTGTGGTTAAAGGCCTGCACTCAAATGGGAACAGATGTGAATGCTCCTTGTGTGGTGCCTGGTGTGAAACTCCGAGTGCATCAGGAAAAAAACCTCCATGACTGCCACTGGTGCCCCCTTGGGCAGCCTTGGAGAGCCTCAGGAAGATGGTGGACACGGGGATTTGTTTCAGGAGATGTTCCTGTTTGTTAACACACACCAGAGAGCGAGGAGAGCTGGCTCTGCTTTTCCAGGAATACCCACACAGCAGAGTATAAGCTTCCAGGCAAGGACTTTTTTTAAGGACAAAATTCCATCCAAAACTTCTCCAAATGTCAGTCACAGGAGACAACCAGCAGTGCAGGTTGTACTTCTCATCCAGCATTAGCCTGGAATTTGTCAGGGTACCAGCTATTCAGAAAAAGCCCACTGCTGGATCCTGGCTCACTACCAATTGCTCAGGAGCTCGAGCACCTTGGATTTCTGCATAAAAAGCACTTGGAAAAAAACTCCCCAATGAAAAGATGACTGGAGCAGATGAGGACTGCAACATGCAGAATGCTGCATGATCACATTTTATTCTTGTTTCAAAAGAGAAGGTAATAAATGTAATAACAGTTGAGCATCCAGTTCCCCAAAGCCACTTAATTTACATCTCTGCTTATCTTAATTTGGTTGTTGATGCTTTTAGGTGATCACTGCTCCTTTTGATCAGTGTTTATGGACAGCTTAATAATTATATAGGGATTCCAGTACTAAAATCTAATTTACACATATCTACCTACTCAACCACTAAAATGTATTTTCCTTCATCCAGAAGCTACTGAAATCAAAGCTGTGAATGGAAGAGGGCCTTCAAAGACTCCTGCCTATCAATATTTATTTATATTATTCCCATGCTAGATCAGATATTGGGAAGAAATTCTTGGCTGTGAGGCTGGGCAGGGCCTGGCACCAGGTGCCCAGAGAAGCTGTGGCTGCCCCTGGACCCTTGGTGGTGTCCAAGGACAGGCTGGACAGGGCTTGGAGCAACCTGGGATAGCAGAAGGTGTCCCTGCCTGTGGCAGGGGGTGGAAGGAGATAAATCTTTAAATATCTTCCAACCTAAACCATTCTGCGATTTATCCAAAGTCATGCCTTTGTCCCTGTCCCACAATTTTCAAAGGTGGAGTTCATCAGGGACTGGACATTCTACCAGCTTCATGAAAAGGTGCCTCTGACTGCTGGGAATGAAAGCTGGCTGGAGTTTGTGGGTTGGGAGAGACCTCAAAATCCATCCAGTTCCATCCCTGCCAGGGGCAGGGACACATTCCACTATCCCAGGCTGCTCCAAGCCCCGATGTCCAACCTGGCCTTGGGCACTGCCAGGGATCCAGGGGCAGCCCCAACCTCTCAAAGCAATGATTCCTTGTGTGAATTACAGAACACAACTTGGCCCTCTGTTAACAATCCTCACACACACACACTCCCTCCACAAGCGTTTCCTGCCTGCTGCACTGACCCTCACTGCTCAGCCCAGCTCTGGAGAAGTGATGACTTCTCCTCAAGGCAGCAGAGAATGCAGGCACTGCACTTTCCCCAGCCAGGTCAGCTCCAGGCTCTGACACTCTCAGTGCTATTTGTGGATGGTGATTTTCGTCACGACAGTGGAACATGC
>WAAE01002210.1:157275-174225 GCA_013400495.1 Nicator chloris | reverse complement strand
GCACAGGGGCAGAATCCCCCCCTCCCCTGCTGCCCACGCTGGGGCTCAGCCCAGGGCACAGGGGGGTTCTGGGTCCCAGCTCTCACCCTCAGCACCCCCAGGTCCTTCTCCCAGGGCTGCTCCAGCTGCTCATCCCCTGGATTGATCCTGGGGGTTGCCCTGACCCAGGTGCAGACCTTGCACTTACTTTGCTGGACGGGCTCAGCCCTCCAGCCTGTCCAAGTGCCTGTGGATCCATCCCTGCCCTCCAGCGTGTGACCGACGCACACAGCTCGGTGTCACCACTGGATCTGCTGAGGGTGCCTCAATGCCACTGTCAGCGTCACCCACAGAGCTGCTGAGCAGTATTAGCCCCTCAGAGACCCTGCCTGTCACTGGTCTCCACAGGGACCATGAGCTGCCGCCCACAAGGCTTTGCCTGCAGCCATCCAGCCAGTCCTGTATCCACTGAGTGCTCCATCCATGAAATCCATGTCTCTCCAGTTCAGACACAAGGATGCCATGTGGGAATGCTTTGCACAATTAAGAGACACTCCCTGCGACACCTCACAGCTGGGAGAAGCACCTCCTTGCCCAGACACACCCACCACCTTCCCCAAAAACCTTCCTGCATGATCCCCCATCCCAAAGGCCAAGCCTCTCATGGAGCTACTGAGCTCATGACTTCAAATGATCTCTAAAAAATCACAACTTTTAATCCTAAAACCACAAACTTCTGGCAGCTTCTACAAAGTGTTTAGTTTTTAATGCAACCTCTCACCATCTCCAGGTACAGTTTTCACTAAATGAATTACACCAGTGTTCCTACAACACTCCCCACCTCTTCCTCAATTGTAGCCAGCAGTTCAGAGTAATGACTTGATTTGAAACTAAAAGTAACAACCTGCAGGGATTTTTTTACCAGCAGTAACAGACTTCAGGTCATCTTTCTCCTTGCCCATAATTATTCAACACAACCAAATGTAAAAGCCGTTATTTAAAGTCATCTATATTTACTATTTGAAATCAAAATTTACTTATCAAGGATAATGGCAAACTTATCCTGAAATATCATCAGTTACCCGAGGAAACTCTTGACACTGAAGAGACGCATGGATTGATGTCTTTCTAAAAGTAAATAACCTTTTTTTTACCCCAACAGAAATTATTGAAGTCAATTTTTCACACTAAAAATGTAGATAATATGCATTTGAGACCAACCCAGACAGCAGCCTGGCCATTTTGTGTTGTTTCCAGTGTTTTTCAGGAGAGCTATTAAGGCAACATCTACAAGATGCAAAAAACCACAGCATTTCTACGAGTCAGAACACATAGCCTTTCCTCAGCAGGACATAAATGAGTGTAGAAAAGATTATTCAAAGTTTTAGAAGTTAAGGAAAAGAAAAATAAAGCCTTACCTTACTACATCATCAATGTTGTTCCGGTATACTCCTTCAAGCCTCTCTGCAGGAAAGCCCATAGCAATTATGTTTGGGTAAATATCTGAATATGCAAGTTATGGAAATATTTATAAAGCATGTGACATGTCTACAAAAGCATAAAATGGATATTAATCAAACGTGTAGCTGTACCCAAATCAGAGCAACAACCCAACAGACTGCATGCAATAAGTGGGAATGTGCAGTTATGAAAAGGATTATATACCTTGCTTATCAAAAAAACCCCAACAATTACCCACTTCTGAACAAATATTTTCATTTCTTATTCTGAATTATCTGCAATTCACTTGCCAAAAGCAACCCAGGATAAAACAATTCAAGAAAAGTACCTCTTAACCAAACAAATCAATGCTAAGGAAAAAGGGCAAATAAGAAAAATTTAAGTTTACATTTAGAGTTGATGTAGTAAAGAACTCACAACTGCTAGAAAATTACCGGTATTTATTTTCCCTGTGGTGAAATGATATATAGATTTCTTTTAAACACAGTTCCAGAAAAGAAAGTCCTCCCAAGTTTAAAGCATTATTAGAAATGATAATGTAGCGAAAAATCTCAGCTGAAAAGCAAACCAGAAATGAAAGCAGCAGCTCAAAACAGCCCATACCCTGCCACATTAACATACTCCTCCTCAAACTAATTTTAGAAGGAGCAAGAACAAAGCATGATATGTTTGAAGCTGGCCCTGCTTTAAAAAGGGGGGCTGGAGGAGGTGATTTCCAGAGGGCCCTCTCAACCTAAATTATACCACCCTTTCAAGACTCATTTTTATTTTCATGGTCAAAATATACCAAAGCTCCAAAGAATAATCACATCAGAATTGGGAGACACTGCATCGGCTTCCAAGATATTAAAATTCCAGTTACTTGTGCATGAAGAAAAGCCTGAAGTAGGACACAAACTACTTTACCCTTGCAAAATTCCCACAAGTCCTCAGAGCAGAGCAGCACAGACCACGTTCTGCATTGACACCATTAACTGCAAGGCTTCAGAAAAACATTAGGAACTGAATACATGGAAATAATGTTTTGTACTCTTGAAAAAATAACATTTGCTGCGTTGTAATCCAAGTATTAATAGAAATAGACATTGGTCTGCTAGGGCCATTCAACAGATCATTTGTACAGACAAAGAGAAAAGTATGAAAAAGTTTTGGAGTAAGCCAAATAAATATTTGTGACTGCTTTAAGTACAGACACTAAAACAGGTTTGTGTCTGGTTTCCAGTTTATTCTGTACCTGCCCAAATACTAAAAAACACATATTGGGGAAAAAAAAAGCCCCTCAAACTTAAAAGTGCTTAACTTGCAGAGCTTGGGATAACCTCAACTCACAAACTTTGAATTTCCCTCTGATCTATTTTACTCAGCAAGCAGTTCACACCTCTTTAATTAACAAAAGGTGCTATATAATTAGCAATGTCTTCACTGTTTTATCAGTTATTCCTTCCCATAAGCAGAAGAGACTGGTTCTACATTATATTAACTGTGAATTACCTGGCTGATACACCCCATCACTCCTTCCTCCTTCCCCATCATCAGCCTGATTCCTCCCTACTCCCAGTTCCAGCATTTACCCTCCAAAGCCCATCCTCATGCATCCTGTTCTGAGCAGCAGGGCTACACAAACTATCAATTACCACAGCAAAATAATCCAGTATATCAGCCTGCTTTCCATAGCACTTCTCCTAGAAGACAAGCCCTCATGCTGGCAACAGGGGGATCACAATTTCATTTTGACACATCAAAACAACTCCGTTTCAGCTACAGTATCCCCCATGGGACAGATGCCCAAACTTCACAGAACTGTGAGTGACTTGCTCACATTTCTATTTGCAATCATGAACTTTCCCGCATTTTTTCAGGCACTGCAGCCTGTGGTTGATGTTCAGATGCTTCTCCTCTCTGAGGGGCTGAGACAGGAGATACTTTCCAGGATTCCCAGCTGGTGCAAGATGGGAGCGAGGCAGACACACCTCCCCGAGCCTAGGGAACAGAACATCTCAGCAGCCTTCCCAGCCTGCTCACACACTGCTCCAAACACAAAAGCCTCCAAACACGCAGGCACAGGGAGATAAAAAGTTCCAAAATAAGCAGGGCACTCCCAGGTTGTTGGAAGCGTGATTCCCGCTTGACTCCCGGCTCTCCCTGCTCCCCTCCCTCGCTCAAGGGCGACCAGGCACAGCTGATAGCCATTCCTGCTCCCAAACTGCTGCAGGACTGGCTCACAGCACCCAGCAGGCTTGGGAAAGCCCTCTAGGACCAGGAGTGCAGCCTCTGACTGATCACCAACCACCCTGTCAACCAAGAATCACTGAGAACGCTTAAGCTGATCCATGCATCGCCCCTGGGTGTGCCCCAGGCCAGGCTGGACAGGGCTTGGAGCAGCCTGGGATGCTGCAAGGTGTCCCTGCTCACGGCACAGGGTGGCACTGGATGGGCTTTAAGGTCCCTTAAACCATTCCATGATTCTGTGACGGTTACAATTTATTTTTACTTTTTAAATCAGAAGTGGTAATTGCAAAACGTGTTCCTCAGTATGCCAGTAAGGAAAGACAATGAAAAGATGCTTCAAATGGGGGGTGTGTGGGGGAAAATATGAATCCATTTTACTGAGGCCACCTCGACCTGAGGAAGAACAACTTCCCTGGAGGGTAACAGAACACTGGAACAGCTGCCCAGGAAGGATGTTGAGAGTCTCTCCCTCTCTCTGGAGACATTCCAAGCCCACCTGGAAGTGCTCCAGGCGACCCTGCCTGGAGAGGGAGTTGGACTGGATGATCTCCAGAGGTCCCTTCCAACCCCAACTATTCTGTGAGCCTGTGATGCTGGTTCATTAAAAGTGTTTTGTGTGCTCTGGGGCTTTGCAACCTGACAGCATAAAAACCCAAGTGTTGCTCAAAATTAAATATCCAACAGTTAGCCTGATGGGAAGGAAAGGTTGTTTTTAGAAAAACATGATTAATTTTTTAAACAGGCAAGCCAATGTCTCCCCCACCTAAATATAATCGTCCTGAAGCACCTCAGTGATTATCTCAAAGCATTAGACTGGAATGCAGTTCCCAGCCACTGCTGACTCACCCTGGTGTCTGCACAGGGCTGGTGCCAAAGGACACGGCCCCAGCGACGCCCTTCCAGGCACCATGCTCCATCTGCTCCCAAGGAAAGCATGGAGCAGCCATGACAAACCCATTCTTGCTCCTGAGAAAGGGAATTTTGGGCCTTTTCAATCCGTGCTCCTCACAGCACGGTGAAGAGACACAGAGCCATCAAATATCCCAAGCTGGCAGGGACCCACAGGGATCATCCAGTCCAACCCCCAGCCCTGCAGACACCCCAACAATCCCACCCTGTGCATCCCTAAGAGCATTGTCCAAATGCTCCTGGAGCTCTGGCAGCCTTGATGTGTTCTTTGAAGCTCTTGTGGTGGTTCAAACAACTAAAGAATGCCTTTGCTTTAGGGAGCACCAAGATGGAAGAACAGAATGGAAGTGGTGCTGCTATTTGCACAGATGAATTAAATCTCTGAGCAAAAACAGCAGCTTCATCACTTAAATGGAAAAGCTGTCATAAAGCAAACTTCTTCCACCCATCCTGTGAAAAGATACCCCAAGATCTGCAGCAAGTGAACGGGATGGCTGTTCTTGCATCCCTCCTAGCCTGTTTTTATCCCCGTGCTGGGGAAGGAAACTCCTCTTCAGGGACAGGGACAGGCCCTGACCACTGCAAGGACCAGTTCAGGAGCAACCATGCACTGAGCATCACCTTCAGCAGGCTCTGCTCTCACCAGCCACGCTCAACAGTTCACAGACACCCCTTTTCACACCCCGCTTCATTTAACATCGATTTCCAAAGCTGAAATGAAGATATTCACTACCAAGATGAGATTTCTTACACATGAGCTTGCGAAGCTGGGCTTCCATTCAAAGGAAGAACTCTGAGTCATCATGAAATTGGTAATCATACTGCTAATTTTAGAAATCTGGGAGAACTGATCATTTAAAATGTGCAACAAGCTCATTATCAATTCCACGCTTTTTTTTTTTTTAAGACAGGAAAACAAAAATGGAAAAACTCTCAGTCATTTACTGAGGCTGTTCAACACATGCAAAAACAAAGTCAACCAAAGGGGTGTAAATACTAAAATTTCATAGGATATGCTCAGTTGGAAGGAACCCACAAGGATCCACAAGGATTTGAAATGGGCTTCCTAAACAGCATAAAATAAATCCCACCACATTTTGCCAAAGTAGCTCTTTCCTAAGATACTCATTCCCAAAAACAGTTCTAACAGTTTTTAAAGTACTCATTCCTTTCTCAGTCTTGTAAACATGGAAGCTGGGATTTTAGTTAGTGCTGATAATAATTAAAAAAAAAAAAGATTACCACGGACAGCCTCATGATCATAGAACCACAAATATCCTAAGCTGGAAGAGATCCAGCTCCTGACCCTGCCAAGACACCCCAACAGTCCCACCCTGTGCATCCCTGGGAGTGGTGTCCAAGCACTCCTGGAGCTCTGGCAGCCTCAGGGCTGTGCCCATTCCCTGGGGAGCCTGGGCAGTGCCCAGCACCTCTGGAGGAAGAGCCTTTCCCTGATCTCCAACCTAAACCCTCCAGCTCCACCCTGTTCCCCGGGCCCTGTCCCTGTCACAGGGAGCAGAGTTTGGAGCTGCAGTGCTTGGTGAGGTCTGATCTCAGTCTCCTCCAGCTGAACAAACCCAGTGCCCCCAGCTGCTCCTCATGTGGCCCCTCCAGACCGTTCCCCATCCCCACGTCCCTCCTTTGGTCACTCTCTAGCAGCTTTACATCTTTTCTGTACTCTGGTGCCCCATGACACACAAGGCAGAGCACCAGAACACCGTCCTCCACTCAAGTTCTTATAGCCAACTACAGAACTCCACTTCCAAAGGAGTCAAGACAACACTGTGCTGTGCCCAAGGAACCTTAAAATCACAACACCCAATCATCTGCTAAATCACCCAATGCCACAGTGATGTTTCGTCAATGCTGAAACCAGGCCAATGCAAATAATCCATGTGCCACTTCAGAAATGCCTTTGCTCTAATGCTGCTCACAGATTGAACAAAACACTCTCCTTAAAGCCTGAAATCATTCCCACATAGCTGAAGATGACAGTCTTTCCAGTTGCTATGAGAAAAATCCTGGATCATTATGCAAATCAGCTGTTATAATCACTTTCAAAATAGCTGTCTATATATTCACATTATGCCAAGACCAAATTAAAGAATATGCAGTATACACTTGCAATTTTTTACATACATGGAGATATAAAAGTAAATTACTCATGTTGGTCCTGTAACTGATTTTGCTCACAAATTCAGACTTTTTCTTAATAATGGAAGGTGGCCAAAAAAGCATAGCAAAATATTTACCAATTCTTAATTCTTAAACAGTCACAAGGAAGCTGCAAAAACCAACAGCTGCAGCTTTTCCTGCAATGATCAACATTGTCAATTAGTAACTGTAACATCATGAGAATGTCTGAGTGATCTTATAAAGTTCTGTATTTCCAAGTATTTAACCCCTGATCCTCACTCCACTCATTAAGGTGGCTGTAACAGGAAAACAGAGAGCAAATGACCTCATCTCCTATTTTATAGGCAGGCCAGAGCATGCAGTGCTCCAGAATTTACATACAGCTTTACTTTTCAAACCAAACACTCTTTACTTTTCAAACCCAACACTGAGACAGGTTTTACATCAAAACGTAAATGAAAAAGAACTTCAAAACTCATAGCCCTTTGCAATTTTACAGATATTGTTTACAAGGGCTTGGAACAAAAGGAGAAGGGGGAATGGGTTCCCACTGACAGACAGTAGGTTTATATTGGATATTGGGAAGAAATCCTTCCCCAGGAAGGTGGGGAAGCCCTGGCAGAGGCTGCCCAGAGAAGCTGTGGCTGCCTCTGGATCCCTGGAATGTCCAAGATCAGGATGGACTGGGCTTGGAGAGACCTGGCACCATGGAAGGTATCCCTGCCCATGGCAGGGGGTGGAACTGGATGAGCTTTTGTGTTCCTTCCAGCCCAAACCACTCTGGGATTCTGTGAATCAAAGGCTTCAGGAAGATCTACCAAGCATTAGATTTCATCTTTCTTTAGAAAGGAAATTTCAAAGAAGCTGAGTGTTTTTGGAGCTGTGAATGATGGGGCTGCTCAAGTTGTGCTCCAGAGCTAAAAACCTTACTGTACACCCTGAACCTGACACCTGCAAATAAAACAACAACAGTCCATTACTCCCAACCCTCAGCTTCCAGCTCCCAAATAGGAGTTTCATTTAACAAAGAACAGACTTAAATCGGGGAATCTACAGCCTGAAAAAAGCCTCCCAACTGCCAGAAATGCTAATTTTCACTTCCAGTTTAGGCAGGGGAGGTTGGGCCTTGCTTTAATCTGCTCCCCACCAGCCCACTCCTCATCTGCTGCCAGCTCTGCTCCGTGTCACCCCTCACCCTCCTGCCTGCGAGGGGACGCAGCCACCAGTGCAGGGTGGCCAAGCTGTCACTGCCAAGTCCCATTTGACAGCGAAGCCTGGGAGCAGAGGCACAGCGTGGCTTTAAAGTCTCCCCAAGTTGCTTTGTTGTCTGAATTTGCCTGCAGTTTTCAGGCACTTTGGCTGTAGGAGCCGTGTGAGGCGGTCTGGTGGCGCAGCTGGGCCTGCCAGCGACGAAACGTTCGCCTGGTGACCTCCAGCCCTTTAACTCCAGCTTAAACAAGTCCACAGAGCAACAGCAAGGGAGAAAAAAAACCAGCACTGTTCTAACTGTTCAACAGCTTGACAGCCTGGAGCTACACGGGGAGTGTTACAAGAAGTGTCCACACTCCATCCTCAAACAGATTTAAGAGCCCTGACAAATGGCCAAGCTCTTATTAGTGCCATTTGCTTGACAGCATCCCAACAACGAAAATGACATAGGAAAATATACCCACACCAATCTAGAAGATTTTCCTGACATACATGCTGTTGAATCTGTACCCATGAGTGCCTTCTTTATTTAACAGGCAGCATTTCTATTAGCCAGCATGAAATGCAAAATAAGTTTAGTATTTTACTATGAGCCTGTATCATCAGGAAGTATAGCGGAAACGAACAGGAAGAAAGTTCTTCAGAGCAAAGGAGGATTCCTTGTAGCCAGCCAGATGCACTTGTCAACTCTACCATCTGTGCCCTAAAGAACAAGCAAAGGGACCAACTAAGATGTGGCTGAAGCATTTTATCATTTAGAAGAAATGCATTTAACCCCTTGATGCTCCATATTCCAACGAGAATATTCCATATTCTTTTTTCCCTTTTTTTTGTCTGTTTTTGAAGCTTTTAGCCTGCAATTTAAATGCAACAACCTAGATAAGGAATAAATGCAACTCCTTCATATCCAGAAGGCAAACCTGTCCACATGAGGTCATGGGGCTGACAGGCCTGGAGGGGAACTTAAATTCCCAAAGCATAAAGAAATAAATCAGAAGATGCCTCAAGAGGATATGCCAGGCCGTCTACACCCACAACTCACTTCTGGGCCTGTTTATTATATTGCATTTGGGAAGTCATCCCAGAGCAAGAGCCTCTCCCTTCATTTGTGAGGTGTAGGAAATGTGTCCAGGAACTCTCAGCCATGCAGAGGCTTTGCTGAAGAGCTAACAGGGTCACATTAAGATTGGGGAAAAAAACCCACAGACCTCAGAGCACAAATAGAAAAAATGGTAACAAAGGCATGAAAGATGATGGCTGCTCTAGAGAACAGCTTGTACTGACAAAGGTTGAGAAAAAGGCACCTGAAACTTCCATTTCAAAATGGTCTAGAATCATAAATAAAGATACAAAAGCATGCAGAGAGTAAAGGAAACATGAGCTCTTGTGTAGAGCTGTAAGAAGTGTTTGGACAATGCTCTTAGGCACAGGGTGGGATTGTTGGGGTATCCGGTGCAAGGCCAGGAGCTGGACTTTGATGATCCTTGAGAATCCCTTCCAACTCATGAAACCCCTCAAAAATAGCTGGCCATATTAAAGGACACAGAAAAGCTGCCCTTCCCATTCAGAAAGAGCTAAGAGCAAACAGGAACATTACAAATGATGCATCAGACTCTGTATTATTGATACCAAGTTTGACAGAACTCTTCAGCTGTGGAGGCAGGGATTGGACCTCAACTCCCTAAGTGAGCCCCAAATCCAGACCTACAATCCCAACAGATTTCCAGGGCGAATGATGCAGAGGTCCAGTAAAGAAAGTTCTTTTGTTTCTGCTGACATTTTGGAAGCGGGAACATCCCATCTTTCCACAGCCAGCCTGGCATCCCAACAAGCTACAACAACACACGCTGGCCTGAGGACAACGGTGCAGAATCCCAGGATCACTGAGGCTGGAAAATCCTCTGGGATTGGACCTTAATCCAACCTCTGACTGGTCCCCACCTTGTCACCCAAACCAGAGCATTGGGTGCCACCAAAAGGTACACTGAAACATTGAAAGGAAAGACAGGGACTGAGCAGATTCTCTCCAGAGGAACCAATGCTGTGAGAAGCTGGACTCCCACATCTCAATTTGAGTTTTGAAGTGCCAAACTGACCTGTTTTAAACACCAGTCTGACTCAGCATGAGCTCTTTCAAGCAGAGCTATGAGATGTCACCGTGTATTCCCAGCACACCACCACACTTTGCAGGATCTCCCCAAACCACCACTGTGTACTTAAGCATGTCCTAACCTCAAACACCCCCAGAAAAACACAGGAATTTTATTCAGTACAGAGAAGCCAGGACAGAAGAGTCACTACTTTGATATTTACTGACAGGAAGTGAAAAATGGCTCAGACTCAACTTTTTGCAAGCCTCAAAGAACATCCAAAACTTTAAGAGACGAGGGAATTCAAAATAGGAGGACAAATGCAGCACACTAAAAACCTTAATAGAGCAGAAACTACAAAAAGTAGGGTTTGTATTGGATTTATCAAACCTGAATGCGAGGGAACAAAAGAAGATGAAGGTGAGGGGCAAAACAAGACACAAGGCCATTCTAATAAACATTCCTCAAACAGCAGGCCCCAAGTAGAAAATTTTGTCTGAATGAGATCTGGTGTTTCCCTCCTCTAAATGTTAGCATAAAAAAGGACATTACTTCTCTAACTCACCCACACAAGAAATGAAAGAACAGAAAATACACAACTCTTCAGTCACAGCCCAATAAATACCCAGGCAATGCAAGGAATTAAGTAGAGGTCTCTAAAAAAATTAATCATGCAATTAAAACCTACTATACTACAGGTCCACAAAGGCAGAATTAAGTTTATAAAGACATTTCTTATGCACTTCACTACAAAAAAATGGATATTAAGCAGTTTTTCTGCACTGCTGCATGCTGGGGCTGTGAAGCTGGGAGTTCATCTTTAAAGGGAACAATGCCAGCTTTTGCTATAGTCATCATCCCAAACACAGAGCAGTTGAATTTAATTTTTTTAGCTGCACAGTCAATTACCGTTTGAATCACAGAGCCACCACTTAAGCTACATTGCCTAAGAATCATTATTAAGATAACCTAGATTTATGCAGCATGATACAGGGCCTAATTGCACAATTATTTACTTCCATTCTACAAAAATGCCTTTTTTTTTTCCAGGGCCTCACAGGCAAGACAGCAAACGAGGCAGATGAGGACCAGAGCGATGAGGATGCTGGCTTGAATTAGAAACTGTAACAAGGATTTGTTTACATCTGAAATATCAACCTGGGCCTAAGACACATCCAAAAACTAACAGAATCCAAAGCAGAGTCAACCACCCACAAATAAATCATGTTTCAGAGGACATCCTGCTGTACAAGACAACACATTTCCAAATAAATTCCCTCCTTACAGCCCAGAAATCATCACTCCAGTAACTCACAGGAAAGCACAAACTTGCACAGCTTTAATCCCAAAAAACCTTCACCCAAGTGTCAAACCAAAGCAGCCCCCACCTCCCCTAGGATTCAAGATGAGGCACAGGGCATAGCCAGGAATTACTATACACAACTCCAGGCTATACCCTATATTCCCCCCTGAAAAAGCCATGCAATAAATTAACCTTCAACATCCACCCTGGATTAGGCACAGTAAATTAATAAAAAATCGCAGAGTTCCGAGCTGCTCCAAACTAGAAAGGAGCTGGGCTTTGGAAGGGAGTTAGTTATGAGTAATGGCAGTATCTTTGGTCTCTAATGTAATTAAGGGATTTGACAGCTCAGCTGCCTATTCCCTCCCTTCTCTTCCAGTTTGTCAGAACACAACAATTGTCCTTTAAATCATTATACAACAACCATTTTCATGCTTAAACCTGTTGTAGGGGAAGACTCTGGCTAAGGTACCAGGGTATAATTTGTCAGCTTATGCAGCATTAATATGGCAACAACATTAATCCATTAAAAATATAATTTCATTTAAGGAACTATTCAGCAATTCACAACCAGAAAAAACTTGGTAGACAGAAGCTTTGCATATAAAATTTCAACTTTGTATTTGTACTCCCTAAAGTTTAGTTTTGGCTTTATGCTTTTTAGCACAGGGGTGTTTTAACTAACATCCTTTCAGCCATATTATTACTGAATAAATTATATCAATTGCTTCCACAACAAAGAGGACTTAGGTGTCACAACCAACCCAGAAGGAAGAGAATGGAAAATACAGCCGCCTCTCTTCTGGGAGAAAACTAAGACAATTCTGTACTCCTCTACACAGTGTTTTAAGACATCAATACTCACTGTCTCTATAGCAGTCACTGTGCTCCAGAACACTTCGGTAAGACAAGCAAGTTCTTCTTAGTGTCCTAAAGCGTAGCGCTGGGTAGCAACAGGAATTTTGTCCCAAAGAAATCTGCCAGCCCCAACCCAGCAGTCATCAAGAGACAACTAATCTCCGTGCATGTATTATACTGCAACAGCAGTTCCAGTGTTGCATAAGCTCCACACTCCAGGCTACATCCTCTCCCAGGTCAGTGCAAGGCAGATGGAATGATCCCATGGACAGAAAGGCCTTCCTGACTAGCACAGATTCCTAGAAAGATACATTTCCAAAATTCAACAGCCTCCAAGACTCCAGCTGGACCCAGTGTTGGTGCTGGCCAGCCAACCACACAGAGTAAACATGAGGTGGGATTTTCACAAGTTCTCAACAGTGACAGAACTGTCCTCACGGAGCAAACCCCACAAAGTAACTCCCAAAGTGCCAGCACCTCATCAGTCTCAGTGTAAGCAAGAGGAAAGTTGGATTTTTCCTTAAAAAAGGAACACTCAGACCCAGTGCTGGTCCTAGCAAAGCTGACACTTGATTCAGCATTACCCTCTTCACGTTTAACAGCAAAGCTCTGGATGTTCTGAAGACTTCACACACTTAACTGAGCTTAAAACCAGGCTCTAATCATTAATCACTTTGGCTGGGCTTGTTCTAAGAGGTCACCATGTAAGAAATACTATGCAGGGTCCATGTATTTCTCTGTTCACCTTGAGAAGAACACAAAGCCACCACTTCAGCAGCTTCTGTCCACTTAAAAACATGCACAGGCAGGTATTTTTTAATTTGGAGTTTAGCTTGTGCAAACAGTCTCCACATGCACTGCAAATTTCTGATGATCGAAGCTGAAGCATTTCCCTAAGAATCCTGCACTACATCTAAACAAGTGCAAAGAGTCAAGCTGTAATTTGTGAGGGCTTCTTCCAAGTCCCTTTCTGAACAACTGCAGTGAAAAAGCAGGCCAGGAAGGGGCTGAGTGGGACTCTGGATGGGATTGCACCACACAGCACCTGCTGGAGAGTGGGGTTTGAAGGCTTCAGCTGTCCAACACCCCTATCCACACAACTATGGCAGTATGTCACAGGGTCTGAGGTTTGCTGGGTTGTGAGGAACAGTAAACGACTTAGCCCATATCTAATCCCAGAAGAGAAAATGCAGGAACACATTTGCAGCAATCATCACCTTGCTTTCTCTGTCTGGACAGGTCAAAACCCTTCATCCTTGCTAAGTGCAGAACGAGCAATCTTCCTGGGATCAAACACATCCTGTAACAAGCAGGGAACTGAAAATCTGATGAGTCCCCAGCCAGCAGGGCCGCTGGAGTGCTGTCTATGCAAACAGATTTCTGAGATGAATTCAGAGCAAAACTGGCACTAATCTTGTCCAGAACTCAACATCATCCCAGGCTCCAGAAGCAAAATGAGTCTGTTGGGCTCTAAACACTGCTAAGTAACATGGTTTACTTCAGAACAAAGAAATACTTTCCCACTAAAAAAATGCATTGCCAGTTGGTCTCTTCCAGTTTCTTCTAAACCCTCTCTGTGCTTGTGTGCAAGGCAAACTCATTACAAAACCTCCAACAAACTTCAATTTTAAAACGAGACCAAGTCTTTTAAACAAATGGCATTTCCAGCTCGGCCTCTATTTTTAAACACGGTATGGACCTCATGCCACTAATTCACTTTTTTTTTTTCCTGCAAGCTGAGCCATTTTGAGTCAAGTCCCATAATTTAAAATTTCATTAAAAATGCAAAGAGCTTTAGGACTGCAAATAGCATAAAGCAGTAAGAGATTCTAAGCAGCTTCCTCCTGCCATTTCAGCATTCCCTGCCTTTCATTCCACGAGACAAACGACGTGTGAGACGTGTAAACTGCACCCGACATCTCATCTCGCCTGAATGTTGCTGCAGTTTGCACCACTATGTAGGTCACGAGCTCCACATGCTTCAGTCAAGCCCTGGGCTCAGCCTAGCTGCCCGTTTTCACCCCTACCAGAAGGCCCGGGGACACGAGACAAAGTTTAACCCGAGCTAGGATGGGCACAAAGAAGCAGTCACATGAGTTTTTTCCCACTTGCTAAACTCAGGTACACACAGAGCTCTTAAGACACAGGCAATCCATGCACTGCTGTATGGAAGTGTTTTCTCTCTGCTGTTCCCTGCAGTAAAGGGGGCATCACTAAGCTGCACAATTTTAAAAATAACACACAGAGTGTCTCAGAAAACATTCTGGTGCTTGCAGCATCAAGAAATGCAACCATCAGAGAACAAAGACACGAATCCAAACTTTCCTTCTCACCCAGGTGCACCAAAAAGTATCCGGTACTGCAGAAATTAATTAGAAACCCAAATAAACCAGAAAGAAATATCTGAAGTATTTAACAGCTGATTTAACGTCTCCACCTTTAAAACCCTTTCTTCTTCTAAGTTCAAAATATTTTTTCCAAGATGTGCATAAAGACTGCTCAGAGAGAACATCTGATTAGATGAAAAGCAGTAGCAGTGTGGTTTTTAAAGGCACACAGGCCCATTTTCATACTCTGCACTGAATTTGGGAAGATGCTATCTCCCTTTGTTGAAATCCCACATTACACACACAAGGATTCTTCATCAACTCTTCAGGAACTGAGAGCTGCAAGCACAATGTCCTGTACTGCACATACCCCAAGATCACTTTCAAAAGGATCTCACCCAGCCCCAACGAAGGATTTTGGCACTCCAGCACCTCACCCAACCTGCCTTCGGCACCCAGGAGTTCCTGCAAGGCCTTCGAATAATATCCATGCCCAAAAGTCTCTGGCCACATGAGACACCAAGACAGGAAGCCTCCCTGAGAGAAGGGAAGGAGAAAGGGCAGAGCACAGAACACGGGCACCTCACCTGGATTCACTGCAATTCCTTCTCACTCTCCAGCTCCCACGGCCCTGGTGAGCACCAGCTGCTGAGCGTTCTGGAGCCGCGGGAGGAACCCAGATCTCCGTTTCCCATATCCCAGCCAAACGCTCAAATCACTGGACTGCCCAACTCCTGGCTGCCTTTCCCTTTTAGCTGGACAGAGGCAGCTACCCCGAACTAACCGGGCATCTCTAAGACCTGGTCCTTCTGCCATGCCTTGTTGAACAGCTCACTTGGGCTTCACATTTTCTCTTTTTTTCCCCCTTAATACCACATGGTTGGAGAGCTAAATCCATGGCCATGTGTGTAAGGAATAAATAGGTTATTTCCCAGCTACCAGGAATGGTGAGCAACAATTCCATCGGAGCCCTGCAAAAAGAAACCTGCATAAAGTGATTAAAAAAATTCAACTTTCACTTCTGCAGCAACATCAGCCTTCAAGCAAAACCATGGCATGCACAGGCAGAAGTCTTCATTCATTAATTATCTGTTCAAATTTGCAGCTACAAAACACCCTCTTCTTCCTGTGATTTTTTTTTTATCATTAAAGAAAGTATACCACCTCTTCCATAAATTCCAGGGCAGAACTGCAGCCAGCTGCTCCTTTTAGAAACACCAGCCTAAGCCCAGAATAATGGCTTGGTTTTTTAGCACAAAATTCTCAGAATAAAATTTAAAAATAAGAAATCAGTTCCATCTGACATATCATCAGGCAACCTTGAGCAAGAAAGTCGAGGTTCAGTATTCACTAATTTTCTTGCTGGGAGCATTAATGATCAATTAAAAAGGTGTGTTTGGGTCAAAATATCTCCCCCTACCAAAGGCACATCTGTGCAAAGATACCTGAAACACAAAACTCTTCAACTGTGAAGGCAAAACCTTTTGGTTTTGCCACCACCTAACTCTTTCCATAACCGCAACAGCCAACGAAATCACCAAGTGCAAACACCTAAAAATCCAGGCCTAAAAGTATTTTTTATCACAAACATAACACAGGAATAATGAACCAGAGCTGCTGGGTTTTTAACTAAAAGCTAAGCAGCTGCTGGCTAAAGTCCAGAACCTTTCAGGTTGTTTTAAACCCATCAAAATTTTAGGCCAAGGTGCAGTGCAAAAGCAAAAGCTCTGTACTAGCTACAGCTTTTATCAGCTTTGATCCTGCTCAAAAACTGGGTGCATTTGGAGCACTTGCTCAGACCTGAATGTAATTGCTCCAAAACCCAATACACTTCCACCTAATCCTGTTGCAGAACAGAAACATCTCTCCACATGAAGAAGTCCAGCTCAGAGCACTACTGTCAATATTCATTTTTCCAACTTCTGAGGGAAGTTCTTGCCCCAAAATCTTTCCCACAGCATCAATCTTTCCCCACCACGGTGCAAGACCCAGCCCACAGCAGAGCCAATACCCACCACGAACCCTGCAGGGCATTCCAAGCTTAACATCTGCCTGACGCCGCTCCAGCACATCTGTTCCAAAGGCCACCAAAACTACACACCGGCTTTTGCCTCCTTAGCCGTAACTGCATGCTAATTACATATTCCAGAATAAGTATTCTATACAATCCACCTCGATGAGACCCGATGCGCTCTCGTTTGTGACACATCCTCGTGCAGTTCACCGGAAAAAATGGAGGGTTTTGGTTGTTTGCTTTTTTTTAATTTGCAAGGAGCGATTGCCACCTCTTGTCATGGAGAGCCTTGCTGCATCCTAAGGTACAGCTCTGCCTTAGCGGAGGGCTGGAAATCAGGGCAGAGAACACAGGCTTCGACTGAAGCAACCGGAGGAAAGCCACAGGCCTGCCATGACTATAATCGCAATTCTAGACGAGTTACTAAATTAAAAA